>JAKDEW010001025.1:0-67394 GCA_021963965.1 Artemisiospiza belli
GGGATTTTTGGGGGATTTGGGGGATTTTGGGGGGATTGTGGGGGGATTTTTGGGGGGTTTTGGGGGGATTTTGGGGGGTCTCCACCATCACTGACCTTCCCTTTTTCCCCCCCCAGAGCGTCGGGGGAGCCTCCCCAGGACCCCCAACCCTGAAGGTGAGTGGGAGAGGGGGGGTCCTGCCCCATTTTGGGGGGGTCCTGCCCCATTTGGGGGGGTCCTGCCCCATTTTTGGGGGGGTCCTGCCCCATTTTGGGGGGGTCCTGCCCCATTTTGGGGGGGTCCTGCCCCATTTTGGGGGGTCCTGCCCCATTTTGGGGGGGTCCTGCCTCATTTTGGGGGGTCCTGCCCCATTTTGGGGGGTCCTGCCCCATTTTGGGGGGGTCCTGCCCCATTTTTGGGGGGTCCTGCCTCATTTTGAGGGGTCCTGCCCCATTTTGGGGGGTCCTGCCTCATTTTGGGGGGGTCCTGCCCCATTTTGGGGGGGTCCTGCCCCTTTTTGGGGGGTCCTGCCCCATTTTCGGGGGGTCCTGCCCCATTCTGGGGGGTCCTGCCCCATTTTGGGGGGTCCTGCCTCATTTTGGGGGGTCCTGCCTCATTTTGGGGGGTCCTGCCCCATTTTGGGAGGTCCTGCCCCAATTTTGGGGGGTCCTGCCCCATTTTGGGAGGTCCTGCCCCAATTTTGGGGGGTCCTGCCCTATTTAGGGGAACTTAGAGAGGGCCCAGAAGGGAATTTTGGGGTGAAATTTGAGGTTTCGGGGTGGTTTTGGGGGTCTCTGGAGAGGAGTTTGGGATCTCTGAGGAGGATTTTGGAGTCTCTGGGGGGAATTTGGGGTCTTTGGGGGGGAATTTTGGGGTCTCTGGGGTGGTTTTGGGTCTTTGGGGGGAGACTTTGGGGTGGTTTTGGGGTCTTTGGGGCAGGTTTGGGGTCTCTATGGGGCGGATTTTGGGGTTCCTGGAGTGATTTTGGGGTGTCTGGGGTAGTTTTGGGTCTTTGGGGGGAGACTTTGGGGTGGTTTTGGGGACTTTTGAGCAGGTTTGGGGTCTCTATGGGGGGGATTTTGGGGTCTCTGGGGTGGGTTTTGGGAGGGATTTTGGGGAATTTTGGGGTCTTTGGGGCAGGTTTGGGGTCTCTATGGGGGGATTTTGGGGTCTCTGGAGTGATTTTGGGGTTTCTGGGGTGGTTTTGGGGTTTCTGGGGTGGTTTTGGGAGGGATTTTGGGGTCTCTGGGGGGATTTTGGGGTCTCTGGGGTGGGATTCTGGGGAGGATTTTTGGGGTCTTTGGGGCAGGTTTGGGGTCTCTGGGGCGGTTTTGGGGTCTTTGGGGGGAGACTTTGGGGTGGTTTTGGGGTCTTTTGAGCAGGTTTGGGGTTTCTGGGGTGGTTTTGGGAGGGATTTTGGGGGTCTCTGGGGAGGATTTTGGGGTCTCTGGGGTGGGAGGAATTTTGGGGTCTCTGGGTGCATCTCTGGGGAGGATTTTGGGGTCTTTGGGTGGGATTCTGGGGGGAGTTTTGGGGTCTTTGGGGCAGGTTTGGGGTCTCTATGGGGCGGATTTTGGGGTCTCTGGGGTGGTTTTGGGGTCTCTGGGGCGGTTTGGGGTCTTTGGGGGGAGACTTTGGGGTGGCTTTGGGGTCTTTTGAGCAGGTTTGGGGTTTCTGGGGTGGTTTTGGGGTTTCTGGGGTGATTTTGGGGTCTCTGGGGTGGTTTTGGGGTCTTTTGAGCAGGTTTGGGGTTTCTGGGGTGGTTTTGGGGTTTCTGGGGTGGTTTTGGGAGGGATTTTGGGGTCTTTTGGGCAATTTTGGGGTCTTTGGAGGGAATTTTTGGGTCTTTTGGGGAATTTTGGGGTTCTCCCCATTATGGGGGGGTCCCATAACGATTTCCCCCCCCCCAGGCCCCCCCATCGCGGCCGTGCCCATCCCCAACCCCGACATCACCCCCAGCCGCTACCGGGGGCTGCCCAGCCCCCCCTCGGGACCCCCGCCCGCCTCGGGACCCCCCCCCCGCGGCCGGGACCCCCCCCGGGGGGCGGCACAAGAAGGGGAGGGGGGGGGCGCAAGAAAATCTCCAAGGCCGATATCGGGGTCCCCTCCGGATTCAAGTGGGTCTGGGGGGGGTTTTGGGGGGATTTGGGGGGGTTTGGGGTCTGGGGGGGATTTTGGGGGGGGTTGGGGGGGATTTGGGGTCTGGGGGGATTTGGGGTCTGGGGGGGTTTGGGGTCTCTGGGGGGATTTTGGGTCTGGGGGGGATTTGGGGGGGTTTGGGGGTGATTTGGGGTCTGGGGGGATTTTGGGTGGGGGGATTTGGGGTCTGGGGGGGGTTTGGGGCCTGGGGGGATTTTGGGGGGGGGTTGGGGGGGATTTGGGGTCTCTGGGGGGGGTTTTGGGTCTGGGGGGGATTTGGGGTCTGGGGGGGGTTTGGGGGGGTTTTGGGGGGATTTGGGGTCTGGGGGGGGTCTGGAGGAATTTGGGGTCTGGGGGGGATTTTGGGGGGATTTGGGGTCTCTGGGGGGATTTGGGGGGAGTTTGGGGGAGATTTGGGGTCTCTGGGGGGAATTTGGGTGGGAGGATTTGGGGGATGTGGGGTCTGGAGGTTTTGGGAGGGATTTTGGGGGGATTTGGGGTCTCTGGGGGGAATTTTGGGTGGGGGGATTTGGGGTCTGGGGGGGTTTGGGGTCTGGGGGGGGATTTTGGGTCTCTGGGGGGATTTGGGGGGATTTTGGGTCTGGGGGGGATTTTGGGTCTGGGGGGGTTTTGGGTTTGGGGGGGGTTTTGGGGGAATTTGGGGTCTGGGGGGATTTTGGGGGGATTTGGGGGTGATTTGGGGTCTCTGGGGGGATTTGGGGTGGGGGGATTTTGGGTCTGGGGGGGGTTTGGGGTCTGGGGGGGTTTGGGGGGGTTTTGGGGGGATTTGGGGTCTGGGGGGGATTTTGGGGAAATTTTGGGGGGATTTGGGGTCTCTGGGGGGGATTTAGGGTGGGGGGATTTGGGGTCTGGGGGGGTTTGGGGTCTGGGAGGGATTTGGGGGGGTCTGGAGGAATTTGGGGTCTGGGGGGGATTTTGGGTCTCTGGGGGGATTTGGGGTGGGGGGATTTGGGGGATGTGGGGTATGGAGGTTTTGGGGGGATTTGGGGTCTCTGGGGGGATTTGGGGGGAGTTTGGGGATATTTGGGGGCATCTGGGGGGGATTTTGGGTGGGGGGATTTGAGGGATGGGGGGTGTAGGGGGTTTTGGGGGGATTTGGGGGCTGGGGGATTGGGGGCTGTGGGGGGGATTTAGGGTGGGGGGATTTTGGGCTGGGGGGATTTGGGGAATGTGGGGTATGGGGGGATTTGGGGTCTCTTGGGGGGGATTTGGGGTCTCTTGGGGGGGATTTGGGGTCTGGGGGGGATTTTGGGGGGGTTTGGGGGGGATTTGGGGTCTCTGGGGGGATTTGGGGTCTGGGGGGATTTTGGGGGGATTTGGGGGGGATTTGGGGTCTGGGGGGATTTTGGGGGGATTTGGGGGGATTTGGGGTCTGGGGGGGATTTTGGGGGGGGTTTGGGGGGGATTTGGAGGGATTTTGGGTCTGGGGGGGTTTGGGGTCTGGGGGGGATTTTGGGGGGGGTTTGGGGGGGTTTGGGGTCTGGGGGGGATTTGGGGGGGTTTGGGGGGGTTGGGGTCTGGGGGGGATTTTGGGGGGGGGTTTGGGGGGGATTTGGGGTCTGGGGGGGGTTTGGGGGGGGTTTGGGGGGGATTTGGGGTCTCTGGGGGGATTTGGGGTCTGGGGGGGGGTCTGGAGGAATTTGGGGTCTGGGGGGGATTTTGGGTCTCTGGGGGGATTTGGGGTCTGTGGGGGGTTTGGGGGATTTTGGGGTGGGGGGATTTGGGGGATGTGGGGTCTGGAGGTTTTGGGGGGGATTTGGGGGTGATTTGGGGTCTCTGGGGGGATTTGAGGGGAGTTTGGGGATATTTGGGGGCATCTGGGGGGGATTTTGGGGGGGGGATTTGAGGGATGGGGGGTGTAGGGGGTTTTGGGGGAATTTGGGGTCTGGGGGGGGATTTTGGGGCTGGGGGATTTGGGGGCTGTGGGGGGGATTTAGGGTGGGGGGATTTTGGGCTGGGGGATTTGGGGAATGTGGGGTGTGGGGGGATTTGGGGTCTCTGGGGGGATTTGGGGTCTGGGGGATTTGGGGGGGGGTTTGGGGGGATTTGGGGGGTCTGGGGGGATTTTGGGCTGGGGGATTTGGGGTTTGGGGGGGTCTGGGGGAGGATTTGGGGTCTGGGGGATTTGGGGGGGTTTGGGGGGATTTGGGGTTTGGGGGGGTCTGGGGGGGGTTTGGGGGGATTTGGGGTCTGGGGGGGATTTTGGGTCTGGGGGATTTGGGGGGGGTTTGGGGGGGGTTGGGGTCTCTGGGGGGGATTTGGGGTCTGGGGGATTTGGGGGGGGTCTGGGGAGGATTTGGGGTGTCTGGGTGGGATTTGGGGGGGTTTTGGGGAGGTTTGGGGGGATTTGAGGTCTCTGGGTGGGATTTGGGGGGGGATTTGGGGTTTATGGGGTTCGGGGGGGGGGGTCTCACCTGTGTCCCCTCCCCCCCCCAGGCACGTCGGTCACATCGGGTGGGACCCCAGTGGTGGCTTCGATGTAGGTGACACCCCCCCCCCCCCCCAACCCCCCCGTGTCCCCCCCGTGTGGGGTGACAGCGACCCCACAACGTGTCCCTGTGTCCCTTGGGTCCCCATGGGGTGACAGCGACCCAAGGGGGGGTGACACTGACCCTGTGGGGTGGCAGTGCCCCTTCCGTGTGTGACAGTGACCCCTCAGTGTGTGACACTGCTGTCCCTGTCCCAGCTGGGTCCCTGTGGGGTGACAGTGACCCTGTGGGGGGGTGGCAGTGACCCAAAGGAGGGTGACACTGACCTTGTGGGGTGACACTGACCCCTCAGTGGGTGACACTGCCCCCCTCAGTGTGTGACACTGCTGTCCCTGTCCCCAGCTGGGTCGCCATGGGGTGACACTGACCTTGTGGGGTGACACTGACCCCTCAGTGGGTGACACTGACCCCTCGGTGTGTGACACTGCTGTCCCTGTCCCAGCTGGGTCCCCATGGGGTGGCAGTGACCCCTCTGAGGGTGACACTGACCCCTCAATGTGTGACACTGCTGTCCCCGTCCCAGCTGGGTCCCCATGGGGTGGCAGTGACTCTGGGGGGTGGCAGTGCCCCCCTCAGTGTGTGACACTGCTGTCCCCGTCCCAGCTGGGTCCCCGTGGGGTGACAGTGACCCTGTGGGGGGTGACACTGACCTTGTGGGGTGGCAGTGCCCCCTCAGTGGGTGCCACTGACCCCTCAGTGGGTGACACTGCTGTCCCTGTCCCAGCTGGGTCCCCAAGGGGTGACAGTGACCCTGTGGGGGGTGGCAGTGACTCTGGGGGGTGGCAGTGCCCCCTCAATGTGTGACACTGCTGTCCCTGTCCCAGCTGGGTCCCTGTGGGGTGACAGTGACCCTGTGGGGGGTGGCAGTGACCCAAAGGAGGGTGACACTGACCTTGTGGGGTGACACTGACCTTGTGGGGTGGCAGTGCCCCCTCAATGTGTGACACTGACCCCTCTGAGTGTGACACTGCTGTCCCCGTCCCAGCTGGGTCCCTGTGGGGTGACAGTGACCCTGTGGGGGGTGGCAGTGCCCCCTCAGTGTGTGACACCGCTGTCCCTGTCCCAGCTGGGTCCATGGGGTGGCAGTGCCCCCTCAGTGGATGCCACTGACCCCTCAGTGGGTGGCAGTGCCCCCTCAATGTGTGACACTGCTGTCCCCGTCCCAGCTGGGTCCCCATGGGGTGACAGTGACCCAAGGGAGGGTGACAGTGACCCTGTGGGGGGTGGCAGTGACTCTGGGGGGTGGCAGTGACCCCTCAGTGGGTGACACTGACCCCTCGGTGTGTGACACTGCTGTCCCCGTCCCAGCTGGGTCCCTGTGGGGTGACACTGACCTTGTGGGGTGACAGCGACTCCACAATGTGTCCCTGTCCCTGTCCCCGTCCCAGCTGGGTCCCCATGGGGTGACAGTGACCCAAGGGAGGGTGACAGTGACCCTGTGGGGGGTGGCAGTGACCCAAGGGAGGGTGACACTGACCTTGTGGGGTGCCACTGACCCCTCAGTGGGTGACACTGCTGTCCCTGTCCCAGCTGGGTCCCCATGGGGTGACAATGACCTTGTGGGGTGACACTGACCCCCCAATGTGTGACACTGACCACTCGGTGGGTGACACTGACCCCTCAATGGGTGCCACTGACCCCTCAGTGTGTGACACCGCTGTCCCCGTCCCAGCTGGGTCCCCGTGGGGTGACAGTGCCCCCTCGATGTGTGACACTGCTGTCCCCGTCCCAGCTGGCCGCCCTGGACCCGGCCCTGCGCTCGCTCCTCACCCAGGCCGGGGTCCCTGTGGGGTGACAGTGACCCAAGGGAGGGTGACAGTGACCCCTCGGTGTGTGACACTGACCCTGTGGGGGGGTGGCAGTGACTCTGGGGGGTGACAGTGCCCCCTCAATGTGTGCCACTGACCCCTCAGTGTGTGACACTGCTGTCCCTGTCCCAGCTGGGTCCCCATGGGGTGGCAGTGCCCCCTCGGTGTGTGACACTGCTGTCCCTGTCCCAGCTGGGTCCCTGTGGGGTGACACTGACCCAAGGGAGGGTGGCAGTGCCCCCTCATGTGTGACACCGCTGTCCCTGTCCCAGCTGGGTCCCCATGGGGTGACACTGACCCCTCAGTGGGTGACACTGACCCCTCGGTGTGTGACACTGCTGTCCCTGTCCCAGCTGGGTCCATGGGGTGACACTGACCTTGTGGGGTGACACTGACCTTGTGGGGTGACACTGCCCCCTCTGAGTGTGACACCGCTGTCCCCGTCCCAGCTGGGTCCCCATGGGGTGACAGTGACCCCTCATGTGTGACACTGCTGTCCCTGTCCCAGCTGGGTCCCTGTGGGGTGACAATGATCCCGTGGGGGGTGACAGTGACCTTGTGGGGTGGCAGTGCCCCCTCAGTGTGTGACACTGCTGTCCCCGTCCCAGCTGGGTCCCCGTGGGGTGGCAGTGCCCCCTCAGTGTGTGACACTGACCCCTCGGTGTGTGACACTGCTGTCCCCGTCCCAGCTGGGTCCCCATGGGGTGACAGTGCCCCCTCAGTGTGTGACACTGACCCCTCTGAGTGTGACACTGACCCCTCGGTGTGTGACACTGACCCCTCAATGTGTGACACCGCTGTCCCTGTCCCAGCTGGCCGCCCTGGACCCGGCCCTGCGCTCGCTCTTCGCCCAGGCCGGGGTCCCTGTGGGGTGACAGTGACCCTGTGGGGGGTGGCAGTGACTCTGGGGGGTGACACTGACCCCTCGGTGTGTCCCTGTCCCCAGCTGGCCGCCCTGGACCCGGCCCTGCGCTCGCTCTTCGCCCAGGCCGGGGTCAGCGAGCGCCACTTGGCCGACGCCGAGACCTCGCGGCTGATCCGCGACTTCATCGAGCGGCGCGGGGGCCTGGAGGCCGTGCGCCAGGAGATGGGCACGCAGGGTGGGCACACACCTGGGCACACACCTGGGGACACCTGGGGACACCTGGGCACAGCTGGGGACACACCTGGGGACACACCTGGGGACAGCTGGGGACACCTGGGGACAGCCACCGGGGCCTGCAGGCCGTGCGCCAGGAGATGGGCACGCAGGGTGGGCACACCTGGCACACCTGGGCACACCTGGGAGGGACCTGGGGGACACCTGGGGACACCTGGGGACACCTGGGAGGGACCTGGGGACACCTGGGGACACCTGGGCACACACCTGGGGACACCTGGGGACACCTGGGGACACCTGGGGACAGCCACAGGGCCTGCAGGCCGTGCGCCAGGAGATGGGCACGCAGGGTGGGCACACCTGGCACACCTGGGGACACACCTGGCACACACCTGGGGACACCTGGGCACACCTGGGCACAGCTGGGCACACCTGGGCACACCTGGGGACAGCCACGGGGCCTGCAGGCCGTGCGCCAGGAGATGGGCAGGCAGGGTGGGCACACCTGGCACACCTGGGCACACCTGGGCACACACCTGGGGACACCTGGGCACACACCTGGGGACAGCCGCGGGGCCTGGAGACCGTGCGCCAGGAGATGGGCACGCAGGGTGGGCACACACCTGGGGACACACCTGGGCACACCTGGGGACACACCTGGGGACACCTGGGGACACCTGGGCACACACCTGGGGACAGCCACGGGGCCTGCAGGCTGTGCGCCAGGAGATGGGCACGCAGGGTGGGCACACCTGGCACACCTGGGGACAGCTGGGAGGGACCTGGGGACACCTGGGGACACCTGGGGACACACCTGGGCACACCTGGGCACACCTGGGGACACGTGGGGACAGCCACGGGGCCTGGAGGCCATGCGCCAGGAGATGGGCACGCAGGGTGGGCACACACCTGGGGACACCTGGGGACAGCTGGGGACACACCTGGGGACACCTGGGAGGGACCTGGGCACACCTGGGGACACCTGGGGACACACCTGGGGACAGCCACGGGGCCTGCAGGCCGTGCGCCAGGAGATGGGCAGGCAGGGTGGGCACACACCTGGGCACACCTGGGGACACACCTGGCACACCTGGGCACACCTGGGGACACTTGGGGACACTTGGGGACACCTGGGCACAGCTGGGGACACACCTGGGCACAGCTGGGGACACACCTGGGGACAGCCACGGGGCCTGCAGGCCGTGCGCGAGGAGATGGGCACGCAGGGTGGGCACACCTGGCACACCTGGGCACACCTGGGCACACCTGGGGACACACCTGGCACACCTGGGCACACCTGGGGACAGCCACGGGGCCTGCAGGCCGTGCGCCAGGAGATGGGCAGGCAGGGTGGGCACACACCTGGCACACGTGGGGACACCTGGGGATACCTGGGAGGGACCTGGGGACACCTGGGGACACACCTGGGCACACCTGGGGACAGCTGGGAGGGACCTGGGCACACCTGGGGACACCTGGGCACACGCCTGGGGACACACCTGGGCACACCTGGGCACACCTGGGAGGGACCTGGGCACACCTGGGGACAGCCACGGGGCCTGGAGGCCGTGCGCCAGGAGATGGGCAGGCAGGGTGGGCACACACCTGGGGACACACCTGGGCACCCAGGGGTACCGGGGAGGGACATTAGGATGGGGCTGGGCACAGCTGGGGTAACATGGGCACACCTGGGAGGGACCTGGGGGCACCTGGGCACACCTGGGACTAGGGCTGAGGCGCCTGGGGGCACCTGGGCACATCTGGGAGGGATCTGGGGGCACTTGAGCACACCTGGGCACACCTGGGGGTGGGGCTGGGCACACCTGGGCACACCTGGGCACACCTGGGGATTGGGCTGGGCACACCTGGGCACACCCCGAGGGTCCCCGTGCCCCCCTGTGCCCCCTCTGACCCCTCCCCCTTTTCTCTCCCCCCCCCCCCAGGGCCGCCCCCTCCCCCCCCCGGGCCGCGCCAGCCCCGCCCCTCCCCCCCGCCCCTCCCCCCCGCCCCTCCCCCCTCCTCCGGCCGCTCCCGCTCGGGGCTCCCGGCCCCGCCCCCGCCGCGCGCCGGCCCCCGCCCCTCCCCCGGCCCCGCCCCCTCCGCGAGGCCCCGCCCCTCCCCCGCGAGGCTCCGCCCCCTCCGGAGCGGTCGCTCCGCCCCCTCCCCCCCCCTCCGCCGCCCCCTCCCCCATCCGGGGGCGCCCCCCCCGCCACCCCCCCGGGCCGGGGGGCGCTGCTGGACCAGATCCGCCAGGGGGTGACGCTCAACAAGGTCGGGACCCCAAAAATGGGGAGGGGGGGGGGTCCAAAAATTGTGTGGGACCCCAAAAATGGGGAGGGGGGGGCTCCAAAAATTGTGTGGGACCCCAAAAATGGGGAGAGGGGGGGCCCAAAAATTGTGTGGGACCCCAAAAATGGGGAGGGGGGGGGGGGGTCCAAAAATTGTGTGGGACCCTAAAAATGGGGAGGAGGGGGCTCCAAAAATTGTGTGGGACCCTAAAAATGGGGAGGTGGGGGCTCAAATATGGGGTGGGGAGCCCCAAAATGGGGGGTGGGACTCTAAAATTGGGGGGAGCCCCAAAAAGAGGGATTGGGACCCCCGGGGGGGGGGGCATGAAGCTTCTGGTGGGGGTCTGGGACCCCAAAATCAGCAATGGGACCCCTAAAAATGAGAGTAGGACCCCCAAAAAAGGGCTGGGACCCCAAAATGGGGGGGTGGGGCCCCAAAATCGGGGGGTGGGACCCCAAAATCGGGGGGGTGGGGTCTCAAAATGAGGGGGTGGGGTCTCAAAATGAGGGGGGTGGGGTCTCAATATGAGGGGGTGGGGTCTCAAAATGAGGGGGTGGGATGCTCTAGGAGGGGGTCTGGGGTCCAAGGGGGGGTCCCGTGACCTTTGGGGGACCCCATGGGATGGGGGAGGGGCTGTTCCACACCCGTTTTTTTGGGTGGGGGGTCCCGTTATCGTTTCTGGGGAGGGGGGGGGGGGTCCTGCCTGACCCCTCCCCTTGCCCCCCTCCCCATCCAGACCCCTGAGACCCCCGAGGTGGGCGCGGGCCCCGGCGCTGGGGGGCTCGTGGGGGCCCTGATGGACGTGATGCAGAAACGGAGCCGCGTCATCCATTCCTCGGGTGAGACCCCTCCCCAAAAAAAACCCCCCCCCCCCCCCCAAAACCACCCCCCAAAAAAAACCCCCCTGACCCCTCCCCGTTTTTCACCCCCTCCCCAGATGAAGGCTCGGCCAGCGAGGAGGAGGAGGATGATGACGAATGGGACGATTGAGACCCCTCCCCACGCTCCTCCCCCCGCTTCTAAGGACGCCCCCAGACCCAAAATTTGCCCCCGGCCCTCCCCCACCCATTCTGTGCCCCTCCCCCACCCATTCTGTGCCCCTCCCCCAGCTCGGGGGGGGAGGGGCCCCGGTTTTTCCTGCCCCTCCCCCCCCCCTTTTCCATCCCATCCCAATTTCCCCCCCTCCCCCACCCAACCCCGCAGGTGCCGAATAAACGCAGGAGTCACGTGACCACTCGCCTCGTTAATTAATTAATTAATTAATTAATTACCGTTTAATGAGCCCTGCTCGAGGAGGAGGGGAAACGGGAATGGGGAGAGGCTCCCATGGGATCCCGGAGCTGCCCGCGGCTCCAAACCGGGAAAAACCGCGGGGAAAATGGGGAAAAACCGGCGGAATTCGGGATCGGCGCCGTGCGCGGGGCATGCTGGGAGCGGTATGCAAATCAGGCAGCGCCGCGGCCAATGGAAATCGGTCAATTCGTGCCGGTATGTAAATGAGGCCTCGCGGGCGCTGCTGGGAGTGATATGCAAATTTACCGACCAGACCACCAATGGCGGGATCAGATATTATGCAAATGAAGCAGCGCGGCGGCCAATAGAAGACGGGCGGGTAGCTGTCAGTATGCAAATAAATCACGGCGCCAGCCAATGGAAGGCAGGCAGCCTGCTGTCAGTATGCAAATAAGCTTCGGGTTCAGCCAATAGGCGCTGGGCGCGGGCGGAGGAAGCCCCGCCCCTCGCTCTGCCCGCCGGGCGGAAGCGGCGCCAGAGAAAAAAAGGGAAAAGGCGGAAAAAGACAAAAAAAAAGCGGCGGCGGCTGAAAATGGCGGAAAATTTAAAAGGTGGCGCGAGCGGGGCGGTCCCGAGGGGTCTCCGAGGGAGCGTGAGGGGGAAATCAGGGGCGGGGGGGGCGCTCTCAGGGGACGGCGCCGCTTCCCGCGCGCGGCCGTTGGCGCCTGAGGGGACGGGGGAAAAAGTGGCGGGAACGCGCTGAGGGGGGGGGGGGGGAGGGGAGCGTGTGAGGGAAAGGGGGGGGCGCCGTCCTGTCCCCAAATTCTCCCCCTCAGTGTCCCCTCACCCACCCGCTGTCCACCCCCCGGAGTGCTCCGTGTTGTCGCTGTCGTGCGGTCGCGACAGAGCGAGCGGTGTGGGCTGGGCTGGGCTGGGCAGGGCAGGGCGGGCTGAGGGGGGCTCTGTGTGAGGTGAGAGGGGGATTTGGTGTCACCTGTCCCCTGTGTCCCCTCTCAGCGGTGACACGCGCAGGGTTTTCCATGTGGTGCCTGTCGCGACAGAGCCAGCGGTGTGGGCTGAGCAGGGCGGGCCCGGGGGGGGTCTGTGGTGTCACCTGTCCCCTCACGTTGTCCCTCGGTCTGTCCCCTGCCCCGGTGACAATCCACAGAGTGCTCCATGTGCTGCCTGTCGCGACAGAGCGAGCGGTGCGGGCTGGGCAAGGCAGGGACGGAGAGGGCAGGGCGGGCCCAGGGGAGGTCTGTGGTGACACTTGTCCCTTCACGTTGTCCCCCGGTGTGTCCCTAGCCTTCGGTGACACCCGCAGGGTTTTCCATGTGGTGCCTGTCGCGACAGAGCGAGCGGTGCGGGCTGGGCTGAGCGGGACAGGGCGGGCCCGGGGGGGGGGGCTGTGTGAGGTGAGCCGGGGGTGTGTGGTGTCACCTGTCCCCTCACGTTGTCGCCACCCCCGGTGACAATCCGCAGAGTGCTCCGTGTGCTGCCTGTCGCCGTGGTCGCAGCTGCAGGAGCTGTGCCGGCTGCAGCGCCTGCGGTGCCGCGCCCTCGGCGTCACCCGCCGCAACCTCGCCGACTTCGAGGTGGAGCTGCTGTGCGACTACCGGCGAGTGCGGGTGAGCGCCGCGGGACCCCCGGGCGGGACCCCCAAACTGGGCCCTCTAAACCAGGACCCCTAAACCAGGACCCCCAAACCGGGACCCCCAAACCGGGACCCCACAGACACCAGGAACTCACCCAGGACTCCCAAACTGGGACCCCCAAACTGGGACCCCCACATATAGCAGGACCCCCTGAACCGGGACCCTACCGGGACACCCAGGCGGGACCCCCAAACTGGGCCCTCTAAACCGGGACCCCCAAACCGGGACCCCACAGAGAGCAGAACCCCCTAAACCGGGACCCCACAGGCACCAGGAACTCACCCAGGACTCCCAAACTGGGACCCCCAAACTGGGACCCCCACAGATAGCAGGACCCCCAAACAGACACTGGGAACCCACCAAGGACCCCCAAACTGGGACCCCACAGAGAGCAGAACCCCCTGAATCGGGACCCCACAGACACCGGGAACTCACCCAGGACTCCCAAACTGGGACCCCCACAGACAGCAGGACCCTCAAACAGGACGCCCTGAACCGGGACCCCCGAACCGGGACCCCACAGACACCAGGAACTCACCCAGGACTCCCAAACTGGGACCCCCAAACCGGGACCCCACGGAGAACAGAACCCCCTGAACCGGGACCCCACAGGCACCAGGAACTCACCCAGGACTCCCAAACTGGGACCCCCAAACTGGGACCCCCACAGATAGCAGGACCCCCAAACAGACACTGGGAACCCACCAAGGACCCCCAAACTGGGACCCCACAGACAGCAGGACCCTCAAACAGGACCCCCTGAACCGGGACCCCACAGACACCAGGAATTCACCCAGGACTCCCAAACTGGGACCCCCACAGATAGCAGGACCCCCTGAACCGGGACCCTACCGGGACACCCGGGCGGGACCCCCAAACTGGGCCCTCTAAACCGGGACCCCCAAACCGGGACCCCACAGAGAGCAGAACCCCCTGAACCGGGACCCCACAGACACCGGGAACTCACCCAGGACCCCCAAACTGGGACCCCCAAACTGGGACCCCCACATATAGCAGGACCCCCTGAATCGGGACCCCCGAACCGGGACCCCCAAACCGGGACCCGACAGAGAGCAGAACCCCCTGAACCGGGACCCCACAGGCACCGGGAACTCACCCAGGACTCCCAAACTGGGACCCCCAAACTGGGACCCCCACAGATAGCAGGACCCCCTGAACCGGGACCCCACAGACACCGGGAACTCACCCAGGACTCCCAAACTGGGACCCCCAAACTGGGACCCCCACAGATAGCAGGACCCCCTGAATCGGGACCCTACCGGGACACCCGGGCGGGACCCCCAAACTGGGCCCTCTAAACCGGGACCCCCAAACCGGGACCCCACAGAGAGCAGAACCCCCTGAACCGGGACCCCACAGACACCAGGAACTCACCCAGGACTCCCAAACTGGGACCCCCAAACTGGGACCCCCAAACTGGGACCCCCACAGATAGCAGGACCCTCAAACAGACACTGGGAACCCACCAAGGACCCCCAAACTGGGACCCCACAGAGAGCAGAACCCCCTGAACCGGGACCCCACAGACACCAGGAACTCACCCAGGACTCCCAAACTGGGACCCCCAAACTGGGACCCCCACAGATAGCAGGACCCCCAAACAGGACCCCCCCATAGACACTGGGAACCCACCAAGGACCCCCAAACTGGGACCCCCAAATAGGACCCCCAAATGGGACCCCCAAATGGGACCCCTCACAGACACCAGGAACTCACCCAGGACTCCCAAACTGGGACCCCCAAACTGGGACCCCCACAGATAGCAGAACCCTCAAACAGGACCCCCCCACAGACACCGGGAACCCACCAAGGACCCCCGAACTGGGACCCCCACAGACAGCAGGACCCTCAAACAGGACCCCCTGAACCGGGACCCCACAGACACCAGGAACTCACCCAGGACTCCCAAACTGGGACCCCCAAACTGGGACCCCCACAGATAGCAGGACCCCCAAACAGACACTGGGAACCCACCAAGGACCCCCAAACTGGGACCCCACAGAGAGCAGAACCCCCTGAACCGGGACCCCACAGACACCAGGAACTCACCCAGGACTCCCAAACTGGGACCCCCAAACTGGGACCCCCACAGACAGCAGGACCCCCAAACAGGACCCCCCCCACAGACACCGGGAACCCACCAAGGACCCCCAAACTGGGACCCCCAAATGGGACCCCACAGACACCAGGAACTCACCCAGGACTCCCAAACTGGGACCCCCAAACCGAGACCCCACAGAAAGCAGGACCCCCTGAACCGGGATCCCCAGACAGCGGGACCTCCGAATTGGGACCCCCAAACTGGGACCCCTGAACTGGGACCTCCCAGACAGCAGGACCCCCAAACTGGGAGCCCTGAACCAGGAGCCCACAAACAGCAGGACCCCCAAACTGGGAGCCCTGAACCAGGACCCCACAGACAGCAGGACCCCCAAACTGGGAGCCCTGAACCAGGACCCCACAGACAGCAGGACCCCCAAACTGGGAGCCCTGAACCAGGACCCCACAGAAAACAGGATCCTCAAACTGGGACCCCTGAACCAGGAGCCCACGGACAGCAGGACCCCCAAACTGGGACCTCCGAACTGGGACACCGCAGAAAGTGGGACCCCCAAACGAGACCCCACAGACAGCAGGACCCCCTGAACTGGGACCCCCAAACGGGACCCCACAGACACCGGGAAGTCATCGGGGACCCCCAAACTGGGACCCCTGAACCAGGACCCCACAGACAGCAGGACCCCCAAACTGGGACCCCCAAACGGGACCCCACAGACACCGGGAAGTCATCGGGGACCCCCAAACTGGGACCCCTGAACTGGGAACTGACCCAGGACCCCCCGATTCGGGATCCCCCCACAGACACTGGGAACTCACCCGGGACCCCCAAAACTGGGAAGTGACCCCTCAAGAACTTCTGACCCTGTTAGGCCCCAAAGGGTCTCTGGACATTGGGGTCACTCTGGGACCCCCCAGACCCTGCGAGACCCCAAAGGATCCCCACGTTGGGGTCACTCTGGGACCCCCCTGACCCCATGAGACCCCTGGGTGCCCCCAAACCCTGAACTCCCCCAGATTCCCGTGTCCCTCCTGAACTTATGAGATCCTTCAGGGTCCCTGGACATTGGGGTCACTCCAGGAGCCCCCAGACCTTGCGAGACCCCAAAGGATCCCCAGACATTGGGGTCACCCCAGGACCCCCCAGACCCTGCGAGACCCCAAAGGATCCCCACACTGGGATCACTCCAGGACCCCCCTGACCCTATTAGGCCCCAAAGGATCCCCACATTGGGGTCACCCCAGGACCCCCCTGACCCTGCGAGACCCCAAAGGACCCCCAAATTGGGGTCTCACCAGAATGCCCCCAACCCCTGGGTGCCCCAAACCCTGAACTCCCCCACATTCCTGTGTCCTTCCAGACCTTGTGAGACCCCAAAGGATCCCCAGACATTGGGGTCACTCCAGGACCCCCAGACCCTGTGAGACCCCAAAGGATCCCCACACTGGGGTCACTCCAGGACCCCCCCAGACCTTTTGAGACCCCCCAACATCCCCCACATTCCTGTGTCCCTCCTGACCTTGTGAGACCCCCCAGTGTCTCCAGACATTGGGGTCACTCCAGGACCCCCCAGACCCTGTGAGACCCCAAAGGATCCCCAGACATTGGGGTCACTCCAGGACCCCCCAGACCCTGTGAGACCCCAAAGGGTCCCCACACTGGGATCACTCCAGGACCCCCCAGACCCTATTAGGCCCTAAAGGATCCCCACACTGGGGTCACTCCAGGACCCCCCAGCCCTTATGAGACCCCAGGAGTCTCTGGACATTGGGGTCACTCCAGAACCTTCTGAATCCCCACAGGGGGGTCCCCACAGCCCCCCCCCATACCCCAAACCCCCCCTAACCCCCCATTTTCCCCCCCACCCCCACAGGACGAGGAGTTCTACCTGGTCAAGTGGCGCGGTTACCCCTCCTCAGCCAACACCTGGGAGCCGCGCCGCAACCTGCGCTGCCGGGGGCTGCTGCAGCAGCTGCACGCCGACCTGGCGCGGGCCCCGGGCGGGCCGGTGCGGCCGGGGCCCCGCGGGCTGCCCGCGCGCGCCGTGTCCTACCTGGCGCAGAAGGCGGAGCAGCGGCGGGCGCTGCGCCGCTGGGAGCGCCACCTGAACCTGACGCGCAGCCACCGCGGCCGCATCGCCGTCGAGAACGACGTGGACCTGCACGGGCCGCCGCGCGACTTCGTCTACGTCAACGAGTACAAGGTGGGCGCCGGCGTGGCGCTGACGCCCGTGGCGGCCGGCTGCGAGTGCCGGGACTGCCTGGCCGAGGCCACGCTGGCCGGGGGCTGCTGCCCGGGCGCCTCGCGCAACAGGTTCGCCTACAACGAGGCCGGGCAGGTGCGCATCCGGGCGGGGCTGCCCATCTACGAGTGCAACTCGCGCTGCCGCTGCGGCGCCGAGTGCCCCAACCGCGTGGTGCAGCGCGGCATCCGCTACGACCTGTGCATCTTCCGCACCGGCGACGGGCGCGGCTGGGGCGTGCGCACGCTGCAGCGCATCCGCAAGAACTCCTTCGTCATGGAGTACGTGGGCGAGGTGAGTGACACAGGTGTGACACAGGTGTGACACAGGTGTGATACTGTACAGGTGCGATATAGGTGTGTGTGACACAGTACAGGTGTGATATAGGTGATATAGGTGTGTGTGACACAGTACAGGTGTGTGTGACACAGTACAGGTGTGTGTGACACTGTACAGGTGTGATATAGGTGTGTGTGACACAGTACAGGTGTGTGTGACACTGTACAGGTGTGTGTGACACAGTACAGGTGTGTGTGACACAGTACAGGTGTGATATAGTTGTGTGTGACACTATACAGGTGTGATATAGGTGTGTGTGACAGTACAGGTGTGTGTGACACTGTACAGGTGTGATATAGGTGCATGTGACACAGTACAGGTGTGTGTGACACAGTACAGGTGTGTGTGACACTGTACAGGTGTGAGTGACAGTACAGGTGTGTGTGACAGGTGTGACACAGGTGTGTGTGACAGTACAGGTGTGTGTGACACAGCACAGGTGTGTGTGTGTGACAGGGCGTGCGCACGCTGCAGCGCATCCGCAGGAACTCCTTCGTCATGGAGTACGTGGGGGAGGTGAGCTCAGGTGTGACACAGGTGTGACACGGTGCAGGTGTGAGGCAGTACAGGTGTGACACAGGTGTGACACGGTGCAGGTGTGATGCAGCATGGGTGTGACACAGGTGTGTGGGGTGGTTCAGGTGTGGTACAGGTGTGCCCCAGGTGTGTGGGATGGTCCAGGTGTGCCCCAGGTGTGTGACAGGTGTGATGTGGTGCAGGTATGAGGCAGTACAGGTGTGCCCCTGGTGGGTGGGGTGGTTCAGGTGTGTGCCAGGTGTGGCCCAGGTGTGTGACAGGCGTGGTACAGGTGTGCCCCTGGTGTGTGGGGTGGTTCAGGTGTGGTACAGGTGTGGCCCAGGTGTGTGACAGGTGTGGTACAGGTGTGGCCCAGGTGTGTGGGGTGGTTCAGGTGTGGTACAGGTGTGGCCCAGGTGTGTGCCAGGTGTGGCACAGGTGTGGCCCAGGTGTGTGACAGGTGTGATGTGGTGCAGGTATGAGGCAGTACAGGTGTGCCCCTGGTGTGTGGGGTGGTTCAGGTGTGGTACAGGTGTGGCCCAGGTGTGTGCCAGGTGTGGTCCAGGTGTGGCCCAGGTGTGTGACAGGTGTGTCCCTGCCCCAGATCATCACCTCGGAGGAGGCGGAGCGCCGGGGACAGGTGTACGACCGCCAGGGCGCCACGTACCTGTTCGACCTGGACTACGTGGAGGACGTGTACACCGTGGACGCCGCCCACTACGGCAACATCTCGCACTTCGTCAACCACAGCGTGAGTCAGCCTCACCTGGGCACAGGTGTGGCTTACCTGGGCTTGGGGGGGGTTACCTGGGCACAGGTGTGGCTTACCTGGGCACAGGTGTGGTTTACCTGGGCTTGCGGGGGTTTACCTGGGCACAGGTGTGGTTTATCTGGGCTTGGGGGAGCTTACCTGGGCTCAGGTGTGGTTTACCTGGGCTTGGAGTGGGCTTACCTGGGCTTGGGGGGGTTTACCTGGGCACAGGTGTGGTTTACGTGGGCTGGGGGGGGTTTACCTGGGCACAGGTGTGGTTTACCTGGGCTCAGGTGTGGTTTATCTGGGCTTGGGGGGGGTTTACCTGGGCACAGGTGTGGTTTACCTGGGCACAGGTGTGGCTTACCTGGGCTTGGGGGGGTTTACCTGGGCACAGGTGTGGCTTACCTGGGCTTGGGGGGGTTACCTGGGCATAGGTGTGGCTTACCTGGGCACAGGTGTGGTTTACCTGGGCTTGGGGGGGTCTTACCTCATGTGTGGGTTTAACTTCCCCACAGGTGTGCGTTTACCTGGGCTTAGGGTGGGTTTAGCCAGGCACAGGTGTGGTTTACCTGCCCACAGGTGTGGTTTACCTGCCCACAGGTGTGGTTTACCTGCCCACAGCTGGGCCTTTACCTGTCTAGAGGTGTGGCCTTACCTGCCTTGTGGGTGGAGCTTCCAGCACCTTTTCCCCCAGCTGTGGGTGTGTCTCACCTGTTGGGGTGGGTCAGGTGCTGTGGGTGTGGCTCACCTGGGGGGCGGGGCGTGGCTGACGCGCCAGGTGTGTCTCACCTGTTGGGGTGGGTCAGGTGCTGTGGGTGTGGCTCACCTGGGGGGCGTGGCTCACGCGCCAGGTGTGTCTCACCTGTTGGGGTGGGTCAGGTGCTGTGGGTGTGGCTCACCTGGGGGGTGGGGCTCACCTGTTGGGGCGTGGCTCACGCGCCAGGTGTGTCTCACCTGTTGGGGTGGGTCAGGTGCTGTGGGTGTGGCTCACCTGGGGGGCGGGGCTCACCTGTTGGGGCGTGGCTCACGCGCCAGGTGTGTCTCACCTGTTGGGGTGGGTCAGGTGCTGTGGGTGTGGCTCACCCGGGGGGGGCGGGGCTCACCTGGGGGGCGTGGCGTGGCTCACGCGCCAGGTGTGTCTCACCTGGGGGGCGTGGCTCACCTGCCAGGTGTGTCTCACCTGTTGGGGTGGGTCAGGTGCTGTGGGTGTGTCTCACCTGGGGGGCGGGGCTCACCTGTTGGGGTGTGTCTCACCTGGGGGGCGGGGCAGTGTGACCCCAACCTGCAGGTGTACAACGTGTTCATCGAGAACCTGGACCAGCGGCTGCCGCGCATCGCCCTGTTCGCCACCAGGCCCATCCGCGCCGGCGAGGAGCTCACCTTCGACTACAACATGCACGGTACCTGGCACACCTGGCACACCTGGCACACACCTGTATGTGTCCATATCACACACATGTACCTGCCCTCAGGCCCATCCGCACTGGCAAGCAGCTCACCTTCGACTACAACATGCACGGTACCTGGCACACACCTGGCACACACCTGGCACACCTGGCACACACCTGTACCTGGCACACCTATCCATGTCACACACCTGTACCTGCCCCCCAGGCCCATTCATGCCGGGGAGGAGCTCACCTTCGACTACAACATGCACGGTACCTGGCACACCTGGCACACCTGGCACACCTGGCACACACCTGTACCTGGCACACCTGTACCTGGCACATCTGTACCTGGCACACACCTGGCACACCTGGCACACACCTGTATGTGTCCATATCACACACCTGTCCCTGCCCTCAGGCCCATCCAGGCTGGGGAGGAGCTCACCTTCGACTACAACATGCACGGTACCTGGCACACACCTGTACCTGGCACACACCTATCCATGTCACACACCTGGCACACACCTGTATGTGTCCATATCACACACCTGTACCTGCCCTCAGGCCCATCCGCGCTGGCGAGGAGCTCACCTTCGACTACAACATGCACGGTACCTGGCACACACCTGGCACACACCTGTACCTGGCACACACCTGTACCTGTCATACACCTGTCACACCTCTCTATGGTCACACCTGTACCTGTCACACACCTGGCACCTGTCACACCTGTACCTGTCACACACCTGTCGCACCTGTCCATGTCACACACCTGTCACACCTGTACCTGTCACACACCTGTCGCACCTGTCCATGTCACACACCTGTCACACCTGTCCATGTCACACACCTGTCACACCTGTACCTGTCACACACCTGTCTTGCACAGAGCCCCCTCCCCTCAGCCCACCCTGCACTGTGGGGTCAGGGTCACACCTGGGGGTTCCTGGCCACACCTGGGTAGGTCCTGGTCACACCTGGGGGAGTCAGAGCCGCACCTGAGGGGGTCAGGGTCACACCTGGGGGGGTCAGGGTCACACCTGGGGTGGTCAGGGTCACACCTGGGAGAGTCAGGGTCACACCTGGGTGGTTCCTGGTCACACCTGAGGGTTCTGGGCACACCTGGGGGGTTCCTGGCCGAAGTTGGAGGTTCCTGTCCATACCTGGGGAGGTTCCTGGCCACACCTGGGGGGTTCCTGGCCACACCTGGGGAGGTTCCTGATCACACCTGGGGGGTCAGAGCCACACCTGGGCAGGTCAGGGTGACACCTGGCAGGTTCCTGATCACACCTGGGGGGTTCCTGGCTGTACCAGAGGGGTCCTGATCACACCTGGGGGAGTCAGGGCCACACCTGGGGGTTCCAGGCTGTACCTGAGGGGTCCTGGCCACACATGGGGAGGTCAGGGTCACACCTGGGGAGGTTCCTGATCACACCTGGGGGTTCCTGGCCAAACCTGGGTGGTTCCTGGTCACACCTGGGGAGATCAGGGCCACACCTGGGGTGTTCCTGACCACACCTGGGTGGTTCCTGTCCATATCTGGGGGGGTTCCTGATCACACCTGGGGGGTTCCAGGCCGTACCTGGGGGGTTCCAGGCCGTACCTGGGAGGTCAGGGTCACACCTGGGAGGTTCCTGATCACACCTGGGGGGGTTCCTGGCCACACCTGGGTGGTTCCTGTCCATATCTGGGGGGTTCCAGGCCGTACCTGGGGGGTCAGGGCCACCCCTGGGCGTTTCCTGGCCGCACCTGCCCGCGCCCAGGTGTGTCTGAGCGCACCTTTCCCTCCCGCCCGCAGTGGACCCCGTGGACGCCGAGAGCACCCGCATGGACTCCAACTTCGGGCTGGTGGGGGGGTCCCTGGGGGGCTCCCCCCGCGCCCGCGGCCGCATCGAGTGCAAGTGCGGGGCGGCCGCGTGCCGCAAGTTCCTCTTCTGAGACACCTGGGCCACGCCCACCGCGCACCTGGGCCACGCCCCCGCCGCCGTCCGGGGGGGGCTGAGGGGGATCCAGGTGTGTTTTGGGGGATCCAGGTGTGCTGTGAGTGCCACACAATGACAACACCTGTGCAGTTCTTCCTCTCCCAAGGCCGTGCTGGGGCAATTTTGGGGATCCAGGTGTGTTTTGGGGAATCCAGGTGGGGATTTGGGGCTCCAGGTGTGTTTTGGGGAGTATCCAGGTGTGCTGTGAGTGCCACACAATGACAACACCTGTGCAGTTCTTCCTCTCCCAAGGCCGTGCTGGGGCAATTTTGGGGGGGTTCCAGGTGGGGTTTGGGGGGGCTGCAGGTGTGTTTGGGGGTCCCAGGTGTGTTTGGGGGGGATCCAGGTGTGTTTTGGGGGGGGGATCCAGGTGTGTTTTGGGGGGGGATCCAGGTGTGCTGTGAGTGCCACGTGATGACAACACCTGTGCAGTTGTTCAAGGCCACGCTGGGAAGGGTTTGGGGGCTCCAGGTGGGGTTTTGGGGGGCTCCAGGTGGGGTTTTGGGGGGGGCTGCAGGTGGTTTTGGGGGCTCCAGGTGGGGATTTTGGGCTCCAGGTGTGTTTTGGGGGGGATCCAGGTGTGTTTGGGGGGTCCAGGTGTGTTTTGGGGGGGGGATCCAGGTGTGCTCTGAGTGCCACACAATGACAACACCTGTGCAGTTGTTCAAGGCCACACTGGGAAGGGTTTGGGGGGGGTCCAGGTGGGGTTTTGGGGGGTCTCAGGTGGTTTTGAGGGCTCCAGGTGGAGTTTTGGGGAATCCAGGTGGGGATTTTGGGCTCCAGGTGTGTTTTGGGGGGGGATCCAGGTGTGCTGTGAGTGCCACGTGATGACAACACCTGTGCACTTGTTCAAGGCCACGCTGGGGGAATTTTGAGGGAGATCCAGGTGTGTTTTGGGGAATCCAGGTGGGGATTTTGGGATCCAGGTGTGTTTTGGGGATCCAGGTGTGCTGTGAGTGCCACACAATGACAACACCTGTGCAGTTCTTCCTCTCCCAAGGCCGTGCTGGGGCAATTTTGGGGATCCAGGTGGGGTTTTGGGGAATCCAGGTGGGGATTTTGGGCTCCAGGTGTGTTTTGGGGGGGGATCCAGGTGTGCTGTGAGTGCCACGTGATGACAACACCTGTGCACTTGTTCAAGGCCACGCTGGGAAGGGTTTGGGGGGCTCCAGGTGGGTTTTGGGGGGGCTCCAGGTGGGTTTTGGGGGGGTCTCAGGTGGTTTTGGGGGCTCCAGGTGGGGTTTGGGGGCTCTTGGAAGGAGCTTTGGGGGGCTCCAGGTGTGTTTTGGGGATCCAGGTGTGCTGTGAGTGCCACACAATGACAACACCTGTGCGGTTCTTCCTCTCCCAAGGCCGTGCTGGGGCAACTTTGGGGTGGTCCAGGTGGGGTTTGAGGGGGGATGCAGGTGATTTTGGGGATCCAGGTGGGGTTTTGGACTCCAGGTGTTTTTGGGGGATCCCAGGTGTGTTTGGGGGGGTCCAGGTGGGTTTGGGGGGGATCCAGGTGTGTTTGGGGGCATCCAGATGTGTTTTGGGAGTATCCAGGTGTGCTGTGAGTGCCACACAATGACAACACCTGTGCACTTGTTCAAGGTCACACTGGGAAGGGTTTTGGGGGGTTTCAGGTGGTTTTGGGGGGGTCCAGGTGGGGTCTCAGGTGGTTTTGGGGGGTCCAGGTGGGGTTTTGGGGGGTCCAGGTGGGGTTTGGGGGGGTCTCAGGTGTGCTGTGAGTGCCACACAATGACAACACCTGTGCACTTGTTCAAGGCCACACTGGGAAGGGTTTGGGGGGCTCCAGGTGGGTTTTGGGGGGTCCAGGTGGTTTTGGGGGGCTCCAGGTGGGTTTGGGAGCTCCAGGTGGGTTTTGGGGAGTCCTGGAAGGAGCTTTGGGGGGATCCAGGTGTGTTTTGGGGATCCAGGTGTGCTGTGAGTGCCACACAATGACAACACCTGTGCGGTTCTTCCTCTCCCAAGGCCGTGCTGGGGCAATTTTGGGGTGGTCCAGGTGGGGTTTGAGGGGCTCTCAGGTGTGTTTGGGGGGGTTCCAGGTGGGGTTTGAGGGGCTCTCAGGTGTGTTTGGGGGTTCCAGGTGTGTTTGGGGGTTCCAGGTGTGTTTGGGGGGGATCCAGGTGTGTTTGGGGGGTCCCAGATGTGTTTGGGGAGTATCCAGGTGTGCTGTGAGTGCCACGTGATGACAACACCTGTGCGGTTCTTCCTCTTCCAAGGCCGTGCTGGGGCAATTTTGGGGTGGTCCAGGTGGGGTTTGAGGGGGCTGCAGGTGATTTTGGGGATCCAGGTGGGTTTTGGGGAATCCAGGTGGGGTTTGGGGGGTCCAGGTGTGTTTTGGGGGGGGATCCAGGTGTGCTCTGAGTGCCACACAATGACAACACCTGTGCACTTGTTCAGGGTCACCCTGGGAAGGGTTTTGGGGGGGTCCAGGTGGTTTTGGGGGGTCCAGGTGGGGTTTTGGGGGGGTCTCAGGTGGTTTTGGGGGCTCCAGGTGGGTTTTGGGGGGTCTTGGAAGGAGCTTTGGGGGGCTCCAGGTGTGTTTTGGGGATCCAGGTGTGCTGTGAGTGCCACACAATGACAACACCTGCGCAGTTCTTCCTCTCCCAAGGCCGTGCTGGGGCAATTTTGGGGTGGTTCCAGGTGGGGTTTGAGGGGCTCTCAGGTGTGTTTGGGGGTTCCAGGTGTGTTTGGGGGGGGTCCCAGGTGTGTTTGGGGGTCCCAGGTGTGTTTGGGGGGGGGTTCCAGGTGTGTTTGGGGGGGTTCCAGGTGTTTTTGGGGGGTCCCAGGTGTGTTTGGGGGTCCCAGGTGTGTTTGGGGGGCATCCAGGTGTGTTTTGGGAGTATCCAGGTGTGTTTGGGGGGGTCCCAGGTGTGTTTGGGGGGTTCCAGGTGTGTTTGGGGGGGTCCCAGGTGTGTTTGGGGGTCCCAGGTGTGTTTGGGGGTCCCAGGTGTGTTTGGGGGGTTCCAGGTGTGTTTGGGGGTCCCAGGTGTGTTTGGGGGGGTCCCAGGTGTGTTTTGAGGGGTCCCAGGTGTGTTTGGGGGGGTCCCAGGTGTGTTTGGGGGTCCCAGGTGTGCATGAAGGTCCCACTGGGGCAGTTTTGGGGGGGGATCTGTGGATTTTGGGGAGGGTCTGGAGGGTTTTGGGGAAGGTTTGGGGTCACACAAATTTCAATAACCGGACCGGGAGGATCGAGGGGAATTTTGGGGGTGTTTTGGGATTTTTGGGGGAGTTTTGGGATATTTTGGGGACGTTTTGGGGTGGTTTTGGGGTATTTTGGTGCCGCGCAACCCCTGCAAAATTCACCTGGCGGGGGCATTTTGGGTTTGGGGTTTCTGGAAGGTTCCAGGGTGGGGTTTGGGAGATTTCAGAGGAGATTTAGGGAAGGATTTTGGGGTGTTTTGGGAACGATTTTAGGGAGGATTTCGGAGGGTTTGGGGCAGGATTTTAGGGGTTTTTGGGGAAAGATTTTGGGGGGTTTTGGGGCAGGATTTTAGGAAGGATTTTGGGGGGGTTTTGGGCCGGATTCTGGGGGGTTTTGGGGAAGGATTTTAGGAAGGATTTTGGGGTGTTTTGGGAACGACTTTAGGGAGGATTCTGGAGAATTTTAGGAAGGATTTTGGGTGGGATTTTGGGGGGGTTTTGGGCCGGATTCTGGGGGTTTTTGGGGAAGGATTTTGGGGGGTTTTGGGGCAGGATTTTAGGAAGGATTTTGGGGGTGTTTTGGGATGTTTAGGAAGGATTTTGGGGGTGTTTTGGGATGGATTTTAGGGAGGATTCTGGAGGGTTTGGGGCAGGATTTTAGGAAGGATTTTGGGTAGGATTTTGGAGGTTTTGGGCCGGATTTTGGGGGGTTTTGGGGAAGGATTTTAGGAAGGATTTTGGGGGTGTTTTGGGATGTTTAGGAAGGATTTTGGGGTGTTTTGCGAACGATTTTAGGGAGGATTCTGGAGGATTTTAGGAAGGATTTTAGGAAGGATTTTGGGTGGGATTTTGGCGGGTTTTGGGCCGGATTCTGGGGGGTTTTGGGGAAGGATTTTGGGATGTTTAGGAAGGATTTTGGGGGGTTTTGGATGGATTTTAGGAAGGATTCTGGAGGGTTTGGGGCAGGATTTTAGGAAGGATTTTGGGGGCTTTTGGGCCGGATTCTGGGGGTTTTTGGGGAAGGATTTTAGGAAGGATTTTGGGGGTGTTTTGGGATATTTTGGGGACGTTTTGGGGTGGTTTTGGGGTATTTTGGTGCCACACAACCCCTGCAAAATTCACCTGGCGGGGGCATTTTGGGTTTGGGGTTTCTGGAAGGTTCCAGGGTGGGGTTTGGGAGATTTCGGGGGAGATTTAGGGAAGGATTTTGGGGTGTTTTGGGAACGATTTTAGGGAGGATTCTGGAGAGTTTGGGGCAGGATTTTTAGGAAGGATTTTGGGTAGGATTTTGGGGGTTTTTGGGCCGGATTCTGGGGGTTTTTGGGGAAGGATTTTGGGGGGTTTTGGGGCAGGATTTTAGGAAGGATTTTGGGGGGTTTTGGGATGTTTAGGAAGGATTTTGGGGTGTTTTGGGATGGATTTTAGGGAGGATTCTGGAGGATTTTAGGAAGGATTTTGGGTAGGATTTTGGGGGTTTGGGGGAAGGATTTTGGGGGGTTTTGGGGAAGGATTTTAGGAAGGATTTTGGGGGGTTTTGGGAATGATTTTAGGGAGGATTTCGGAGGGTTTGGGGCAGGATTTTAGGAAGTATTTTGGGTAGGATTTTCGGGGTTTTGGGCTGGATTCTGGGGGGTTTTCGGGAAGGATTTTGGGGGGTTTTGGGGCAGGATTTTAGGAAGGATTTTGGGTAGGATTCTGGGGGGGTTTGGGGAAGGATTTTGGGGGGAATTGGGGAAGGATTTTAGGAAGGATTCTGGGGGGTTTTGGGATGTTTAGGAAGGATTTTGGGGGTGTTTTGGGATGGATTTTGGGGAGGATTCTGGAGGATTTGGGGCAGGATTTTAGGAAGGATTTTGGGTAGGATTTTGGGGGGTTTTGGGCCTGATTCTGGGGTTTTTGGGGAAGGATTTTGGGGGATTTTGAGATGTTTAGGAAGGATTTTGGGGGTGTTTTGGGATGGATTTTAGTGAGGATTCTGGAGGGTTTGGGGCAGGATTTTAGGGGTTTTTGGGGAAGGATTTTGGGGGTTTTTGGGGCAGGATTTTAGGAAGGATTCTGGAGGGTTTGGGGCAGGATTTTAGGAAGGATTTTGGGGGGTTTTGGGAACGATTTTAGGGAGGATTCTGGAGAGTTTGGGGCAGGATTTTAGGAAGGATTTTGGGTAGGATTCTGGGGGATTTGGGCCTGATTCTGGGGTTTTTGAGGAAGGATTTTGGGGGTGTTTTGGGGCAGGATTTTAGGAAGGATTTTGAGGTGTTTTGGGGCAGGATTTTAGGAAGGATTTTGGGGGTGTTTAGGCAGGATTTTTGGAGTGTTTTTGGGCAGGATTTTGGGATATTTTGGAGAGGATTTTGAGGGTGTTTTGGGAAGCATTTTGTAGTGGTTTTGGGCAGGATTCTGGGCGTGTTTTGGGCAGGATTTTGGGGTGTTTCAGACAGAATTTTGCGATGTTTTGGGCAGGATTTTGGGGGTGTTTTGGGCAGGATTTTGGGGTATTTTGGAAAGGATTTTAGGGTGTTTTGGGAAGCATTTTGTAGTGGTTTTGGGAAGGATTCTGGGCGTGTTCTGGGCAGGATTTTGGGGTATTTTGGAAAGGATTTTGAGGTTGTTTTGGGAAGCATTTTGTTGTGGTTTTGGGCATTGATTCTGGGCGTGTTCTGGGCAGGATTCTGGGGTGTTTCAGACAGAATTTTGCCATGTTTTGGGCGGGATTTTGGGGGTGTTTTGGGTGGGATTTTGGGCAGAATTCTGGGGGTGCATTTGGAAGGATTTTGGGGAGGGTTTTGGGCAGGATTTTGGGATATTTTCGAAAGGATTTTGAGGGTGGTTTGGGAAGCATTTTGTAGTGGTTTTGGGCAGGATTCTGGGCGTGTTCTGGGCTGGATTTTGGGGTGTTTCAGACAGAATTTTGCAATGTTTTGGGCAGGATTTTGGGGGTGTTTTGGGTGGGATTTTGGGCAGAATCCTGGGGGTGCATTTGGAAGGATTTTGGGGAGGGTTTTGGGCAGGATTTTGGGGTATTTTGGACAGGATTTTAGGGTGTTTTGGGAAGCATTTTGTAGTGGTTTTGGGCAGGATTTTGGGGTGTTTCAGACAGAATTTTGCGATGTTTTGGGCAGAATTTTGGGGGTGTTTTGGGAGGGATTTTGGGCAGAATTCTGGGGGTGCATTTGGAAGGATTTTGGGGAGGGTTTTGGGCAGGATTTTGGGGTATTTTGGAAAGGATTTTGAGGGTGTTTTGGGAAGCATTTTGTAGTGGTTTTGGGCAGGATTTTGGGGTGTTTCAGACAGAATTTTGCGATGTTTTGGGCAGGATTTTGGGGGTGTTTTGGGCAGGATTTTGGGGGTGTTTTGGGTGGGATTTTGGGGGTGTTTTGGGTGGGAATTTGGGCAGAATTCTGAGGTGCATTTGGAAGGGTTTTGGGGGGGGTTTTGGGCAGGATTTTGGGGGTGTTTTGGGTGGGAATTTGGGCAGAATTCCGGGGGTGCATTTGGCAGGATTTTGGGCAGGATTTTGGGGTATTTTGGAAAGGATTTTGAGGGTGTTTTGGGAAGCATTTTGTAGTGGTTTTGGGAAGGATTCTGGGCGTGTTCTGGGCAGGATTTTGGGGTGTTTTGGGTGGGATTTTGGGCAGAATTCTGGGGGTGCATTTGGAAGGGTTTTGGGGGGTGTTTTGGGTGGGATTTTGGGGGTGTTTTGGGTGGGATTTTGGGCAGAATTCTGGGGTGCATTTGGAAGGATTTTGGGGAGGGTTTTGGGCAGGATTTTGGGGTATTTTTCCGCCACACACCACTCTCAAAACTCTGCACACCGCAAGCCCACAGCGGCGCGTCTCGGGGTTGTTTTTGGGGGTGTTTGTGGGCTATCTCCAGGCGGATTTTGGGGTTTCCCGCGGGGGTTTCGGGGTTTCCCGCGGGGATTTTGGGGTTTCCCGCGGGGATTTTGGGGTTTGGGGGCGCCTCAGGCGTGCTGGCGGCGCCAGACGATGACGGTGCCCGCGGCGTCCCCCGAGGCCAGCAGGGACTCGTCGCAGTTGAAGGCCACGGCCAGCACGGGCGCCCCGTGGCCCTGCAGGGTGTTCACGGTGGCTCGCGCGGCGCGGCCCACGTCGAAAAAGTGCACGGAGGCGTCCTCGCTGCCCGTCACTGTGGGGACATTGGGGACATTGGGGACATTGGGGACAAGGATGTGATCCTACTGACCCCCTCGCTGCCCGTCACTGTGGGGACATCGGGGACATCGGGGACATTGGGGACAGCAGGGACATTGGGGACATTGGGGACAAGGATGTGATCCTACTGACCCCCTCGCTGCCCGTCACTGTGGGGACATCGGGGACAGCAGGGACATTGGGGACACCAAACTGGCCCCTCGCTGCCCGTCACTGTGCGGGGACATCGGGGACATCGGGGACATTGGGGACATTGGGGACACCAAACTGACCCCTCGCTGCCCGTCACTGTGGGGACATCGGGGACATTGGGGACACCAAACTGACCCCTCGCTGCCCGTCACTGCTGGGGACATTGGGGATATCGGGGACATTGGGGACACTGGGGACATCGGGGACATTGGGGACATTGGGGACAGGGCTGGGCAATGCCATCCTATTGACCCTCTCAGTGCCCGCCATTGTTGGGGACATTGGGGACATTTGGGACAGGGATACGGGATGTGATCCCATCGACGCCTCACTGTGCATCACTGCTGGGGACATTGGGGACACCGGGGACACCGGGGACACCGGGGACATTTGGGACAGGGATAAGGGATGTGATGCCATTGACCCCTCACTGTGCATCACTGCTGGGGACATTGGGGACACCGGGGACACTGGGGACACTGGGGACATTGGGGACACTGGGGACACCGGGGACATTGGGGACACCGGGGACACCGGGGACACCGGGGACACTGGGGACATTGGGGACACCGGGGACACCGGGGCCAGGCTCGGGGCTGTGATCTCAGTGTCCCCCTCGCTGCCCGTCACCGCTGGGGACACCGGGGACAACAAGCGCAGCTGTGACCCCACTGCCCCCTGTGCCGCCTCTCGCTGCCCGGGGACACGGCCGGGGGTGGCCCTGTCCCTGCTGCCACCCCAGCCCCTCCCAGTCCGGCCCCAGTTTGTCCCAGTCATTCCCAGTCTGTCCCAGTCCCTCCCAGTCCAATCCCAGTTTGTCTCAGTCCATTCCCAGTCTGCCCCACTCCCTCCCAGTCCCCTCCAGTTTGTCCTAGTCCACTCCCAGTCTGTCCCAGTCCATTCCCAGTTTCTCCCAGTTTGTCCCAGTCCCTCCCAGTCCGTCCCAGCGCTCACCCACGCAGGCTCCCAGTCCACTCCCAGTCTCTCCCACTCCCTCCCAGTCACTTCCAGTTTGTCCTAATCCACTCCCAGTCTCTCCCAGTCCATTCCCAGTCTCTCCCAGTCCCTCCCAGTCCGTCCCAGTGCTCACCCACGCAGGCTCCCAGTCCATTCCCAGTCCCTCCCAGTCCCTCCCAGTCTCTCCCAGTCCCTCCCAGTCCATTCCCAGTCTGTTCCCATTCTGTCCCAGTCCATCCCAGTCTGTCCCAGTCCATTCCCAGTCCATCCCAGTCCCTCCCAGTCCCTCCCAGTCTCTCCCAGTCTCTCCCAGTCCCTCCCAGTTTGTCCCAGTGCTCACCCACGCAGGCCCCCTGCCTGAAGGACATCAGGGGGCAGAAGCAGCTCCTCAGGGGCTGCTCCCGGTGCCGCGTGGGGAAACTGCGCCGGAGCCGCAGCCCCGGGGCGCCCGAGCCGCCCTCGTCCTCCACCACCCTGGGCAGGGGAAAAAGGGGTCACAAATACCCAAAAATCACCCCAAAAACACCCCAAAAATCCTCCCGAGCCGCCCTCGTCCTCCACCACCCTGCAGGGACCAAAAAGGGGTCAGAAATACCAAAAAACATCCAAAAATCACCCCAAAAACACCCAAAAATCACCCCCAAAACACCCCAAAAATCCTCCCGAGCCGCCCTCGTCCTCCACCACCCTGGGCAGGGGAAAAAGGGGGTCAGAAATACCCAAAAAACACCCCAAAAATCACCCCAAAAACTCCCCTAAAACCCCACCGAGCCGCCCTCGTTCTCCACCACCCTGCGGGGACAAAAAGGGGTCAGAAATACCCAAAAATCACCCAAAAATCATCCCAAAAACTCCCCCGAGCCGCCCTCGTTCTCCACCACCCTGCGGGGACCAAGAAGGGGTCAGAAATACCCAAAAACACCCAAAAATCACCCCAAAAACACCCAAATATCACCCCAAAAACTGCCCCTAAAACCCCACCGAGCCCCCCTCGTCCTCCACCACCCTGGGCAGGGGAAAAAGGGGTCAGAAATACCAAAAAACACCCAAAAATCACCCCAAAAACACCCCAAAAACACCCCCGAGCCGCCCTCGTCCTCCACCACCCTGAGGGGACCAAAGAGGGGTCAGAAATACCAAAAAACACCCAAAAATCACCCCAAAACCACCCAAAAATCCTCCCGAGCCCCCCTCGTCCCCCACCACCCTGGGGGGACCAAAGAGGGGTCAGAAATACCCAAAAATCACCCCAAAATCACCCCCGAGCTGCCCTTGTCCCCCACCACCCTGGGGGGACCAAAAATGGGTCAGAAATACCCAAAAACACCCAAAAATCAGCCCACGTCCCCCTCATCCTCCACCACCCTGGGGGGACCAAAGAGGGGTCAGAAATACCCAAAAATCACCCCAAAAACTCCCCCAATGCCCCCCCATAGCAGAAAAGCAGCAGCAGGCGGTCAGGGCAGGCGTTGACCAGCAGGGACGGGTCTGACTCACCCCAAATCCTCCAATTCCCCAAATCCTCCAATTCCCCAAATCCCCCCAATTCCCCAAATCCCCCCAGTTCCCCAAATCCCCCCAACTCCCCAAATCCTCCAACTCCCCAAATCCCTCCAATTCCCCAAATCCTCCAATTCCCCAAATCCTCCAATTCCCCAAATCCTCCAATTCCCCAAATCCCCCCAATTCCCCAAATCCCCCAATTCCCCAAATCCTCCAACTCCCCAAATCCCCCCAACTCCCCAAATCCCCCCAATTCCCCCCAATGTCCCCAAGCCCCCCAACTCCCCAAATCCTCCAATTCCCCAAATCCTCCAACTCCCCAAATCCCCCCAACTCCCCAAATCCCCCCAAATCCCCCCAACTCCCCCCAATTCCCCAAATCCTCCAATTCCCCAAATCCCCCAATTCCCCAAATCCTCCAATTCCCCAAATCTCCAATTCCCCAAATCCCCCCAATTCCCCAAATCCTCCAATTCCCCAAATCCCCCCAATTCCCCCAATGTCCCCAAGCCCCCCAACTCCCCAAATCCCCCCAATCCCCCAAGCCCCCCTGATGTCCCCAATGTCCCCAAGCCCCCCCGATGTCCCCAAGCCCCCCTGATGTCCCCAATTCCCCCAAACCCCCCTGATGTCCCCAATGTCCCCAAGCCCCCCTGATGTCCCCAAGCCCCCCTGATGTCCCCGATGTCCCCAAGCCCCCCTGATGTCCCCGAAGGCACCGGAAGAGCAGCAGGCGGTCGGGGCAGGCGTTCACCAGCAGGGACGGGTGCCCCAAATCCCCCCAATTCCCCAAATCCCCCCAACTCCCCCAAGCCCCCCTGATGTCCCCGATGTCCCCAAGCCCCCCCGATGTCCCCGAGCCCCCCTGATGTCCCCGAAGGCACCGGAAGAGCAGCAGGCGGTCGGGGCAGGCGTTCACCAGCAGCGACGGGTCCGGCGCCTCCCGGCTGGCCCAGGCCCGGGCCGAGAGCGACGTGATGGAGCCGCCGGCCTGGACCAGCACCCGCGAGGCCTTGGTGAGCCGGCCTGGGGGCACACGGTGTGAGACCCCTCCCCAAAACCCTCCCAGTGCTGCCCCAGTGCCCCCAGTGCTGCCCCAGTGCTGCCCCAGTGCCCCCAGTGCTGCCCCAGTGCCCCCAGGACCAGCACCCGCGAGGCCTTGGTGAGCCGGCCTGGGGGGCACAGGGTGTGAGACCCCTCCCCAAAACCCTCCCAGTACAGCTCCAGTACCACCCAGTACTGCCCCAGTGCCCCCAGTACTGCCCCAGTGCCCCCCAGTGCCCCCAGTGCCCCCAGGACCAGCACCCGCGAGGCCTTGGTGAGCCGGCCTGGGGGGCACAGGGTGTGAGACCCCTCCCCAAAACCCTCCCAGTACCACCCAGTGCCACCCAGTCCCTCCCAGTGCCCCCAGGACCAGCACCCGCGAGGCCTTGGTGAGCCGGCCTGGGGGCACAGGGTGTGAGACCCCTCCCCAAAACCCTCCCAGTGCCCCCCAGTGCCCCCAGTGCCCCCAGTGCCAGCACCCGCGAGGCCTTGGTCAGCCGGCCTGGGGGGCACAGGGTGTGAGACCCCTCCCCAAAACCCTCCCAGTACAGCCCCAGTGCCCCCAGTGCTGCCCCAGTACCACCCAGTGCCTCCCAGTACTGCCCCAGTACTGCCCCAGTACTGCCCCAGTGCCCCTCAGTACTCCCCCAGTGCCACCCAGTACAGCCCCAGTGCCCCCCAGTCCCTCCCAGTGCCCTCCAACACCAGCACTGGCAAAGCATTGCTCAGCCAGCCTGGGGGGGCACGGAGTGAGACCCCTCCCCAATCCCATCCCAGTGCCCCCCAGTACAGCCCCAGTGCCTCCCAGTGCCCCCCAGTCCCTCTGTACCCACCTCCAGACCCCTCCAATCCCCTCCCAGTCTGTCCCAGTCCATCCCAGTCCCTCCCAGTGCCCCCCAATCCCCTCCCAGTCCCTCCCAGTCCATCCCACTCCCCGCCAATTCCCTCCCAGTTCCCTCCCAGTCCTTCCCAGTTCTCTCCCAGTTCATGCCATTCCCTCCCAGTGCCCCCCAATCCCCTCCCAGTCCCTCCCAGTGCCCCCCAGTCCCTCCCAGTCTCTCCCAGTCCATCCCACTCCCCCCCAATTCCCACCCAGTTCCCCCCAGTCTCTCCCAGTGCCCCCCAGTCCCTCTCACTCCTCTCCCAATCCCCTCTCAACCCCTCCCAGTCTGTCCCAGTCCCTCTGTACCCACCCCCAATCCCCTCCCAGTGCCCCCCAGTCCATCCCACTCCCCGCCAATTCCCTCCCAGTTCCCTCCCAGTGTCCCCCAATCCCCTCCCAGTCCCTTCCCAGTTCTCCCCCAGTCCCTCCCAGTCTCTCCCAGTCCATCCCACTCCCCGCCAATTCCCTCCCAGCTCCTTCCCAGTGCCCCCCAGTCCCTTCCCAGTTCTCCCCCAGTCCCTCCCAGTCCCTCCCAGTTCCTCCCAGTCCCCCCCAGTCCCTCCCAGTCTCTCCCAGTCCCTCCCAGTCCATCCCACTCCCCAATTCCCACCCAGTTCCTTCCCAGTGCCCCCCAGTCCTTCCCAGTTCTCTCCCAGTTCATGCCATTCCTTCCCAGTCCCTCCCAGTGCCCCCCAATCCCCTCCCAGTCCCTCCCAGTCTCTCCCAGTTCCCCCCAGTCCCTTCCCAATTCCCCCCCAATCCCCTCCCAGTCCCTCCCAGTCCCTCCCAGTCTCTCCCAGTTCCCCCCCAGTCCCTCCCAGTCTCTCCCAGTTCCCTTCCCAATTCCCCCCCAGTCCCTCCCAGTCCCTCCCAGTCCATCCCAGTGCCCCCCAGTCCCTTCCCAGTCCCTCCCAGTCCCTCCCAGTGCCGGTACCGGTGCCGGGGTCGCACAGGAACGACGACACCGAGCCGCGATCGTCGCCGGCCCACAGGACCCGCCCGGGGGCGTCGAAGCAAAGGGCGAGGACGCGCCCGGGGAGGCGCCCGGTGCCGCCCCGAGCCGCCTTCCCGGTGGAGATGTTCACGACACGGACCATGTGCCGGGCACTGCCCACCTGGGGGGGCACAAAATGGGGCTGGGGGGGCATCCTGAGACCCCCAGACCCATCCTGGGACCCCCAAAATCCTCCCCTAAAACCCCCCAGAGCCGCCTTCCCCGTGGGGATGTTCACAACAGGCACCGTGTGCCGGGCACTGCCCACCTGGGGGGGCAAAAAATGGGGCTGGGGGGGCATCCTGAGACCCCAAACCCATCCTGAGACCCCCAAACCCACCCTGAGACCCCCAAAATCCCCCCCAAAACCCCCCAGAGCCGCCTTCCCCGTGGAGATGTTCACCACACGGACCATGTGCCGGGCACTGCCCACCTGGGGGGTCACACACCTGCCTGAGACCCCCCCAGACCCATCCTGAGACCCCCAGACCCACTCTGAGACCCCCAGACCCATCCTGAGACCCCCAAAATTCCCCCCAAAACCCCCCTAGAGCCGCCTTCCCGGTGGAGATGTTCACGACACGCACCATGTGCTGGGCACTGCCCACCTGGGGGGGCACAAAATGGGGCTGGGGGGGCATCCTGAGACCCCAAACCCACCCTGGGATCCCCAAACCCATCCTGAGACCCCCAAACCCACCCTGAGACCCCCAAAATCCTCCCCTAAAACCCCCCTAGAGCCGCCTTCCTGGTGGGGATGTTCACCACGCGGACCATGTGCCGGGCACTGCCCACCTGGGGGGACACACACCTGCCTGAGACCCCCCCAGACCCATCCTGAGACCCCCCCCCAGACCCACTCTGAGACCCCCAAACCCACCCTGAGACCCCCAAAATCCCCCCCAAAACCCCCCAGAGCCGCCTTCCCCGCGGGGATGTTCACAACGGGCACCGTGTGCCGGGCACTGCCCACCTGGGGGGGCAAAAAATGGGGCTGGGGGGGCATCCTGAGACCCCCAGACCCATCCTGAGACCCCCAAACCCACCCTGAGACCCCCAAAATCCTCCCCTAAAACCCCCCTAGAGCCGCCTTCCCGGTGGAGATGTTCACAACACGGACCATGTGCCGGGCACTGCCCACCTGGGGGGGCACAAAGGGGGTCACACACACCTGCTCGAGACCCCCAGACCCACTGTGAGACCCCCAAACCCATCCTGGGACCCCCAAAATCCCCCCCAAAACCCCCCAGAGCCGCCTTCCCGGTGGAGACGTTCACAACACGGACCGTGTGCTGGGCACTGCCCACCTGGGGGGGCACACCTGCCTGAGACCCCCCAAATTTACCCCAAGAACCCCAAAACCCACCCAAAAACCCCTCCCCGAGCCGCCTTCCCCGTGGGGATGTTCACGACACGGACCATGTGCCGGGCACTGCCCACCTGGGGGGGCACAAAATGGGGCTGGGGGGGCATCCTGAGACCCCAGACCCATCCTGAGACCCCCAAACCCATCCTGAGACCCCCAAAATCCTCCCCTAAAACCCCCCTAGAGCCGCCTTCCCCGTGGGGATGTTCACCACGCGCACCATGTGCCGGGCACTGCCCACCTGGGGGGGCACAAAGGGGGTCACACACACCTGCTCGAGACCCCCAGACCCACTGTGAGACCCCCAAACCCATCCTGGGACCCCCCAAAACCCCCCAGAGCCGCCTTCCCGGTGGAGACGTTCACAACACGGACCGTGTGCTGGGCACTGCCCACCTGGGGGGGCACAAAGGGTCACTCAGAGGGGTTTGGGGGATGTTTGGGGGGTCTCGGGGCGTCTCCCAGCACTGGGATATTTTGGGGTGTTTTGGGGCAGTTTAGGGGTATTTTAGGATGGTTTTAGGGTGTTTTAGGGTTTCTCTCACCACAATCAGGTTGTTATTCAACAGCTGGAATGCACGGTGCAGCAGGGCAGGGTTGGGTTTGGGGGGATGTTTGGGGGGTCCCAGGAGGGGCTCTCAGGGCTCTGGGGTTTCAGGCCAGTTTTGAGGCAGTTTAGGGGTGTTTTAGGGTGGTTTTAAGGTATTTTAGGGTTTCTCTCACCACAGTCAGGTTGTTATTCAACAGCTGGAATGCACAGCGCAGCAGCGCTCCCCCACTGGGGTTGGGTCAGGGGGATGTTTGGGGGTCTCTCAGGGCTCTGGGGGTTCAGGTCAGTTTTGGGGTGGTTTTTAGGATATTTCAGTATTTCTCTCACCACAGTCAGGTTGTTGTTGAGCGGCTGGAACGCACAGCACAGCAGGGCAGGGCTGGGTTTGGGGGATGTTTGGGGGTCCCAGGAGGGGCTCTCAGGGCTCTGAGGTTTCGGGTCAGTTTTGGGGTGGTTTTTAGGATATTTCTCTGTTTCTCTCACCACAGTCAGGTTGTTGTTGAGCAGCTGGAACGCACAGCACAGCAGCGCTCCCCCACTGGGGTTGGGTCAGGGGGATGTTTGGGGGTCTCTCAGGGCTCTGGGGTTTCGGGTCAGTTTTGAGGCAGTTTCGGGGTATTTTGGGGTTTCTCTCACCACAGTCAGGTTGTTGTTGAGCGGCTGGAACGCGCAGCACAGCAGCGCGGCCCCGTCGGGGTCGGGCACGCGGCGGATGCAGCGCCCGTCCCCGGGGTCCCAGAGGCGCAGGGTGCCGTCCAGCGAGGCCGACACCAGCACGTCGTTGGACAGGGACCAGGCGAAGTCCGAGACGCCGGCGCCGTGGCCGCGGAGGCGCCGCAGCACGGCCGGGGGCCCCGGCGCCAGGCGGCACACGGAGAGCGTCCCGTCCAGCGAGCAGCACGCCAGCAGGTGGCGCTCGTCGTGCGCGAACTGCACCTTCCGCACTGGGGGGGGGTAAAGGGGGAAGGGTGAGACCCCTCCCCAAAATTACACAGGGCCAGGGGAGACCCCCCCTCAAAACAAAGGGTTCAGCCTCAGAGGCAGGGGGAGCTCCCCAGCCCATCCAGCAGGGGGCGCTCGTGGTGGGCGAACTGCACCTTCCGCACTGGGGGGGGTAAAGGGGGAAAGGTGAGACCCCTCCCCAAAATTACACAGAGCTGAGAGCCCCCTAAAATCAGGGGAAATCCCCAATACTATGCAGCAGGTGGCGCTTGTCGTGGGCAAACTGCACCGTCCGCACTGGGGGGGGTAAAGGGGGAAGGGTGAGACCCCTCCCCAAAATTCTACAGGGCCAGGGGAGACCCCCAGAATCAGGAGAGACCCCCCCTCAAAACAAAGGGTTCAGCCTCAGAGGCAGGGGGAACTCCCCAACCCATCCAGCAGGGGGCGCTCGTCGTGGGCAAACTGCACCGTCCGCACTGGAGGGGGGTAAAGGGGGAAGGGTGAGACCCCTCCCCAAAATTCTACAAGGCCAGGGGAGACCCCTAGAACTGAGGGGAGCCCCCCAACCCATCCAGCAGGGGGCGCTCATCGTGGGCAAACTGCACCTTCCGCACTGGGGGGGTAAAGGGGGAAGGGTGAGACCCCTCCCCAGAATTATCCAGAGTGGGGAGCCCCCTAAAATCAGGGGAAAACCCCAATACTATGCAGCAGGTGGCGCTTGTCATGGGGAAACTGCACCTTCCGCACTGGGGGGGGTAAAGGGGGAAGGGTGAGACCCCTCCCCAAAATTACACAGGGCCAGGAACCCCCCAGAGTCAGGAGAGACCCCCCCTCAAAACAAAGGGTTCAGCCTCAGAGCCAGGGGGAACTCCCCAGCCCATCCAGCAGGGGGCGCTCGTCGTGGGCAAACTGCACCTTCCGCACTGGGGGAACGGAAGGGGGGGGTGAGACCCCTCCCCAAAATTACACAGGGCCAGGGGAGACCCCTAGAACTGGGGGGAGCCCCCCAAGCCATCCAGCAGGTGGCGCTCGTCGTGCGCGAACTGCACCTTCCGCACTGGGGGGGTAAAGGGGGAAGGGTGAGACCCCTCCCCAAAATTACACAGGGTCAGGGGAGACCCCCCAGAGTCAGGAGAGACCCCCCCTCAAAACAAAGGGTTCAGCCTCAGAGGCAGGGGGAACTCCCCAGCCCATCCAGCAGGGGGCGCTCGTCGTGCGCGAACCGCACCTTCCGCACTGGGGGGGGTAAAGGGGGAAGGGTGAGACCCCTCCCCAAAATTACACAGAGCTGAGAGCCCCCTAAAATCAGGGGAAACCCCCAATACTATGCAGCAGGTGGCGCTCGTCGTGGGGAAACTGCACCTTCCGCACTGGGGGGGACAGGAGGAGGTGGGTGAGACCCCTCCCCAAAATTACACAGGGCCAGGGGAGACCCCCCCCCTCAAAACAAAGGGTTCAGCCTCAGAGGCAGGGGGAGCCCCCCAACCCATCCAGCAGGGGGCGCTCGTCGTGCGCGAACTGCACCTTCCGCACTGGGGGGGGGTAAAGGGGGAAGGGTGAGACCCCTCCCCAAAATTCTACAGGGCGAGGGGAGACCCCTAGAACTGAGGGGAGCCCCCCAAGCCATCCAGCAGGGGGCGCTCGTCGTGCGCGAACTGCACCTTCCGCACTGGGGGGGGTAAAGGGGGAAGGGTGAGACCCCTCCCCAAAATTACACAGGGCAAGGAACCCCCCAGAGTCAGGAGAGACCCCCCCTCAAAACAAAGGGTTCAGCCTCAGAGGCAGGGGGAACTCCCCAGCCCATCCAGCAGGGGGCGCTCGTGGTGCGCGAACTGCACCTTCCGCACTGGGGGGGGTAAAGGGGGACGGGTGAGACCCCTCCCCAAAATTCTATAGAGCCAGGGGAGACCCCCAGAACCGGGGGGAGCCCCCCAACCCATCCAGCAGGGGGCGCTCGTCATGGGGAAACTGCACCGTCCGCACTGGGGGGGACAGGAGGAGGTGGGTGAGACCCCTCCCCAAAATTACACAGGGCCAGGGGAGACCCCTAGAACTGGGGGGAGCCCCCCAAGCCACTGGGGGGGGGTAAGGGGGAAGGGTGAGACCCCTCCCCAAAATTCTACAGAGCTGGGAGCCCCCCAGACTCGGGGGAGACGCCCCAAAACAAAGGGATCAGCCCCAGAGCTGGGGAGACCCCAGACCCTGCAGGAAACTGAGGCTCCTGCCCTGGGGAGGGACACGGGGGACACCTGAGAGCCCCCCCAAACAACACCTGAGACCCCCCCAAAAACAACACCTGAGAGTCCCCCCAAACAACACCTGAGACCCCCCCCCAAAAACAACACCTGAGAGCCCTCAAACAACACCTGAGACCCCCCAGACCCTCCACACAACACCTGAGGACCCCCAAACCCCCTCAAAGTTTCCCCAAAAACCCCTAAACAACATCTGAGACCCCCCAGACCCCCTATAAGTTCCCCCAGACCCCCCAAACAACACCTGAGACTCCCCAGACCCCCCCAGGGGACACCTGAGACCCCCCAGACCCCCAAGACAACACCTGAGAACCCCCAGACCCCCCTGATGCCCCCCAGGGGACACCTGAGACCCCCAAACAACACCTGAGACCCCCCAGACCCCCTCTAAGTTCCCCCAGACCCCCCAAACACCACCTGAGACCCCCTCAGACGCCCTTAGATGACACCTGAGACCCCCCAGACCCCCTATAAGTTCCCCCAGACCCCCCAAACAACACCTGAGACCCCTTCAGACCCCCCAGACAACACCTGAGATCCCCCAGACCCCCCTGATGCCCCCCAAGGGACACCTGAGACCCCCAAACAACACCTGAGACCCCCTCAGACCCCCCCCCAGGGGACACCTGTGACCCCTCAAACAACACCCGAGACCCTCCCACATCCCCCAAACAACACCTGAGACCCCCCAGACCCCCTCAGATGACACCTGAGACGCCCCAGACCCCCTCAAAGTTTCCCCAGACCACCCAAACAACACCTGAGACCCCCCCAGACACCCTCAGATGACACCTGAGACCCCCAAACAACACCTGAGATTCCCCAGACCCCCTCTAAGTTCCCCCAGACCCCCCAAACAACACCTGAGACCCCTCAGACCCCCCCCAGGGGACACCTGAGACCCCCAAACAACACCTGAGACCCTCCCAGATCCCCCAACCAACACCTGAGACCCCCCAGACCCCCCCAGGGGACACCTGTGACCCCTCAAACAACACCTGAGACCCTCCCAGATCCCCCAAACAACACCTGAGACCCCCCAGACTCCCTCAAAGTTTCCCCAGAAACCCCTAAACAACACCTGAGAACCCCCAGACCCCTCTGATGCCCCCCAAAGGACACCTGAGACCCCCAAACAACACCTGAGACCCCCTCAGACCCCCTCTAAGTTCCCCCAGACCCCCCAAACAACACCTGAGACCCCTCAGACCCCCCCCCAGGGGACACCTGTGACCCCTCAAACAACACCTGAGACCCTCCCACATCCCTCAAACAACACCTGAGACCCCTCAGACCCCCCCCAGGGGACACCTGAGGCCCCTTCAGACCCCTCAGACAACACCTGAGGCCCCCCCAGCCCCCCCAGATGACACCTGAGGCCCCCCTAGACCCCTCCCAGATGACACCTGAGGCCCCCCCAGCCCCCCCCAGATGACCCCGCCCCCCCCCCCCGTTACCTGCGCTGTCCAGGTGCTGGTCGAACACGTGGAACACGCCGGCGAAGGCGTAGTTCTCGCTCAGGGTGGTGTCCCCGGCCATGGCCCGGCTGGCCTCGGCCAGGGGGGTGGGCACCACCCCGGGGGGGCTGCGGGAGGGGGGGGGGGCAGCGTGAGACCTCTCCCCAAATCGATCCGAAACCCCACGGGACAACCTGAGCCCAAGCCGGCACCCCCCCGGTTCGCTGGAATGGTTTGGTCCAGGGGAATGGGGGCTTCCAAAGGGGGGGGGGGGTGGGGGAATGTGAGACCCCCCCCCAGCACCCTGAGACCCCCCCCCAGGACCCTGAGACCCCCCCAGATACCCCCTGACCCCCCCCATGACCCTGAGACCCCCCCGGGTATCGATTGGTACCCTCCAAACCCCCCCATCCTCCACAATGGTTTTGCCCACAGGTGTGCAGAGACCCCCCCCCAAAAGATCCCACAACCCCCTGAGACCCCTCCCCAACAGCCCCAGGATCCTGAGACCCACCCCCAGATACCCCCTGACCCCCCCAAGACCCTGACAGCCCCCCGGGTATCGATTGGTACCCTCCAAACCCCCCCATCTCCCACAATGGTTTTGCCCACAGGTGTGCAGAGACCCCCCCAAAAACATCGAGACCCCCCCCAAAAGATCCCACAACCCCCTGAGACCCCTCCCCAACAGCCCCAGGATCCTGAGACCCCCCCCAGGTACCCCCTGACCCCCCCCCCCCAGGTATTGATTGGCACCCTCCAAACCCCCCCATTCTCCACAATGGTTTCGCCCACAGGTACGCAGAGACTCCCCAAAAACATCGAGACTTCCCCCCCCCCCCCAAAAACGCCTAAAATCCCCCCAAAATCCCCCTGGGACCCTCCCCAAAATGACCCCCCAACACCCTGAGACCCCCAAAAACCCCAAAATCCCCCTAAAAAACCCCAAAACCCCCCAGGATCCCCCCAAAATGACTCCCCAGCACCCTAAGAGCCCCCAAAAACCCCAAAATCCCCCCAGAAATCCCCCAAATCCCCCTGGGACCCTCCTCAAAATGACCCCCCAACACCCTGAGACCCCCAAAATCCCCCTAAAAAACCCCAAAACCCCCCAGGATCCCCCCCCAAAATGACTCCCCAGCACCCTGAGAGCCCCCCAAAATCCCTAAAATCCCCCCAAAATCCCCCAAAAATCCCCCCAAAACCCCCTGGGACCCTCCCCAAAATGACTGCTCAGCACCCCAAGACCCCCAAAAATCCCTAAAATCCCCCTAAAAAAACCCCAAAACCATCCAGGATCCCCCCCCCAGAATGACTCCCCAGCACCCTGAGACCCCCAAAATCCCCCCAAATCCCCCCAAATCCCCCAAAATATCCCCAAAATATCCCCAAAATCCCCCCAAAACCCCCTGGGACCCTCCCCAAAATGACTGCTCAGCACCCCAAGACCCCCAAAAATCCCTAAAATCCCCCTAAAAAACCCCCAAAACCATCCAGGACCCCCTCCCCAAAATGACCCCCCAGCACCCTGAGACCCCCAAAAACCCCAAAAATCCCCCCCAAAATATCCCCAAAATCCCCAGGACCCCCTCCCCAATCCCCTCAGGAGCCCAAGACCTCCCCCAGACCCCCAAAACCACCCAGGACCACCCCCCAAAATGACTCCCCACCACCCTGAAACCCCCAAAAATCCCCCAAAATCCCCCCAAAAAAAACCCCAAAATCCCCCCAAACCCCCCGGGACCCCTCCCCAATTCCCCCCCCCCCACCCCCGGGGGTCTCACCGCTCGTCGGGGCCCCCCCGCAGCCCCCCCGGGCCGGAGCTGCGGCTCAGGGAGCGCCGGTGGCCCCGGGACCCCCGAGGGTCCTCCTCGAAATCCTGGGGAGGGGAGAGGGTTGGGACCCCCGAATTGGGGAGGAGAAAGGGCTGGGACCCCCGAATTGGGGAGGGGAAAGGGTTGGGACCCCCGAATTGGGGAGGGGAAAGGGCTGGGACCCCCAAAATGGGGAGAGGGCTGGGACTCCCGAATTGGGGTGGGGAAAGGGTTGGGACCCCCGAATTGGGGAGGGGAAAGGGCTGGGACCCCCGAATTGGGGAGGGGAAAGGGCTGGGACCCCCGAATTGGGGAGGGGAGAAGGGTTGGGACCCCCGAATTGGGGAGGGGAAAGGGTTGGGACCCCCGAATTGGGGAGGGGGGTTGGGACCCCCGAATTGGGGAGGGGAAAGGGTTGGGACCCCCGAATTGGGGAGAGGGGTTGGGACCCCCGAATTGGGGAGGGGAAAGGGTTGGGACCCCCGAATTGGGGAGGGGAAAGGGCTGGGACCCCCGAATTGGGGAGAGGGGTTGGGACCCCCGAATTGGGGAGAAGGGCTGGGACCCCCGAATTGGGGAGGGGAGAAGGGCTGGGACCCCCAAAATGGGGAGGGGAAAGGGCTGGGACCCCCGAATTGGGGAGGGGAAAGGGTTGGGACCCCCGAATTGGGGAGGGGAGAGGGCTGGGACCCCCGAATTGGGGAGGGGAAAGGGTTGGGACCCCTGAAATGGGGAGGGGAAAGGGTTGGGACCCCCAAATTGGGGAGGGGAGAAGGGATGGGACCCCCGAATTGGGGAGGGGAAAGGGTTGGGACCCCCGAATTGGGGAGGGGAAAGGGCTGGGACCCCCGAATTGGGGAGGGGAGAGGGCTGGGACCCCCCGAATTGGGGAGGGGAAAGGGCTGGGACCCCCAAATTGGGGAGGGGAAAGGGCTGGGACCCCCCGAATTGGGGAGGGGAAAGGGTTGGGACCCCCGAATTGGGGAGGGGAAAGGGCTGGGACCCCCCGAATTGGGGAGGGGAGAAGGGTTGGGACCCCCGAATTGGGGAGGGGAGAAGGGTTGGGACCCCCGAATTGGGGAGGAGAAAGGGTTGGGACCCCCGAATTGGGGAGGGGAAAGGGTTGGGACCCCCGAATTGGGGAGGAGAAAGGGTTGGGACCCCCGAATTGGGGAGGGGAAAGGGTTGGGACCCCCGAATTGGGGAGGGGAAAGGGTTGGGACCCCCGAATTGGGGAGGAGAGAGGGCTGGGACCCCCGAATTGGGGGAAGCAACAAAAATTGGAATAGGAAACCCAAAATTTGGGGTGGGAAATTCAAAATTGGGGTGGGGTCCCCTCAAATCTCCCCAGAATTGGTGCTGGGACTCCCTGACCCTCCCCCGAAGGAGTTTTGGGATGGTCCAGCACCCCCCAGGTGTGTCCTGAGCCCCTCCAGGTGTGCCCAGGTGTGCCCAGGTGTGCCCAGGTGTGCCCACAGGTATTCAGGAGTGCCCAGGTGTGGTCCAGGTATACCCAGGGGTACACCACAAGTGTGCCCCAGGTGTGCCCAAATGTATCTCAGGCATGCCCAGGTGTATCCCACATGTACCCAGGTGCGCCCAGGTGTGCCCAGGTACCTCCATGCGGTCCAGCGTGGTGCACCTGGCCCTCAGGGCGCTGCCCCAGCTGCCCCAGGTGTGCCCAGGTGTACCCAAGCGTAACATACATGTACCCAGCTGTACCCAGGTGTGCCCAGGTGTACCCCAAACCCCTCCAGGTGCCCCCAGGTGTGCCCAGGTGTGCCCAGGTACCTCCATGCGGTCCAGCGTGCTGCGGCTGGCCCTGAGGGCGCTGCGGCAGCTGCCCCAGGTGTGCCCAGGTGTATCACACGTGTGCCCAGGTGTACCCCAAACCCCTCCAGGTGTACCCAGGTGTGCCCAGGTGTGCCCAGGTACCTCCATGCGGTCCAGCGTGCTGCGGCTGGCCCTCAGGGCGCTGCGGCAGCTGCCCCAGGTGTGCCCAGGTGTACCCAAGTGTATCATACATGTACCCAGATGTACCCCAAACCCCTCCAGGTGTGCCCAGGTGTACCCAGGTGTGCCCCAAACCCCTCCAGGTGTACCCAGGTGTGCCCAGGTGTGCCCAGGTACCTCCATGCGGTCCAGCGTGGTGCGGCTGGCCCTCAGGGCGCTGCGGCAGCTGCCCCAGGTGTGCCCAGGTGTACCCCAAACCCCTCCAGGTGTGCCCAGGTGTATCACACATGTACCCAGGTGCCCCCCAGGTGTATCCCAGGTACCTCCATGCGGTCCAGCGTGGTGCGGCTGGCCCTGAGGGCGCTGCGGCAGCTGCCCCAGGTATAACTCAAACCCCTCTAGGTGTGCCCAGGTGCATCCCAGCTGTACCCAGGTGTACCCAGGTGTGCCCCAAACCCCTCCAGGTGTACCCCAGGTGCCCCCAGGTGTGCCCAGGTACCTCCATGCGGTCCAGCGTGGTGCGGCTGGCCCTCAGGGCGCTGCGGCAGCTGCCCCAGGTGTGCCCAGGTGTACCCCAAACCCCTCCAGGTGTACCCAGGTGTATCACACATGTACCCAGGTGTGCCCAGGTGTGCCCAGGTACCTCCATGCGGTCCAGCGTGGTGCGGCTGGCCCTGAGGGCGCTGCGGCAGCTGCCCGCCTCGCTGAGGGCGCCGTAGCGCTGCGCCAGGAGCCGCGCCCGCAGCCGCAGGTACCAGCGCCGCGCCTCGCCCGCCAGGTGCCCGCCCTGCGCCCGCTCCCGCAGCAGCTGCGAGCGCCGGCGCACGTACTGCGTGCGGAACTGCGGCAGCTGCGGCGTGCGGTACGCCGCGTACCTGCACAGGTGAGACAGGGGAGGAACAGGTGAGACTTACAGGTAAGATACAAATGAGAGACAGGTAAGAAATGGGGTTAATTCTGCACAAAACCAAAAAAATTCTACCCAAAACGAAAAAAATTCCACCCAAAAACGGGCCTGGGTGCGCAGAACTGCGGCAGCTGCGGTGTGCGGTACACTGCGTACCTGCACAGGTGAGATCCAGGTGAGGGACAGGTGAGATACCAGTGAGAAATGGGGCTAATTCTACCCAAAACCAGATAAATTCTACCCAAAACAAAAAAATTCCAAACAAAAATGGGCCCAGGTGTGCAGAACTGGGGATCTGCGTGGTGCAGGATGCAGTGCACCTGTACAGGTGAGACAGCTGAGATACTGGCAGGACAGGTGAGACACGGGGTTATCCAGAAAAATTCCACCCAAAACCGGGCCCAGGTGTGACAATTCCACCCCAAACTTGGCCCAGGTATCACAATCCCCCAAAAAAGATGCTCCAAATACCCAAAACCTCCAAATTTCCGCATCCACGTAAGAGCATCCCTCCCTTTAACAGAATTAGGTGTCGGATTTCTCTCAAAACAGCCCAGGTAAGAATATCTCCCCCTCATAAAACCGCCCAGGTATCCAAAATCCTCCCCAAAAAATCCCCCTGAGCTCACCGCGCGTCCACGGCGAGCACCTGCTGCCACACGGCGGCCATGGCGGCCGCGGCCGCCGCGGGGGGACCCTGCCGAGGGAACAACGGCGTGAGCTGAGGGGAAAATGGGGGGAAAATGGGAAAAAAAAAAGGGGAAAAAAGGGATGCGGGGCGGCCCTACCTGCGCGTCCCGCTCCACCTCCGCCTCAGGAGCTCCGCGGCGCCGGGGCTGGGCCGGGGGAGCGCGGCTGGGCCGGACCGGAAGTTGCCGCGGCGCCGCCTCACGCCCAAATGGCGGCGCGCGTAGTCCTGGAGACGGAGGGGCGGTGGGAGGGGGCGCGGCCGTCGATGTGATTGGTTGGTTTTGGGAAATGGGGCGTGGTTTTTGGCTCGTCTGTAATTCCCGCCTTCCGGGAGGGCACGTTGATTGGGTGAGAGAGCAAGAGGGGCGTGGTAAACGCGTCTCTTTATGGTCATTGTATTCCCAGAGCGCCCCAGAATTGGCCGCTCCGCCCGGCGCCTCTCGTCTGCCCCGGGTCCTCCCGCCCGCCGAAATTGCGACAACACAATGGGGAGGGCAGAACACTTCACAGCAGCGGGTCGGGGGTCTCGGGAGGGTCCCGAGGGAGTTTTAGGGTGACCCCGGTGGGGTCCCGGTGCCTCCAAAGCGGCTCCGTGAGCACCGAATCCCCCCCGCGGCCTCCTTTGTGCCGCGCCCACGGCGCTGCTCGGAGCGCGCCTCGCTTGACGGCGCCTTGTACGACAGTGTGAGGGGGCGTGCGGCGCGCTTTACGGCAGCGCGGCGGGGGCAGCGGGGCCGGGGGGGAATTTGGGGGGTCCCGGGGGGGCTTTGGGGGGTCCCGGAGGGTCCCGGGGGGGGGCCGGGGGCCGGTGCCCCCCCCGAGGATGCCGCTGGCCGTGCAATGGCCGTTCCCCACGGAGCCGTCGCGGCGCTGGGCCCTGGCGAGCCGCGTGGTCACGGGCCTGGTGGGCACCTACAGCTGCGTGTGGACCCGTGAGTGACCCCCCCCCCCCCCCAAAAAATCTGGGAGACCCCTCCTCAAATCCCGGTTCTGAGGGGAGACACCCCCAAAATCCCGGTTCTGAGGGAAAGACACCCCCTAAATCCCCGTTCTGAGGGGAGACCCCCCTAAATCCCCGTTCTGAAGGAAAACCACCCAAAATCCCGATTCTGAGGGGAAACCCCCCCAAATTCCCCGTTCTGAGGGGAGACCCCCAAAACCCCGTTCTGAGGGGAAACCCCCCCCCCAACCCCCTTAAATCTCCTTGAGGACCCTTCGTGATCCCCCAGGATCCCCCCAAAATCCTTCAGACCCCCCCAAGACCCCCCAAATTTCTCTTCCAACCCCTTTAGAACCCCCTGGGGACGCCCCCAGCCCTTTCTAGGACCCCCCAAAACTTTTCAAATCCTCCTTTCCAACACCTTGGGACCCCCAACGACCCTCCCAGCCCCCTTAAACCTCCTTGAGGACCCCCCAAAACCCTTCAGAACCCCCCAAATGCCCCCAAATTCCTCCCCCAAGCCCTTTAGAACCCCCTGGGACCTTCCCCAGCCCCTCTGGGGACCCCCAAGGACCCCCCCGACCCCTTTAAACCTCCTTGAAGACCCCTCAGGACCCCCCCAAAACCCCCCAAATTCCTTCACCAACCCCTTGGGACCCCCAAGGACCCTCCCAACCCCCTTAAACCTCCTTGAGGACCCCCCAAAATCCTTCAGACCCCCCCCAAAACCCCCATATTCCTCCTCCAACCCCTCTGGGGACCCCCAAGGACCCCCCCCAACCCCTTTAAACCTCCTTGAAGACCCCTCAGGACCCCCCCAAAAACCCCAAATTCCTTCACCAACCCCTTTAGGACCCCTGAGGACCCTCCCAGCCCCCTTAAACCTCCTTGAGGACCCCCCAAAATCCTTCAGACCCCCCCAAATGCCCCAAATTCCTCCCCCAACCCCTTTAGAACCCCCTGGGACCTTCCCCAGCCCCTCTGGGGACCCCCAAGGACCCTCCCAGCCCCCTTAAACCTCCTTGAGGACCCCCCAAAACCCTTCAGAACCCCCCAAATGCCCCCAAATTCCTCCCCCAGCCCCTCTGGGGACCCCCAAGGACCCCCCCCAACCCCTTTAAACCTCCTCGAAGACCCCTCAGGACCCCCCCAAAAACCCCCAAATTCCTCCCCCAACCCCTCTGGGGACCCCCAAGGACCCTCCCAACTCCCTTAAACCTCCTTGAGGACCCCCCAAAATCCTTCAGACCCACCCTAAACCCCCCAAATTTCTCTTCCAACCCCTTTAGAACCCCCTGGGACCCTCTCCAACCCCCCTTGGGACCCCCAAGGACCCCCCCAACCCCTTTAAACCTCCTCGAAGACCCCTCAGGACCCCCCCAAAAACCCCCCAAATTCCTCCCCCAACCCCTTTAGGATCCCCTGAGGACCCTCCCAGCCCCCTTCAACCTCCTTGAGGACCCCCCAAAATCCTTCAGCCCCCCCCAAAACCCGCTTGGGACCCCCAAGGACCCCCCCCAACCCCTTTAAACCTCCTTGAAGACCCCTCAGGACCCCCCCAAAAACCCCCAAATTCCTCCTCCAACCCCTTGGGACCCTCCCAACCTCCTCCAACCCCTTGGGACCCCTCCCAACCCCCTTCAACCACCTCGAGGACCCCTCAGGACCCCCCCAAAGCCCCCCGGGACCCCTCCCCAGGGTACCTGAACCGGCTGCGGGTTCACAACGCCGAGGTGCTGCACGAGCTGGTGGAGAGGAGGGGGCCCGGGACCCCCCTGCTGACCCTGTCCAACCACGCCTCCTGCATGGACGACCCCCACCTCTGGGGTACCTGGGGGGGGGTCCTGGGGGGGTCCTAGAGGGGTTTGGGGGGGTCCTGGAGGGTCCCAGGGGGGTCCTGAAGGGGTTTGGGGGGGTCCTGGAGGGGGTTTGGGGGGTCCTGAATGGTTTTGGGGGGTCCTGGGTGGGTTTGGGGGGGTCCTAAAGGGGATGGGGGGGGGCATTGGGGAGGGGTTTGAAGGGTTTGGGGGGGGTCCTGAAGGGTTTTGGGGGGTCTGGTTGGCATTTTGGGGGAGTCCTGGAGGTCCTAAAGGGATTGGGGAAGGAATTTGGGGGGTCCTGGGGGGTTTTGAAGGGGTTTGGGGGGTCCTGAAGGGTTTTGGGGGGGGGTCTCAGGGTGGTCTGGAGGGTCCTTAAGGGGATGGGGGGGGCATTGGGGAGGGGTTTGAAGGGTTTGGGGGGTCTGGATTATTTTGGGGGAGTCTCTGGGGGTCCTAAAGGGGTTGGGGAAGGAATTTGGGGGGTCCTGGGGGGGTTCTAGAGGGGCTGGGGGGGTTTTGAAGGGGTTTGGGGGGTCCTGGGTGGGTTTGGGGGGGTCCTAAAGGGGCTGGGGGGGCATTGGGGAGGGGTCTGAAGGGTTTGGGGGGTCTGGATTATTTTGGGGGAGTCCTGGGGGTCCTAAAGGGGTTGGAGAAGGAATTTGGGGGGTCCTGGGGGGGTTCTAGAGGGGCTGGGGGGGGTTTTGAAGGGGTTTGGGGGTGTCCTGGGGGGGGTTTGGGGGGTCCTGAAGGGTTTGGGGGGGTCTGGTTGGCATTTTGGGGGAGTCTCTGGGGGTCCTAAAGGGGATGGGGAAGGAATTTGGGGGGTCCTGGGGGGGTTCTAGAGGGGCTGGGGGGGGTCCCAGGGGGGTCCTGAAGGGTTTTGGGGGGGTCTCAGGGTGGTCTGGAGGGTCCTAAAGGGGATGGGGAAGGAATTTGGGGGGTCCTGGGGGGGTTCTAGAGGGGCTGGGGGGGTTTTGAAGGGGTTTGGGGGGTCCCAGAGGGGTCCTGAAGGGGTTTGAGGGGTTTTGGGGAGTCTCAGGGTGGTCTGGAGGGTCCTAAAGGGGATGGGGGGGGGGCATTGGGGAGGGGTCTGAAGGGTTTGGGGGGGTCTGGTTGGCATTTTGGGGGAGTCCTGGGGGTCCTAAAGGGATTGGGGAAGGAATTTGGGGGGTCCTGGGGGGTTCTAGAGGGGTTTGGGGGTTCCCAGGGGGGTCCTGAAGGGTTTTGAGGGGGTTTTGGGGGGGGTCTCAGGGGGGTTTGGGGGGGTCTCAGGGGGCTTTTGGGGGGGGGTCTCAGGGGGGTTTTTGGGGGGGTCTCAGGGGGGTCTCAGGGGGGGGGTTTTGGGGGGGGTCTCAGGGGGTTTTTGGGGGGGTCTCAGGGGGGTTTTTGGGGGGGGTCTCCGGGGGGGGTTTTGGGGGTCCCCCTGACCCCTGTGACCCCCCCCCAGGGTCCCTGAAGCTGCGCCACGTCTGGAACCTGCCCAGGATGCGCTGGTAGGGCCGGGGGGGTTTGGGGGGGTCCTGGGGGGTCCTGGGGGGTTTGGGGGGGGTCCGGGGGGGGTCCGGGGGGGGTTTGGGGGGGTCCAGGAGGGTCTGGGGGGGTTTGGGGGGTCCTGGGGGGGTTTGGGGGGGTCCCAGGAGGGTCTGGGGGGGTCCTGAGGGGTTTGGGGGGTCCCAGGAGGGTTTGGGGGGGGTCCCAGGAGGGTCTGGGGGGGTTTGGGGGGGTCCTGAGGGGTTTGGGGGGTCCTGGGGGGTTTGGGGGGGTCCTGAGGGGTCCTGAGGGGGTCCCAGGAGTGTCTGGGGGGGTCCCAGGAGGGGCTGGGGGGGGGTTGGGGGGGTTTGGGGGGGTCCTGAGGGGTTTGGGGGGGGTCCCGAGGGGTCCCAGGGAGGGTCTGGGGGGTCCCAGGAGGGTCGGGGGGGGTCCCAGCGCCCCCTCCCCACATTTCCCCTCCCCAGGACCCCCACGGCCGCTGACATTTGCTTCACGCGGGAGCTGCACTCGCTCTTCTTCAGCCTGGGGCGCTGCGTGCCCGTGTGCCGCGGTACTGGGGAAACTGGGAGAAACTGGGATGGACTGGGATGGACTGGGATGGACTGGGATGGACTGGGATGGACTGGGGGCGCTGCGTGGCCCGTGTGCCGCGGGTACTGGGGGAAACTGGGACAAACTGGGGATAAACTGGGGACAGACTGGGGGCGCTGCGTGCCCGTGTGCCGCGGGGGTAACGGGGGAAACTGGGACAAACTGGGATAAACTGGGATGGACTGGGACAAACTGGGACAGACCTGGGACAAACTGGGATAAACTGGGGGGCGCTGCGTGCCCGTGTGCCGCGGGTACTGGGGAAACTGGGACAAACTGGGATAAACTGGGATGGACTGGGGGCGCTGCGTGCCTGTGTGCCGCGGGGGGGGGTACTGGGGGAAACTGGGACAAACTGGGACAAACTGGGATAAACTGGGACAGACTGGGATAAACTGGGATAGACTGGGGGCGCTGCGTGCCCGTGTGCCGCGGTACTGGGATGGACTGGGATAAACTGGGAGAAACTGGGACAAACTGGGATGGACTGGGGGCGCTGCGTGCCCGTGTGCCGCGGTACTGGGGAAACTGGGACAAACTGGGAGAAACTGGGATGGACTGGGACAAACTGGGATGGACTGGGGGCACTGCGTGCCCGTGTGCCGCAGTACTGGGGAAACTGGGACAAACTGGGAGAAACTGGGAGAAACTGGGGGCGCTGCGTGCCCGTGTGCCGCGGTACTGGGGGGAAACTGGGATGGACTGGGATAAACTGGGACAAACTGGGACAAACTGGGAGAAACTGGGATAAACTGGGATACACTGGGATAAACTGGGGGCGCTGCGTGCCCGTGTGCCGCGGGGGTACTGGGGAAACTGGGATAAACTGGGATGGACTGGGACAAACTGGGAGAAACTGGGATGGACTGGGATGGACTGGGACAAACTGGGATAAACTGGGATGGACTGGGATGGACTGGGAGTGCTGTGTGCCTGTGTGCCGCGGGTAACAGGGAAGTGGGAGGGACTGGGATAAACTGGGATGGACTGGGAGGGGACTGGGAGGAAATTGGGGACAAACTGGGATAAACTGGGGGGGAGCTGGGAGCACTGAGAGGGACTGGGATGGACTGGGACAAACTGGGAAGGGACTGGGAGGGGACTGGGATGGACTGGGAGGGACTGGGACAAACTGGGAATGAGCTGAGAGGGGAACTGGGAGCACTGGGGGGGGACTGGGGAGGGACTGGGCAGCTCCTGATTCATACTGGGAGGCACTGGGTCATTCCCAGTCCGTACTGGGAGGGTTCCAGTCCATACTGGGAGGGCCGTGGCTGCTCTGGGTCGCTCCCAGTCCATACTGGGATGTTCCCAGTCCATACTGGGATGTTCCCAGTCCATACTGGGACGTTCCCAGTCCATACTGGGATGTTCCCAGTCCATACTGGGATGTTCCCAGTCCATACTGGGACGTTCCCAGTCCATACTGGGATGTTCCCAGTCCATACTGGGATGGCCGTGGCTGCTCTGGGTGACTCCCAGTCCCATACTGGGAGGGTTCCAGTCCATACTGGGATGTTCCCAGTCCGTACTGGGATGCTCCCAGTCCGTACTGGGATGTTCCCAGTCCATACTGGGATGTTCCCAGTCCATACTGGGATGTTCCCAGTCCATACTGGGATGTTCCCAGTCCATACTGGGAGGGCCGTGGCTGCTCTGGGTCATTCCCAGTCCATACTGGGTCGCTCCCAGTCCATACTGGGACGTTTCCAGTCCATACTGGGAGAGCTGTGGCTGCTCTGGGTCGCTCCCAGTCCATACTGGGACGTTCCCAGTCCATACTGGGAGGGCCGTGGCTGCCCGGGGTCGCTCCCAGTCCATACTGGGATGTTCCCAGTCCGTACTGGGAGGGCCGTGGGCTGCCCGGGGTCGCTCCCAGTCCGTACTGGGCCGTTCCCAGTTTGAACTGGTCCCGCAGGGGACGGCGTTTACCAGCGCGGGATGGATTTCATCCTGGAGAAGCTCAACCAGGGAGACTGGGGTGCACATGTTCCCCGAGGGTACTGGGAGCACTGGGAGCACTGGGAGGGACTGGGGAGGGACTGGGAGCACTGGGAATGGACTGGGAGGGACTGGGAATGGACTGGGAGGGGACTGGGAGGGAACTGGGAAGGGATTGAGAGGAACTCGGAGCACTGGGAGGGACCTGGGAGCACTGGGAGCACTGGGAGGGAACTGGGGGGGATTGGGGAGGGGACTGGGAGGGACTGGGATGGACTGGGAGGGGACTGGGAATGGACTGGGAGGGACTGGGAGGGACTGGGAGGAAACTGGGAAGGGATTGAGAGGAACTGGGAGCACTGGGAGGGAACTGGGATGGAGTGGGAGGGACTGGGAGGGACTGGGAGGGAACTGGGAATGGACTGGGAGGGAACTGGGAGGGAACTGGGAGGGACTGGGAGGGACTGGGGAGGGAACTGGGAGGGACTGGGAGGAACTGGGAGCAAACTGGGAAGGGATTGAGAGGAACTGGGAGGGACTGGGAAGAACTGGGAGGGGATTTTGGGGTCCCTGGGTGGATTTTTGGGGTTTCTTGAGAGGATTTTGGGGATCTCTGGGTGGAATTTGGGGGTCTCTGGGTGGAATTTGGGGGTCCTGGGGGGGATTTTGGGGTTTCTTGAGGGGATTTTGGGGTTTCTTGAGGGGATTTTGGGGGGTCCCCGACCCCCCCAGCTCCACATTCCCTCTCCAGGTAAAGTGAACCTGGGCCAGGAGGTCGCTCGTTTCAAGTGGGGTGAGACCCCCCAAAAAAACCCCCAAAAATTCCCTTGGATCCCCCCCAAAACCTCCTGGGACCCCAAAAATCCCAAACCTGCCCCAGGACCACCCCAAAAAAAACCCCAAAAATTCCCTTGGATCCCCCCCAAAACCTCCTGGGACCCCCAAAAATCCCAAACCTGCCCCAAACCCCCCCAAAAAAAACCCCTAAAAACCCCCAAAAATTCCCCCCAAAACACCCAAATCCTGTCCTAAAAAACCCCAATAAAACCCCCAAAACCCCCTGGGACCCCCCAAAATTCCCCTCCAAAAAACCCAAAATGTCCCAATCCCACCCCAAAAAAACTCCAGGGACCCCAAAAAAAAACCCCTGGGACCCCAAAAATCCCCTCAAAAACCCCCCCAGACCCCCCAAAAATCCCAAACCTGCCCCAGACCCCCCCCCAAAAAAACCCTGGGACCCCAAAAATCCCCTCAAAACCCCCCCCAGACCCCCCAAAAAATCCCAAACTCGCCCCAAATTCCCTCAGTGGGGTTCTGAAGACCCCTCCAGACCCCCCCAAAATCCCCCAATCACCCCAAAACCCCTCCAAAGACCCCCCAAAACCCCCCCTGGGTCCCCCTCAAACCCCCTCCCCAAATTCCCCCAAATCCCCCCTGGGGGGTTCCAGAGCCCCCCCAAATCCCCCTGGGGGTCTCAAAGCCCCCCAAAAATCCCTTAAACCCCCTTGAGACCCCCAAAACTTCCCCAAATTCCCTCCCAGGGTTTTAAAGTCCCCCCTAAAATCCCTCCAATCACCCCCAAACCCCCCCTGGGTCCCCTCAAATCCCCTCCCCAAATTCCCCAAATCCCCCCTGGGTTTCCAAAGCCCCCCAAAAATCCCTTAAAACCCATTGAGACCCCCAAAACTTCCCCAAATTCCCTCCCAGGGTTTTAAAGACCCCCCCCTCTAAAATCCCTCCAATCACCCCAAAAACCCCCCTGGCTCCCCTCAAGCCCCCCTCCCCAAATCCCCCAAATCCTCCCTGGGTTTTCCAAAGCCCCCCCAAAATGTCCCCAAAATCCCCCCCAAACCCCTTTGAGACCCCCCAAATTCTCTCCCAGGGTTCTGAAGACCCCCCCCCCCAAATCCCTCCAATCACCCCCAAACCCCTCCAAAGACCCCCAAACCCCCCCTGGCTCCCCTCAAACCCCCTCCCCAAATTCCCCAAATCCCCCTGGGGGTCCCAAAGCCCCCCAAAAATCCCTTAAACCCCCTTGAGACCCCCCAAAACTTCCCCAAATTCCCCTCCCAGGGGTTTTAAAGACCCCCTCTAAAACCCCTCCAATCACCCCCAAACCCCTCCAAAGACCCCCAAAACCCCCCTGGGTCCCCTCAAGCCCCCTCCCCAAATTCCCCAAAATCCTCCCTGGGTTTCCAAAGCCCCCCCAAAATGTCCCCAAAATCCCCCCCAAACCCCTTTGAGACCCCCAAATCCCTCCCAGGGTTCTGAAGACCCCCCCCCCAAATCCCTCCAATCACCCCCCAAACCCCCCTGGGTCCCCTCAAACCCCCTCCCCAAATTCCCCAAATCCCCCTGGGGCTCCCAAAGCCCCCCAAAAATCCCCTTTTGGGGGCTGAGACCCCCAAAACTTCCCCAAATTCCCTCCCAGGGTTTTAAAGACCCCCCTAAAATCCCTCCAATTATCCCAAAACCCCCCTGGGTCCCCTCAAGCCCCCTCCCCCAAATCCCCCAAATCCTCCCTGGGGTTCCAAAGCCCCCCCCAAAAATGTCCCCAAAATCCCCCCCAAACCCCTTTGAGACCCCCAAATCCCTCCCCAGGTTCTGAAGACCCCCCCCCCCAAATCCCCCCAATCACCCCAAAGACCCCCAAACCCCCCCTGGCTCCCCTCAAACCCCCTCCCAAATTCCCCAAATCCTCCCTGGGGGTTCCAGAGTCCCCCCAAAATCCCCCTGGGGGTCCCAAAGCCCCCCAAAAATCCCTTAAACCCCCCTTGAGACCCCCAAAACTTCCCCAAATTCCCTCCCAGGGTTTTAAAGACCCCCCCAAATCCCTCCAATCACCCCCAAGCCCCCCTCCCCCAAATCCCCCAAATCCTCCCTGGGTTTCCAAAGCCCCCCCCAAAATGTCCCCAAAAATCCCCCCCAAGCCCCTTTGAGACCCCCAAATCCCTCCCAGGGTTTTGAAGACCCCCTCTAAAAACCCCTCCAATTACCCCAAAACCCCCCTGGGTCCCCTCAAAACCCCCTCCCCAAATTCCCCCAAAATCCCCCTAAACCCCTCCCAGACCCCTCTGAGACCCCAAATCTCTCCCCAGGTTCTGAAGACCCCCCCCCCCAAATCCCCCCAATCACCCCAAAGACCCCCCAAACCCCCCTGGCTCCCCTCAAACCCCCCCTCCCCAAATTCCCCAAATCCACCCCTGGGGGTTCCAGAGCCCCCCCAAATCCCCCCGGGGGGTCCCAAAGCCCCCCAAAAACGCCCCCAAATTTCCCCCCCAGGCATCGGGCGCCTCCTGGCCGAGTGTCGCCGGGACCCCCGTGATCCTCCCGCTGTGGCACGGGGGGTGAGGGGGGATTTGGGGGGCTTTGGGGGGTCCTGGGGGGCTTTGGGGGGTCCTGGGGGTCTTGGGGGGGTCCTGGGGCTTCTGAGAGGCCTTAGGGGGGTCTGGGTGGGATTTGGGGGGGTCCTGAGGGGTCTTGGGTGGGATTTGGGGGGGTCTTGGGGGGTCTGGGTGGGATTTGAGGGGGCTCCTGAGGGGCTTTGGGGGGGTCCTGAGGGGTCTTGGGGGGGTCTCAGTGGGATTTGGGGGGGGTCCTGAGGGGTCTTGGGGAGTCTGGGTGGGATTTGGAGGGGGCTTTGGGGGGGTCTGGGTGGGATTTGGGGGGGTTTGGGTGGTATTTGGGGGGGGTCTGGGTGGGATCTGGGGGGGTCCTGGGGGGCTTTGGGGGGGTCCTGAGGGGGTCTTAGGGGGGTCTGGGTGGGATTTGGGGGGGTCCTGAGGGGTCTTGGGGGGGTCTAGGTGGGATTTTGGGGGGGTCCTGAGGGGTCTGGTTGGGATTTGAGGGGCTCCTGAGGGGCTTTGGGGGGGGTCCTGAGGGGTCTTGGGGGGGTCTGAGTGGGATTTGGGGGGGCTTTGGGTGGGTCTGGGTGGGATTTGGGGGGGGTCCTGAGGGGTCTTGGGGGGGTCTGAGTGGGATTTGGGGGGGTCCTGAGGGGTCTTGGGGGGGTTCTGAGTGGGATTTGGGGGGGTCCTGAGGGGTCTGGGGGATATTGGGGAGGGGTCTCCCAGTTGTGCCCTCCCCTCATTTTGTGTCCCCCCCCCCCCCAGGGATGAGCGATGTCCTCCCCAACCATCGGCCCTACGTGCCCCGGGTGGGGCAGGTGAGGGGAAATGGGGGGCGCTGGGGGGGTCTGGGGGTCTCTGGGGGGGTCTTGGGGTCTCTGGGGGATTTTTTGGGGTCTCTTGGTGGTTTTTGGGGTCTCGGGGGGGGTTTTTTTTGAGGGTCTTTTAAGCGTTTTTGGGGTCTCTGGGGGACATTTGGGGGGAATTTTGGGGAGGTCTTTGAGGGGGATTTTGGGGTCTCTGGGGTTTTTTTTTTGGATCTCTCTGGGATTTTGGGGTCTCAGGGTGGGTTTTGGGGGGATTTCAGGGTGGGTTTCGGGGGTCTCAGGGTGCATTTTTGGGGGTCCCAGGTGGGTTTCGGGGTCCCAGGGTGGATTTTTGGGGGTCTCAGGGTGGGTTTCGGGGGTCTCAGGGTGGATTTTTGGGGGTCTCAGGGTGGGTTTTGGGGGTCCTCTCAGATTTTTGGGGATCTCAGGGTGGATTTTTGGGGGTCTCAGGGTGGGTTTCGGGGTGGGTTTTTGGGGGGTCCCAGGGTGGGTTTTTGGGGGGGTCCCAGGGTGGGTTTCGGGGGGTCCCAGGGTGGGTTTCGGGGTCCCCCGCTCCCGCTGACCCCGCGGTTCCCCCCCAGCTCATCACGGTGGTCCGTGGGGCGCCCGTTCAGCGCCCCGGCCCCCTCCTGGAGCGGCTGCGCAGCGAGGGGACCCCCCACGGTGGGTGTGGGGCGGGACCCCCCAAATGTGGGGGGGCGGGGACCCCCACGGTGGGTGTGGGGCGGGACCCCCAAATGTGGGAGGGCGGGGACCCCCACGGTGGGTGTGGGGCGGGGACCCCCACGGTGGGTGTGGGGTGGGACCCCCAAATGTGGGGGGCTGTGGGGCGGGGACCCCTCATTTGGGGGGGCTGGGAGCTCCACGGTGGGTGTGGGGCGGGACCCCCCACGGTGGGGTGTGGGGCGGGACCCCCACATTTGGGGGGCGGGACCCCCACGGTGGGTGTGGGGCTGGGACCCCCAAATGTGGGGGGCTGGGGACCCCCACGGTGGGTGTGGGGCGGGACCCCACATTTGGGGGGCTGGGGGACCCCCACGGTGGGTGTGGGGCTGGGACCCCACATTTGGGGGACTGGGGGACCCCCATGGTGGGTGTGGGGCGGGACCCCCACGGTGGGTGTGGGGCGGGACCCCCACATTTGGGGGGGCTGGGACCCCACATTTGGGGGGGCTGGGACCCCCACGGTGGGTGTGGGGCTGGGACCCCACATTTGGGGGGCTGTGGGGGCGGGACCCCACATTTGGGGGGCTGGGACCCCCACATTTGGGGGCTTCTGACCCCAAGATTTGGGGCTTGACCCAGAGATTTGGGGGTTTCTGACCCCGAGATTTGGGGGTTCACCACACAGAATGGGGATTCACCCCCATAGATTTGGGGTTTGACCCATAGATTTAGGGGGGTTCTGATCCCAAGATTTGGGCATTTCTGAGCCCAAGATTTGGGGGTTTGCCCCATAGATTTGGGGGTTTACCCCAGAAATTTGGGGTTTGCCCCATAGATTTGGGGTTTACCCCAGAAATTTGGGGTTTGCCCCCATAGATTTGGGGTCTGACTCTGGGGATTTCAGGGTTCTGACCCTGAGATTTGGGGATTTTGACCCCGAGATTTCGGGGTTCTGACCCAGAGATTTGGGGGATTCTGAGCCCTGGATTTTGGGGTTCTGGACCCCAAGATTTGGGGTTTGACCCAGAGATTTTTGGGGGGTTCTGACCCAAAGATACCCCATAGAATTGGGATTTACCCCAGAAATTTGGGGGTTGCCCCATAGATTTGGGGTGTGACCCACAGATTTAGGGACTTCTGACCCCTGGATTTGGGGATTTCTGACCCCGAGATTTGGGGATTCTGACCCTGAGATTTGGAGATTTCTGACCCCCGAGATTTCGGGGTTCTGACCCCTGGCTTTGGGGAGTTCTCACCTCGGGATTTTGGGGTTCTGCTCCAGAGATCTGTGGGTCCCCAGCCCCATAAATCCATGGATCCCAACCCCACAGATCTGTGGGTCCCTTTCCCAATCCCATCAATCCCTTTCTCAGCCCCACATCTCCATCAATCCCAGTCCCAGCCCCACAGATCCCATCAATCCCATCCCCAGCCCCACAGCTCAGTGTCTCTGCCCCACAGATCCGTGGGTTCCCATTCCCAGCCCCACAGATCTGTGGGTTCCCTTTCCCAGCCCCACAGACCTCATCAATCCCAGTCCCAGCCCCACAGATCCCATAAATCCTTTTCCCAGCCCCACAGATCCCATCAATCCCAGTCCCAGCCCCACAGATCTGTGGGTTCCCTTTCCCAGCCCCACAGATCCCATCAATCCCATTCCCAGCCCCACAGATCCCATCAATCCCAGTCCCAGCCCCACAGATCCCATCAATCCCAGTCCCAGCCCCACAGATCCGTGGGTTCCCTGGCCCAGCCCCACAGATCTGTGGGTTCCCTGGCCCAGCCCCACATCTCCATAAATCCCTGGCTCCCAGCCCCACAGCTCAGTGTCTCTGCCCCACATCTCCATCAATCCCAGTCCCTGGCCCAGCCCCACATCTCCGCCTCTGCCCCACAGCTGGAGCTCCGCAAGGCTCTGACCGATTTTGTCCAGCGCGAATTCGAGGCTCTGCGGGGCCACGCCCGGACCCTGCACCCCGCCCCATAACTGGGGCTCCCCCCGCCCCATAACTGCGGGCTCTGCCCCATAACCGGGGGCTCTGCCCCATAACTTGGGGTTCTGCCCCCATAACTAAGGGTTCTGCCCCATAAAGGGGGATTTCACCCCAAAATCGGGGGTCTTGCCCCAAAATTGGGGGTCCCTGGTGGAGACCCTGCCCCATAGAGAGGGGTCCTGCCCCCCATGAGCCCCCCAACTGTGCACGGTGCCAATAAAAGAAGGTGGAACCTCGGGGGGTCTCTGAGGATTTTGGGGGTCCCACAGGGGAATTTGGGGTCCCAGGGAGGATTTTGGGGGTCCCCACAGGGGACTTTGGGGTCCCTGGGAGGATTTTGGGGGGTCCCACAGGGGAGTTTGGGGTCGCAGGGAGGATTTTTGGGGGTCCCCAGGGGGGAATTTGGGGTCCCCACAGGGGACTTTGGGGTCGCAGGGAGGATTTTTGGGGGTCCCCACAGGGGAATTTGGGGTCGCAGGGAGGATTTTGGGGGTCCCACAGGGGAATTTGGGGTCCCAGGGAGGATTTTTGGGGGTCCCACAGGGGAATTTGGGGTCGCAGGGAGGATTTTGGGGGTCCCACAGGGGAATTTGGGGTCCAGGGAGGATTTTGGGGGGTTCCTACAGGGGAATTTGGGGGTCCCAGGGAGGATTTTGGGGGTCCCCACAGGGGAATTTGGGGTCGCAGGGAGGATTTTGGGGGTCCCACAGGGGAGTTTGGGGTCGCAGGGAGGATTTTTGGGGGTCCCAGGGAGGATTTTGGGGGTCCCACAGGGGATTTGGGGGGGGTCCCGTGATGGAATTTGGGGTTTTAGGGGGGGGAAATTTGGGGGTCCCAGGGGGAAATTTTGGCCCCCCAAACCAAGCGAGTCCCCACCCGAGGTGATTTTATTGAAGCAGAAAAAAGGGGAGGGGTCCCCACTGCCCCCCAAAAAAACCCCCTGAGAAGAGGGGGGGGGGTCAAAAGGGGGGTTCAGCCTCCCCAAAACGAGGCTTGGACCCCCCCCCCCCAAAAAAAAAATGAGATTTGGACCCCAAAAAAAGGGGGGAAAGGTCCCAAAAATGACGCCAGAACCCCCTCCCCAAAAATGGCGTTGGGGGGCGTGGCCTGGTCACAGGGGCGGGGCTTGGTCCGGGAGAGGCTGTAAGGGGGCGTGGCCTGGTCCCAGGGGCGGGGGATTAGAACCGTTGTGGGCGTGGTTTGTAGCGGTTGTGGGCGTGTCCGGGGCGTGGCCCCCGCCCCCTCACTCCTCCTTCTTGTCCCGGGGGTCCGTCATGGGCGGCCTGGGGGGGGGCAAAGGGGGAATTGAGGGGGAGAATTTGGGGGTCCCTGGGGGGTTTTGGGGTGCGCTGGGGGGGGATTCAGGGGTGGGGAAGGGTTGAGGAGGTCCCGGAGGGGATTTTGGAGGGGGATTTTGGGGGTCCCGACAGGGTTTTGGGGGGTTTATGAAATTTAGGGGGAGTCACAGGGGGTCCTGAGGGGATTTTGGGGGGGTCCCCAGAGAGATTTGGGGGAGGATTTTGGGGGTCCCTGGGGGGGTTTTTGGGGTGCGCTGGGGGGGGATTCAGGGGTGGGGAAGGGTTGAGGAGATCCCGGAGGGCATCTTGGAGGGGATTTTTGGGGTCCCAAGGGGGTTTTGGGGGGCGCTGGGGGGGGTTTATGAAATTTAGGGGGAGTCACAGAGGGGCTTGAGGGGATTTTGGGGGGTCCCCAGAGAGATTTGGGGGAGGATTTGGGGGTCCCTGGGGGGTTTTGGGGTGCACTGAGGGGGATTCAGGGGTGGGGGAAGGGTTGAGGAGGCCCCGGAGGGGATTTTGGAGGGGATTTTGGGGGTCCCAAGGGGGTTTTGGGGGGCGCTGGGGGGGTTTAGGAAATTTAGGGGGAGTCACAGAGAGGATTTTGGGGGGGTCCTGAGGGGATTTTGGGGGTCCCCAGAGAGATTTGGGGGAGGATTTTGGGGGGTCCCAAGGGGGTTTTGGGGTGCGCTGGGGGGGGGGGGGATCCTGGAAAGGGATTTGGGGGGGGGGTCTCCAGAGGGATTTGGGGAGGTTTTGGGGGGGTTTCAGGGGTCCACTCAGGATGGTTTTTGGGGGGCAATTTTGGGGTCCCCCGGGGCTGTTTTGGGGGGGATTTTGGGGTGAGGTTTGAGGCATTTTTTGGGGTGTTTTGGGGTGGGGTTTGAGGGTATTTTTGGGGTGTTTTGGGGTTGTTTTGGGGTATTTTTGGGGTATTTTTTGGGTGTTTTGGAGGTGATTTTTGGGGTATTTTGGGGGGGTAAATTTGTGGCATTTTGGGGGGTATTTTTGGGGGTGTTTTGGGGGGGATTTTTGGGGGTATTTTTTGGGGTGTTTTGGGGTTGTTTTGGGGGGGATTTTTTGGGGTATTTTTGGGGTGTTTTGGGGGGGTATTTTGGGGTATTTTGGGGTTGTTTTGGGGTGGGGGTTTGAGGTATTTTTTGGGGTATTTTGGAGGTATTTTGGGGGTAATTTGTGGTATTTTGTGGGGTATTTTTGGGATGTTTTGGGGTTGTTTTGGGGGGGTATTTTAGGGTATTTTTGGGGTGAGATTTGAGGTATTTTTTGGGGGGTATTTTGTGGTATTTTGGGGGTTGTTTTGGGGTAGGGTTTGAGGTATTTTTGGGGTATTTTTTGGGTGTTTTGGAGGTGTTTTTTAGGGTATTTTGGAGGTATTTTGGGGGTAAATTTGTGGCATTTTGGGGGGTATTTTTGGGGGTGTTTTGGGGTTGTTTTGGGGGGGATTTTGGGAGTGTTTTGGGGGGTATTTTTGGGGTGTTTGGGGGTACCTGCAGCCTGGCGTGCTCCTCCAGCAGCCGGTCGTACTCGCGGGTCAGGCCCCTGGGCCTGGCGCCTCATGGCCTGCACCTCGCTCTCCGGCCTTCTCCAGGGCTGGGGGGGATTTGGGGGAAAATTTTGGAGATTTTGGGAATTTTTGGAACTTTTTCTGACCCACCCCAAAGCCCTCCCAGTCCCAGGGTTTCGCTCTCAGCTCTTCAACCTCCTCCAAAATCTCCAAAATTCCTCTTCAACCATCCTAAACCACCCTAAATTCCCAAAATTCCCCCCAAAAAAACCCTCAGACCCCCCCCCAAAAAATTCCTGTTTAAAGCTCTCTAGGTCCCCCCAAATGCCCCAAATTCCCCTCAGATCCCTCAGATCCCCTAAAACTCCCCTTGAACTTCCAAAAATTCCCCTTTAACCCCTCAAAATCCCCAAAAATCCCCTTTAACACCCTCAAGACCCCCCAAAAATCCCCAAATTTCCCCTTTAAACTCCCCAAATTCTCCCTTTAACTCCCCAAAAATCCCCAAAATTCCCCTTTAACCCCCCTCAAATTCCCCTTTAAACCCCCTCAAATTCTCCTTTAACCCCCCCCAAAATTCCCCTTTAACCCCCCCCAAATTCTCCCTTTAACCCCCCGCAAAATTCCCCTTTAACACCCTCAGACCCCCCCCAAAAAATCCCAAAATTCCCCCTTGAACCCCCAGACCCCCCCTAAAAATCCCAAAATTCCCCTTTAACCCCCTCAAAATTCCCCTTTAAAAACCCCCCCCAAATTTTCCCTTTAAACCCCCCCAAAATTCCCCTTTCCCACCCTCAGACCCCTCAAAAATCCCCAAAATTCCCCTTTAAACTCCCCAAATTCTCCCTTTACACCCCCAAAAATCTCCAAAATTCCCCTTTAACCCCCCCCCAAAATTCCCCTTTAAACTCCCCAAATTTTCCCTTTAACTCCCCAAAATTCCCAATTTTCCCCCCCTAAAATCCCCAAAATTCCCCTTTAACACCCTCAGACCCCTCAAAACCCCCAAAATTCCCTTTTTCACCCCCCCAAAAATCCCCAAAATTCCCCTTTAACCTCCCCAAAATTCCCCTTTAACAAACCGCCTGAGACCCCCCCTAAAATCCCAAAATTCCCCTTTAACACCCTCAGACCCCCCTAAAAATCCCCAAATTCCCCCTTTAACCCCCTCAAAATTCCCCTTTTAACTCCCTAAAATTCCCCTTCAACCGCCTGAGACCCCTCAAAAATCCCCAAAATTCCATTTTTAACCCCCTAAAAATCCCCAAATTCCCCTTTAAACCCCCCCCCAAATTTTCCCTTTAACTCCCCAAAATTCCGCTTTATCCGCCTGAGACCCCCCCCAAATTTCCCCTTTCCCACCCTCAGACCCCTCGAAAATCCCCAAAATTCCATTTTTAACCCCCTAAAATCCCCAAATTCTCCCTTTAACCCCCCCAAAAATCCCCAAAATTCCCTTTTCACCCCAAAAATCCCCCAAATTTCCCCTTTCCCACCCTCAGACCCCTCAAAAATCCCCAAAATTCCCTTTTAACCCCCCAAAATCCCCAAAATTCCCCCTTTAAACTCCCCAAATTCTCCCTTTAAACCTCCCCAAAATCGCCAAAATTCCCCTTTAACACCCCCCAAATTTTCCCTTTAACTCCCCAAAATTCCCAATTTTCCCCCCCCTAAAATCCCCAAAATTCCCCTTTCCCACCCTCAGACCCCCCAAAAATCCCCAAAATTCCCCCTTGAACCCCCCCAAAATTCCCCTTCAACCGCCTGAGCCCCCCCAAAAATCCCCAAATTTTCCCTTTAACCTACCCAAAATCCCCCAAAATTCCCCTTTAACCCCCCCCAAAATTCCCCTTTAAACTCCCCAAATTCTCCCTTTAACTCCCCAAAATTCCCAATTTTTCCCCCCCTAAAATCCCCAAAATTCCCCTTTCCCACCCTCAGACCCCTCAAAAATCCCCAAAATTCCCTTTGAACCCCCAAAAATCCCCAAAATTCCATTTAACCCCCCCCAAAATCCCCAAAAATTCCCCTTTAACCCCCTCAAAATTCCCCTTTTGAACCCCCCAAATTTCCCCCTTCCCACCCTCAGACCCCATCAAAAATCCCCAAAATTCCATTTTCATCCCCCAAAATCCCCAAAATTCCCCTTTAAACTCCCCAAATTTTCCCTTTAACTCCCCAAAATTCCCAATTTTCCCCCCCTAAAATCCCCAAAATTCCCCTTTAACACCCTCAGACCCCCCAAAAATCCCCAAATTTCCCTTTCTCACCCCCCAAAAATCCCCAAATTTCCCTTTTCACCCCAAAATCCCCCTTTAACCCCCTCAAAATTCCCCTTTAAACCCCCCCCAAATTTTCCCTTTAACCCCCTAAAATCCCCAAAATTCCCCTTTAACACCCCCAGACCCCCCAAAAATCCCCAAATTTCCCTTTTCACCCCAAAATCCCAATTTTCCTGACCCCTCTTGCTGAGCTCCAGCTCCTCCTTCAGCGCCTCCACCTTGGCCTTGAGGGTCTCGTTCTCGGCCCGGGTGGGGGACGGGGCCCCCCCGGACTCCTTCAGCTGCTGGGGGGGCCCAGAAAAATCGGGGTTCAGAAATTCGGGGGGGAACTAAAAAAAATCGGGGTTCAGAAATTCGGGGGGGCCCAGAAAAATCGGGGTTCAGAAATTCGGGGGGCCCAAAAAAAATCGGGGTTCAGAAATTCGAGGGGGAACTAAAAAAATCGGGGTTCAGAAATTCGGGGGGCACAAAAAAATCGGGGTTCAGAAATTTGGGGGGGAACTAAAAAAATCGGGGTTCAGAAATTCGGGGGGGCACAGAAAAAATCGGGGTTCAGAAATTCGGGGGGCACAAAAAAATCGGGGTTCAGAAATTCGGGGGGGCACAAAAACAAATCGGGGTTCAGAAATTCGGGGGGCACAAAAGAAATCGGGGTTCAGAAATTCGGGGGGAACAAAAAAAAATCGGGGTTCAGAAATTCGGGGGGCACAAAAAAATCGGGGTTCAGAAATTCGGGGGGGAACTAAAAAAAATCGGGGTTCAGAAATTCGGGGGGCACAGAAAAAATCGGGGTTCAGAAATTCGGGGGGCACAGAAAAAATCGGGGTTCAGAAATTCGGGGGGCACAAAAATCGGGGTTCAGAAATTCGGGGGGCACAAAAGAAATCGGGGTTCAGAAATTCGGGGGGCACAAAAAAAATCGGGGTTCAGAAATTCGGGGGGCACAAAAGAAATCGGGGTTCAGAAATTCGGGGGGGCACAAAAAAAAAAAATCGGGGTTCAGAAATTCGGGGGGGCACAAAAAAAATCGGGGTTCAGAAATTCGGGGGGGCACAAAAAAAATCGGGGTTCAGAAATTCGGGGGGGCACAAAAAAATCGGGGTTCGGAAATTCGGGGGACACAAAAAAAAATCGGGGTTCAGAAATTCGGGGGGCACAAAAAAATCGGGGTTCAGAAATTCGGGGGGGCACAAAAGAAATCGGGGTTCAGAAATTCGGGGGGGGCCAAAAATCGGGGTTCAGAAATTCGGGGGGCACAGAAAAAATCGGGGTTCAGAAATTCGGGGGGCACAAAAAAATCGGGGTTCAGAAATTCGGGGGGCACAAAAAAAATCGGGGTTCAGAAATTCGGGGGGCACAAAAAAAATCGGGGTTCAGAAATTCGGGGGGCCCAGAAAAATCGGGGTTCAGAAATTTCGGGGGGCACAAAACAAAATCGGGGTTCAGAAATTCGGGGGGCACAAAAAAATCGGGGTTCAGAAAATTCGGGGGGCACAAAAAATCGGGGGTTCAGAAATTCGGAGGGGCACAAAAAAAATCGGGGTTCAGAAATTCGGGGGGCACAAAAAAAATCGGGGTTCAGAAATTCGGGGGGGCACAAAAACAAAACAAATTGGGGTTCAGAAATTCGGGGGGAACTAAAAAATCGGGGTTCAGAAATTCGGGGGGCACAAAAAAAATTCGGGGTTCAGAAATTGGGGGGGGCACAAAAAAAATCGGGGTTCAGAAATTCGGGGGGCACAGAAAAAATCGGGGTTCAGAAATTCGGGGGGCACAAAAAAAATCGGGGTTCAGAAATTCGGGGGGCACAAAAAAAAATCGGGGTTCAGA
>JAKDEW010001026.1:0-67373 GCA_021963965.1 Artemisiospiza belli
ACCGACACTTCCTTCCGACACTTCCTTCCGACACTTCCTTCCGACACTTCTTCCGACACTATCCTTCCCGACACTTCCTTCCGACACTTTCCTTCCGACACTCCTTCCGACACTTCCTTCCGACACTTTCCTTCCTTCCCGACACTTCCTTCCTACCTTCCGACACTTCCTTCCGACACTTCTCCTTCCTTCCTTCCTTCCTTCCTTCCTTCCTTCCTTCCTTCCTTCCTTCCCTTCCTTCTCCTTCCTTCCTTCCTTCCTTCCTCCTTCCTTCCTTCACTTCCTTCCTTCCGGACACTTCCTTCCTTTCGACACTTCCTTCCTTCCGACACTTCCTTCCTTCCGACACTTCCTTCCTTCCTTCCGACACTTCCTTCCGACACTTCCTTCCGACACTTCCTTCCAACACTTCCTTCCGACAGTTCTTCCTTCCTTCGACACTTCCTTCCGACACTTCCTTCCGACACTTCCTTCCGACACTTCCTTCCGACACTTCCTTCCGACACTTCCTTCCGGACACTTCCTTCCTTCACCTAGGAAATAAAAAAGATTAAGAAGCTATTTATTTGTAAGATACTGGTATTTACATGAAAAGACAAGCCAAACTAAAATCAGAAATAATAAGCCTGTGCTGTCTCCTGCTTCCCTTTAGGCGACAGTTGATGGCATGTGATGGATTACAGTTTAATGACAACAAAAATTTGAAAGTTTAAAAGACATATCCAGTGTCTTTCTATCTTCATGCACAATGTCTAGTATGTGAGAGCTCTGATGCTGAATTGTCTTGTGGAAAAAGTGGAGGATGGCAACAAATACAATTGGGTGTATTTTTGATATGTGCTCTGTGTGCACTAGGGTGAAACAACAGAAAACATGCAGAGGGGAATGAGGAAAGTCATAATTTGCAATTTTTATGTAGAGGTTTCCATGCTGAAGGTATGTAGGCACCAACAAACATGACATTTCAAGTAACCATTTTTTTTCCATGGCTTTTTAGCCCAAAACCACAGCCAATAGTCTTAACCTCTGATATCTGATATATAAATAATTTGAGAGCTCTATCCATCCAAGAGGTCCTAATTTCGATTTCTTCCACAAGCCCGCCATTCATGTTTCCCCATCAAAGTGATTTAGTTCTACTATCTTGCTACTGCTTTTGAATTTATCAGTGTTAGTGGTTCCTTGTAGAATGTTTTTTCCTTTTGCTCTTTCTGTATTTTGAAAAATTAAATCACTATTTATACTTTTTCCTGAAAATGGGGGAACATATTCTCATTTCTACCACTCCAGATGTTAGTTCATGCTGCACTGAACTTATATTGCACAATGTTTAGAAATAACTGCATATTTTTCATGACTTGGCAACCAAAAAAAAAAAAAATAGTGTAATACCTATTTTGTAGAAATAATTTTTCCTATTTGGCATTAATGAACTATTGTGCATATACAAGTAAGATCTGGAAAAAGATTTACTGTAGGAAATTTGTTTTGAGTGGACTGGCATAATTTGGGAGTTTGAGTTTTCATAAAATTTTAGTAATTATTGGTCTCAGACTTTAGGTAAAAGTGAATAATTCTAGGAAAATTGATATTCAGCTTTTCTGTGAGGGCCTTGATATTCAGAAATGCAAGATTCTCCAGTGAATGTTGAAAAAAAAAATAACTATAAGGTCAAACTTTTAATTTGTCTACTAAACCATGAAATTAGAATTTTGGAGTGGACATATTCTGCTCATAGTTTTTGCTCATATGCAAATCTTCTCTAAAAAATTTCCTCCAATGTGAGGAAAATCACCAGAAAGAAAATCTGACGTGGTTCTGAGCAAGAAGAGGCAAATGTATTATACCACATTAGATAGATGATGTTTCCTCAGAAGGATGGGAAATGGATCTTCATTACTCATCTCCAGTTCCCATGTTTACCATCAATGTGCAGCTTACATGGAAAAGCTAATAATGCAAAGTTTAACCTTGCTTGCTTCTCTAACATGAAGAGTATATCTCTTTTTTTCCCTTTTTCCCATCTACCTGTCTTCTTTCCTTTTTTCCCATCTACCTGTGTTCTAAATGTTGAAGTCTGTGGGTCGACATAGATGTCAAGTGAATGTTAACAACTATCTTATCATCAACAATCTTATTCTTGACAGTTGTGATTCCTGTTACCAAATAAAGATGTTTTAATAATTCTGAATTCCTGTTACCATGTAAAGAATCACCAAACCAGCACAAGGGAGGATTTTCTTCACCATATTTTCATATGGGGAAAATACAGGAAAAAGGTGGGAGGAGAAATTTCCTGAATGTTGTGTGTGAGACCATGATGTGAATGCTTTCTGATGATGAAAATAGCTCTTCACCTCCAGTAAAAACATCTGCTTTTTCAGAGTTGATGAATACTCAGATTTTTAAACTAATCTCAGTAGGAGCTGAAACAATCCAGGCCCTTTCAAAGTCAGTACCATAAGGGTACAATACCCTCTAGAGGAATGGAAAGCAACATGCATAAGTACAGTATTCTTGTGTATTTCATGTCTAGCACCAGTTTTGTTCTGAATATATATTTCTTTTATTTTTTTATATTTCTCAACTAAAGTAATAACTAACAGTGATCCAAATACATTATATTGCACTATATTGCACTAAATACCATACCCATGCCTCTTTTCTACTTCATTTGCTAAAAATGGCAAAGATTCTTTTGCACTGGAAATATGAGATGGTGATTTTCTAAACTACTTATGACTCCTTCTTTATTCTTCTAGCATTTAGTTCATTCCTTTTTGATGGGCTTAACTTTTTTGCTGCTACTCAAACTCTCTATATAATCAGCTTGAACTTCTAAGATTAGTATCCTCCTCTCCTGTGGAAAAAAATAACCAACACTTTCAGAATTGTAGCTTTTTACCTCCAAACTCCAACTGCCTTTTCCACTGATATTTTTCTTAACCTCAAGAGTGATTTCTCTTGAGACATGCACAACTGCACAATCACAGCCAACATAAAGCCAGAGGCACACTTTTCCCACAAAAATACTACCTGATTTCTTCAATCTTCTCCATCTTTCCATGTGGCCTATTTTTCCTGCCTTGTAATTCTTGCACTTTACATGTTTTGCAGAGCACTTAAATATCTTCTACACACCTGAGTCTGAATTCTTCCTGTCCAGAAAGTGTAAGAGAGATTTTCTGACAGCACAGATCTAACAGGAATTTTATTGAGGTTATAAGTCCTGGACAGTTTTCTGCAATACCATTAACTTGTGCTCGACACAGATTCTGTCCCTGGCAGCAGCAGCCTTACCTGTCTAAGGATTACCTCCTCAAGGATGATTTTGAAGTTACAACACTTATAAAACAGCTGTGAAAATACATGGGGAGTTCAAACTTGACACTCTGGAGATGCAGCTCTTCTGCATCTCCTCTATACCTCCCTTCACAGGCTTATTATCTCTGCAGACACAGCCTACTATAGTGTCTGAATTTACTGTTTAGTGTATAAAAATAAAATAAAGTCTAATGTTCTCTAGTATTGAATTGTCCAAGGAAGAATTTTACTAGCTGTATCCCTGCAATAACTATCACTGCTTTTAACATAAAATGGAGAAAAGGGATTGTGTGAATCCACATTTAATCAGACTAAGCCAGACATTTAAAGAGCATAAAAGAGAAAGTCCAAGGACCTGGTGAGGCAGAACACTAATAGTAATAATATTTTTTATAGGGTTGAATATATCTTACATGAAGAATATTACACTAACTTGACAGCAGTTGCCCACCTTTGTCAAAAAAAAAAAAAAGAATGAAGGAGTTCCTTGAAAGACCAATTCAGATTCACAACTAATTTATTTTTCACAGGAAAAAAACCCACCAAAACACATTTTATGCCTTTATGTTATTTGTCAAACTTCTTTAATTTAAATTGCTAAATTTTGAGGTGTACCAGGAGAACATTTATTCAATTGGTGACTATGAGTACCATTGACACCCTAAAATAGGTGCTTGTAATACATTTACATAAACAGCAGCAAAGGAAGTATGGCAAGCAATGTTTACAAGAGAAAAGAGCTAATGTCAGGCTGATAGGGTACATGCAAAACAATGTTTATTGGCTTGGGATGCTTTGTCCAATTTGTGATTAGGTTGACGTTGTATATTTGATGATGGCATAACTCTTGAGCTATTCTCAAGATTTCTTGACAGTTCAAAGCAATGGAAACACCAGCAGCATCCTCAGAAGTGAAGAACTCTGTCTTATGAAATTAATAGTGCATGAAAATACTGGTTTTGATGTTTACTCCTAAATCCTGTTTGCCAAAAAATGGCATTAATGACTGAACAATTTCAGTTCGTGCAGTTTCTTAAACTTCAGTAGAATTGAACACATAAGAAAAACACCATCCAGCTTTCTTCTCAAACACAAATTAATATTTTTTGGAAATTCACCCTGAAATCTCAAGACTGTAGAAAAACCTAATCAGTTTTGGGCAAGATTTTGTTGCTGCAGCCTGCAAAGCTTCAGCAAGAGTAAATGGCTGACAGTAATAATGTACTGAAGATGTCTTTCCAGATCAGCTGAGGTACAATTAATGTTAGTTCTATTTTCCTTCCTCCTCTTGTCAAGAGAAAGGAAAGCAGGGACAACAGCCTGAATCCTCAGTCTTCCTGCCACTGCTTCCACCAGAGTGTTATAGGTGTGTGGGGAAATGTTCAGCTCATTTTTCTGGTAGTTACAACCACAAAATTTAATAGGTGTTGTAGGTTTTCTGCTTCACATTAGTGGCCCAGCTGGTAAATCTCTGGTAGAACTGGACCATCGCTGGCTGCTCTCTGCTAGCCTGATATGTGAATTTTATTGTCTCTTTTTCAGTGTCCAGTAGTGTTTCAGGATTTCAGGACTATAATGGGTTTAATGAATCTGAGTGAATATCTTTATGAAAGATAGCTGACAATCTCAGCCTTTTGCACATATCAAAGGCTCATCTTTGTTACTTCTCCCATCCCAATGTGCCAGAGAAAGGCTGGTCAAGACAGTAATTTCAATCTGGATTTCTTACAATGGCAGGTGTGAAAAAAAGCTGGGATTTCTGATGAGATGAGCTTCCTCTTCTGAAGGAGAAGGGCCATGGTGACCATCGGGAAATGCAAGGGGAGAAAATTTCAGCTACTTCAATCTGTCTCATGGGTGCATTCAGTAAAGTTTAAATTCAAAATACACTCTCCTTATGGTGCCCGTGTTGCAGATGCCTGTATGTTCATCCATTTTAGTTTAAAATAGAAGTCACTGTTTCCTAACAACGATTTGAGTTGTTATTTGATTTGAATAAAATGAAAACAGAAGTTAAATATTGATTAATATTTTATCATGTGATATTTTCCATACGATAGAGATTTGAAGTTTTCAGCTTAAATGCTTATAGGAGTTAAACTTGTTCCCCAAGTTTCAGCTCAGTGCAAAGAGCAAGTAAATGCTGAAAATCACGACTTGCAATGGCTAACCCAAACTACCTACACCTCTATAATGTCCTATACCAGCTATGCAACTGTAGAAATAGACTTAAAGAAGTAATCTGTCCTTTTAGCTAATAACATCAAAATGAGACCTTTTTCTTCACTTTGCCTGGACCTCTAACCTTTAAAGGTGACTTAGACAGCTGCACAAAACCTGATCTCATTTTCTGCCCCTGGCAAGATTTTTTCAAGTTCATCTTCTTTTTTTCCCCCTTCTCTCAAAATCTGATGAAAAATGAAATGTCATGAAAACAGCCTCTGAGGCTAAAAACCCTCTGTCTGTCTCTGTGACAGATGTCAGTTTGAAAGGTTTCAGGTCACCTGTCAGAACTATGTCAGTATGATCCATATAAACATCTACTCAACCTCTAACACTAACATTGAGTTCTGCTTTTTAAAATACCCCTTGAAAAAGAATCAAATGATTTCAAGTCACTGCCTTTTCCCCTTTCTTTTAACTCTGATTAATGAGCCAAACTCTCAGGCAAGAAAAAAAAAAAAAAAAAAAAAAAGGAAAAATGGGTGGGGGGAAAGGGAAAAAAGAGCCCTATAAAAAAGGACAGTTTGACCTTTTTGTGCCCCTGGCAGTGAACCAATCAGCATTCTCATAATCCAAACACAGATGCCTGGAGCTAAACAAATCCTATACTTGTGAACAAGAATTCAGCTTGCTGTCAAAATATAATGATGAGCAACAAAGTGCTGCTCTTAAGAAAAATATACCGAAATAAATTAAAATGTTTTTCATTAATAAAGGAAGTAGCATGAGTAATGTCATACATCACTAATAGCATCACTTGGGAACAAGTATGCTGGGATATTTATTTATATTTATTCTACCTGTGTACATTTAAATCACAGTATCTCATCTCTACATGAGACATAATCCCATAATATTTTATGACACCAAAACCACTGCTCATCTAATGCTGCAATTCAGTACTTTATAATGATTAATTAATAAGCTTGCATGTTATTTTGTTCCTTGCTCAGTGTCATAGAGTCTGCATTATTTCTCACAGGCATGATCTGCCCTTTTAAAGTTTAAGCTTCTATTTTGTTAAAAAAAATTGCAGTATTAAAGAGAAGATCCCAGCTGCATGACAGTTTTCATCAGCATGTTGTTTTAATAGCCTATGAAATAGATATGATTAGAGCTCTCTGTCAATTTCTATTTTCAAGTGTCCCACATAGATCTTATCAAGTAGGTTGTTGATGTTCATGGGCATATTTTTGGATGTTTCTTAAAAATCTGTAATGTCAATTTTACGTTCCAGTATAGCAGTTGGGAAAAAAGATCTGGACATCACACTGATACACCACAGATGTACCAGATACACATTTAAATGTAAGCACAAAGTAATTCAGTACTATTTTGATTTTTTTTTTCATGGTTAAATATGTGATTTAATTAATGAATGGAACTGGTGAGAAAGAATAGGTGGTCATTTTATGCTGTGTTATTGTGGGACTCTCTCCTCACACGTAGAATCCTCTTTCTAACATTTTTTCTAATAGGTATTTGTATGCTGTTGCTCCCTACAGGACCATAATCTTTCCTTTTCTGATATGTACCTATGGGAAACAAGCTTCATCAGATTTCAATTCCTCCCTTTTTTGCTTTTAAATGCTTAGTGATGGTACTATGCTACTCACCAGCAGTTGGTTTCATTAATATTAAAACGGAGTCATTTGACAGGAAAACAGTCAGCTTGATATCAAATGTTACAGCTGTTACAAAACAACTATCATCTTCACTTTTGGGCATCCTAAAGAGACTGGGGAACAATTGGAGACAGAACTATCCAGAGAAAACTATCAGTATTGTACAGATGAAGATAGCCACAACCATCCTGAAATACTTAACTGTATCTAATCTCTTTGTGACTCATATTTATAGTTTTTTTACTTTGATGTAAGTTTCTCTGGTTTTTATTATTTAATCTTCCCGTTGAATATTATTGTTTAATATAATTATAGAATGGAAATAAAGAAATTTACATGTCATATTAGACTGCAAGGTGGACAGTATGATTATTTCAAAGCCCTGACTGGAATGGATAATTCCCCTGAAAACATACCGGCTACACTATTTTTCTGATCACAGTGGCCACGACTCAGATTGGACCAGGACTGAGTACTTTAAATACTTACTTTAAATACTGAGTACTTTAAATACTTACTGTTGCAAGTCCACCTTGCAAATGAGGGTAAACCTCTTCAAAAAGCATTGTGTCTGCAGAATTGTAATCAATAATTACACATATTTCCTTTCCAGTCTCCTCAAAACTTCAAGGTTTGCAAATAAACCTGCAAGACATTATTTTTTCTTGTGCCAAAACCTTTATCAATGCTATGGGTTAAATAGTAGAAATGTTTAACTGATGATAAGCAATTTAACATAACTTCCTCCCCTGTAGTTATTTTCAGCATATTTAGTTTCTGACATTCTGTTCCTCAAAATAAAACTGCGAACTAAAAGGTATACACAGTCCTTATGCCATAGTAAGGACTTTTATAACAAATAAATTAAGTACATCTGTAAAGCAGTCTTTCACTTGCTTCCCTCCTTTAGCATAGACTTCTGTATCTGGCCAGTCAGCCAGATATTGAGAGGGCATTATTGCAGATAACAATCAGGAACGTCGAAGCACAATGGAATAGCATATTAGCCTTGCCACAAACAGTCTTTCCCTTGTAAGAATCGTGCTGTGATGTTCAGAACCCTAGCAAGAGTATTAGGGAACAAGCAAAGCAACAACAACAAAACAACACAACAAAAAAACCCCAACTAAAATGCAACCAACCAACCAACAAACCAACCAAAACAAAACAGACGGGAGGGTAAAAACAGTAATGACTATAAAGGTAGATTTCCCAGTTGAAACTAAGATTTCTGAGCAGTGCTAAAATTAATTACTCTGTAGTTGCAAGCAGGCAGCAGATTTATGGTAAATGACAGAATGTTTGCAAATTTTCCTGACTACTTGATTAGAAAATGCACCGAGTACAGGCATCAGTTGAGCATGCATTATTTAAGTGGTTGGAGTCTGGTGACAGTTTGAAAGCCGGAGTCGCTGTGGTTGCCTCCAGGAAAATTGCACTTTCTGGGAGAAATTCTTTCACCTTTGTATGCCCAGAGTACAGATCTCTCCTCATGGCAGCTTAGGATACACTGGAACTTTGTGACCTGGAAAATGTGGGACAGCATACACAAGGTGACCCCCTGAATGCTGGGGTAGGCCCAATTAATTTAAAATTTTGCTTGGCCTTGTCTCTTCCAATTTTCTAAATCCTCTGGAAAAATGATTAATGCGTACACTGCCAAAGCGAAAATATTTTTGACCCTATTAAAGGCGATCAAGGGTAAACCAAGTGTAGGCTGGCATTGTATCAAACTAGCTTTATTAAATTTGATTTGAGGTTTGTATGAGGAAGGGACAGACAAGGACATTATTTTGCACAGCAACTCCCTTTTAAATGAAAATACTGTGAGGAATACAAAGTACTGATGTACTTTGGTACAGATATGTATTTAACCTAACAGAATTTTACCAAAAAAAAATTTCTTTCTGAGAAAACATAGTATTTCCTCAGTGGGAAAGCATATTGTTGGCAAAGTTGATTTATTATATGATGAGCATTGTTTCCCTTGAAGTGGAGAGATTCAGACCTTGCCTTACTTCTTGCCTTTTCAGATCTTTATTCCCCAAATTATTCTTGTCTTGCCAACTCCAGCAGCTGGGAAAAGGGTTTTGAGGATATGATGTACAGCAGATGTAGGCACCTCAGACATAGGAAGTGCTATTTTCAACACTTTTCCCACTTTCTACAGCACTCCTTATTGTTGTTGTTTTTTTTTCAGTAAAGTGCTCCAAAGTTCTATATAAACCAAAAATCACTATATTTCTCAGCATTTACTCTGGTGCATGAATGATCTTTAAATACAACACCCTATCCTCATCTCCCAGGAATCTTTTATGGCTGCAAAAGGAATAAAGCCCAAGTGTGATCACTCACTGCAATTACTGCAGCTAAAAAAACCCAAACCAAATAAACAAACAAAGAAAAGAAAATGAAAAAAAAAAAAAGAGCCAGAGGTAGGAGGACACTGCAATTTTTTGAATTGGAGAGGGATAGTTGCTCTGTTTTTCAGACTCTTAAAACCTCACAGAGGACTTCAGATGCCATTCTGTCCTTTATTCTTTTTGGCCTGTTTATGTATCCTGTTGGCAAGTTTGGCTAATTTAACACAATTTCTCACAAATTTGTCAGCTCTCAGTCCACTCTTGCCTAGTTCCAGCTTGGAAACTGGAACTCCATTAATTTAATTTTTTGTGACTTGTTTGGAGGGAGGGCCTGCTTGGTCTGAGGCAGGATCTCTAAGCTGACTCTTGCTTTCCCAGCAACTGGATGGAGATATGTGCAGGAGCCACTGAGCACCTTGGGCTGCTGATTATGGGGTACAGATTTAAGGCTAAGATAACATATTAAACAGTCCATCAGAGGATTTTTCTGCTTTATGTCAGTTGACAATAAAAATGCCTTTGAATATTGTGGTACAGCTAATGCAGAGGAGAAAATTCAAAGCTTTTAGAGCTTCTGAGCAATAAAAGGCTCATAATTGCAAACATGACAACATTAAATAATTCTTCAGCCATTCAAGAAAGAACTAAAATGGAAATTGCACAGCCTAGGCAGCCTTACTTAGAGTAAAACTACAACTACAGCGAAAAAATAACCAAATTACTGTCTTTGAGGAGATGGACAAACTGATGAACATGTATGACGGTCTAATTTTGGTAAAATGTGAGCTCATTGGCGAGGAGCAAGAAGTTGCCACCAGGTAAACATTAAACAGTTTTGATGAAATTACTGACATTTTGCTTTGATTAAGCTTGATACACTAAAATGAAGAGTCCCTGAATGTCCTTATTGAACTTCCTCCAAATGCAAGTTTGGCATCCTCAGAAAGCATTCCATCATATCCAGATGTAGTACAAATGTGTGTGTGTGTATATATATACGTGCATAGAGTTTTAAATTTGGACAAATTTTTTTTGTGTACCCTAGTTTTAACCTACTAATATAGAGATTTCTCTTCCTCTAGGCCTGTCAATTCCTCCAAACGTGTCAGTAAAAGATAGATAAAAATCAGGCATGATATGCAAGACTATAAAACATTATTTTTCTAAAAGTCAGGATTTTTATACATGTATCATCCCTTTATAGCTCAAGAATCATTAATATAAGCAGATCTCTTCATGTCTTAGTGGCATAAATTTGAATTGGTTGGAGCTAAGAACATTGTAAGCTTGATATGAAAGACCTTAGACTTCGGCATGTGAAAGAGAAACATGATGGTAACTCATCCCAATCAAAAAAATGAAATGGTTACAAGGATTGTTGAAATGAAAAATGCATACATAGAATTGCATCGCTGTTATACTTGAATTATTTCATAGTTTTCCTGTGAGTAGACTTGGTAACTTCTCCAGTAAGTTAGTTTTTCTAGAACATAGTGGACTACCTACAGCATTTTTGAGAATGGCATCAGATCCAAGTATTAAAAAACCCTCCTTCATGACTTTGAGATAATTTTAATACTGAAACTTCAAAGATAGGTTCATCAAAGGGTGAGAGGACTCATAAAGTGAGCAAGTATGATTTGCTGAACAGATGCAGATAGTTTCCAAAATTACTAAACAAATCACAATTATTTTTTCCAGTTCTATTTCACCTCCATGCTTTATCTATTTATAAGACATATAAAATATATAATTTCATACTTAACTGTAAAGCATTTTGAATCAAATTCTCATTAAATTTCTCCCTTGGTAAATAAAAAGAGAAACACAGAAATACCTGTAAAGTGGTTCAACAAAACATTTTACTTATCTGTAATATAAACTGATTGAAGGGCAATGTCTGTGGTTGAAGTTTTGCAAATAGTGCCCTGGATATACATCAAAAGGACATTGTGTTAGTTCTTTGTTTGGATTGCTTCTGAGGCTCCCACACCTGTGGTGTTTGCCACCACCTTGATATTTTACTCTTCCTTTCAGCCTTTTCTGGAGAAGTCAGCTCTTCAGTGACAATTACTCATACAAAAAAGAACTGTGCTTTTCTGCCAGCATGTTTGGGTGTTGTTGAACTACATGCTTGATGATTACCTGTCCATTGTCAAAGACTGTCGGACAAATAAGTAATGGAGGGATCTAATATACTGTAAGGGGAATATGAGCAATACCTGCGTAGAGAGCAGGTACATTTGAAAGCTCATATATTTTCATTTGAAAGCTATGTATTGTTGAACATCAGAGAAGGAGACTTTGTGTTTGACTGACAAAACACCATAGGAGCTGCAAACGTAACAAGCCAACTGTTTTCTGGTGTAAATGGAAAATGAAGGATCAGGTTTGAGATTTGTTATATTACTGAACGTACTTGTTTCACTGATTAAATCCTAGTCTGCTGATAATTAGAGACTCCACATTATTATCCTTAGGGAGAAAATGTGGATATGCTCTGTCAAAGTCATTTTAATGCCCAGTTTGTGGGAGGACTGCTTATGATTTGTGTAGATCCAAGGGTCAAAAAGTAAGTATATGTTGAGTTTATTTTAAGTTCACTGTGAAGATTGACTTCAACAAACGGGAGAGATTGTCAGGCGTGAATAAGATGAATGCATACAAAATGTGCAGCATCATGAGTTCCTTTGCTCCATATTTCTCCACAACATCACTGGAGCTGGTACTCAAGATGTTTTGGTTTGAAGCCTTCTTTAATCTTTAGATTAGGTATTCTCCATGTTTAGTCTCTTCATAGTTCTCCATTTTCTTCAGTAGGCACCTCTGATTCTTGATTGCATTATTTTTTTTTAACCAAAACCCATGAAATTCCTATTTCCCTTAGGATGAGAGAACCAGGATCCTCTCACTTGTCAAAATAAATGTTAAGACGTAGCCTTGTGGTGACAGTGTTTATCAAAACACCCCTATCAGACTAGATTTGTACCATTAAGAGTTGTCTATGTTCCCTCATGGACTGTAACTTCTGAAAGAATTTGAGCTGGCTCCACTTTGTGGTGTGTTAAGTGCAAACACTAGACTGGCAGTTTTTTGAGGAGTACAGACAGTAAGAGGTAGGGAGCAACTGAATATCAGTTTACAGAAAAAACAGAACAATTTTAATGGGAGAAAGTAATGACAGCTCATTTGAGCACCTGGCTAAATGAAGAGGCATTATTTGCTGGATAAGATATTGGAGATGGGTCTGTGCATGGACAGCTAACTATATCCATTGCCTAAGTGGGAATGCTTTCACTGTTCATGCTGACAGCTGCTGTGGGGCGAGGTGAGATCTACAGGAGAGATAATGAGGAGCTGATTGGTAGTGCCTCTATGTTGAAAGGCCTGACAAAGACTAGTACAATCTTGAGTTCAGTTCAGTTTAGCTATTTTATTAATTTTCAATAAGGACCAGTTTTCCAAGAAAACTGAGTCTTTAGGGTAGATTAGTGGAATAAGTGCAAATAATTTTCACTTTTATGACTAAAGACACTTATATTTCTATATTAAATAGAACAGCAATACTGTAGCTAGAATGGCAGATTTTGTGTTTTATCCTGTGTAATGTTGAAAAGTTTTCTAGCTAAGAAGAAAAGAAATCTAGCTAAGGATTTTGCAGAGGCAAAACCTGCACAAACTGGTGCCCAATTAGTACATAATTCCAATATCTCCAAAATTAAGTATAAAGGTTGAAGTGATTAGTAGTTATTTCCTGTACTAGGCACAGTAGAAATTAAGCCTTTCATAACACCACAGTTCCTAAGTGATTCAGGATTACCTTTTACACAACATTTGCTCCCAGGCCTTTGCTATCGAAGTTGCATGGCTCAGTCAAGACAGGAATTAGATTCTCTGCATCCCAGAGATCCAATTGCAAGTACAGCATCATTATAAGCCTCACCATGGTAATGTATATGGTTGGTTCTTGCTCTGTACAAGTTGTTGCGGGAGACATTATCTGGGATAGAAAGTTATTTAGGACAAGTGTCTACATTAACTCTGATGGAAGACATCTGATAGGAGTTCTTTTCATGTCTATATTTCTCTCTTTCTCTATTTATGTGTCATGACCCTTCCAATTTAGTATTTTGTGTATTGTGTGGTCAAGCAGGTATTCTGATCATTATTAACGTGTACATTTTTTTGGTGTTTTCATTTCATAGCAGAAGTGTGACAACTTCAGGGTCAATGGTTTTACCCTCAGTTATTGTTTAAAACCTTTCTCACTAAACTATTATCTACACATGTTAATCATCCATAGACACCTCAAAAGATCAGTAGAGTTTAATATCCTAAAATTTTATATTAATTTTTGAGATACTGCACCACACCAGCACAATTCCATAACATCATATTTTGTTACATAAACTTACAGTGAGAAGAAATTTAACAGGAAGTGACATGGTTTAAGTGATGCACTGACACGTATAATTTAAAGACTGTAATCTTATTGGAAGCAGACACCTGCAATCAATTCAGATGCTGGGAATTCAAAATGAAACACGTTAAAGCCAGAAGGACCTTATGATGCCCATTAAGTTCATGAGCTGGTGTATTTATCTGTTTATCTAGAAGAGTAGCACAGTTAGAGCTACAAAATCTCACACTCCTTTGCGGAGTACCATTGTTATTGCTTTGATGAATCTATAAAACACTTAGAAATTATTGTTTCTTCAGCTCCTAGCCTATCCACAAAGGCAGAGCTTGACTTGAAAGCATAAAGGGACATGTCTTTGTTTTCCTTTCTCTTAATATTTTCTATTAACTCAAAATCCATATTGGTGACTAAATTAATGAAGGAAATTACACTTATTATGTATGGTGGTGTGTTGGTGAGTGTATTGGATACCAAGCAGAGATAGTGTTTCATGGATATGACCACAAGTCATAAATCTGTATGAGCAATTTTGCAAGCATATGTTACATCTTATACATACTTCTTCAAAAACAATTTTAATACAGCAAAACATGCAGGCCTTAACATATGCCTACCTATTTTCTAGATTTTTTTTTTCTGTAGTAACATAAATGTAATCTGAAATTCAGTATTTTGATAATCTCTTGCTTTGTTTAGGTGTGGCCTATTATGAAAGCCCTAAATAAGCCAGCAGCTTGAGTCCTGCATACTTGTAGTAATGAACACAGTGGTTGTAAGATTGAAGGAATTTTTATTTTCTGTCTATTCAAATGATTCAACATATGGTGGATATAGATACCTGTTTGCTTGAAAGAAAGTAAGAAAAGCTACTGGAACAGCTTAGAAACATACATATTATGAAAAACCTAAATGAAGGGCAGCAGTAACAGAATTCATCCTACTAGAGCACCAACAGTTTCCACTATAAGTTTATATTAACTAATTTTATGGATAATTCGTAAGCGATTAAATGTTAGCCTTTATTTATAGTTTGTGTATTATTTTCCACTGCATTACAGACAATTAATCAAAAAGGGTCTATTCACAGACAATTTAGGTCTATTGACCTAAATAAGTAAAGCAGAGATTAGGAACTTAATTTAAATCTAATCATCATGTGGATGTTAATACTTCAGGTTCTGTAAAAATTTTGGCATTTTCCTCTGAGTGTAAACCCTTCTTTTCCCAAGACCATGAATGTTGACAGGAAGAGTAAGAAAAGTAAGACTTGGAGTGTGCCCTGACAATTACTACAGCATCAAGTTACCACATGTATTAAGGAAGCCCAACAATTAAATAATAGTGTACGTATATAAAAGGCTTAGTAAACTCTAATATATCTCAGGTGGACTGAGTGGGTCAAGAACAGAAATTCAGGTAATCATTGTACTGCAGAGTGGATGTACCATTGCCAAGATCTGCCCTTCTGAGCTGAGACAGACTCATGTACAAAATTGCTGGAAAATGTCTTTCCCTGACATTGGAAACATATATATATATATATCTGTATTTTTAAAAAAAACACTTCAGCATAAGCTGTCTGTCTGATACTCCCCAGACTGAAAATTATTCATTTTTCTTCATCCTCTGATGTCTGGGACTGTTTGATTAGGCAACCTTTTTTTTTTTTTCTGGTTAGACTACTTCTATCATCCAATAATGGGGTTTGAATTGTGAGGCTGGCAAACCTACTACAACATACTTGCTTAATTTTCCCTGAAGAGTTTGGCAGTCCTGAAAGACATGCTCAGTGTAAACGAACAACTGAGAATCTAATTAAGAGGCATGTTAAACTATAAAAAAGGGGTAGTAACCACAGTATGCTTTCATCAATTAAAGCACTTTCTAATATCAGCCAATTACATCAACCTCCTCTGGCCCTTATATTTCTTAGGCTTTGTGTAACTGCTCCCTTTATCTCTAATGGGATCCTTATAATGCTGACCATGTGGCTTTAGAAGAACACCAAAATGCTAATCTAATCCCCAGTGTTGCCCAAAGGCATTACATGGGCCCTGACATGGATCCAGGATTGGTGGCACCCTAATTCAAATAAAAGCAAGAATTAGGGTTGATCAGGTGTCTCGATGACAACAGCACAATGAGCGATTGGGGGAAGGTGGGGGCAGGTTGGGGAGAGGGACATGGCAGCAGCAAACGATCAGGCACATTTCAAAAGTAATTGGTCTCCAGGGAGGGTGCGGGTTGCTTCCTAGACTACTTCTACAGAGCCCTTTGCACCTTGCCAGCTGGAGGGAAAGTGCAGCCACTTCCAGAGAATAGCAGTGGGGCTAATGGAACTGCACACAGAAAATGAAGGGCTGGCAGCCCGAAACCAAAGGACTAAATTCAAATGGGACTTCCTTCCAGATTTTCCTTTTTCCTTTTTATTTTTTTTTTAGCTTTAAATTTGGTCTTATCATTATGCTGACTTCACACAGAACTAGGTAAAATGCAAAAACTTAGGATCCCTAAAATAACTAGTTTAAAATCAAAGGGGTACATGTCCATCCCTAACTTGCTGTGCATGTAGCATGAAATGAAATAAATTGAAGGAAATGAAAAATTTTCAGAGTTTTTTTTGTATGTGTGTTTTTCCCCCCCTAAACACTGACATTTATAAAAAGCTTTTGTACTGTAGATTTTGAGGCATTCTCCAGTGGTAGGACAGCACCATCAACCCTACTTTGCACAAAGGGGAAATATACCAAAAGCTGGTGTTTTGTGTTCAAAGACATTGGAAGCAACCTCCAAAAATTACGTCTTGCTTGTTCACCCCACTAGAATGCATCTAGATGTTAATAAATAAATTTCATCTTTGCTGCAGTTCTAAACTGAGAAAATAAACATGCAGTGGAATAAGAAACCAAATAACCCAGGAAAGATTTCAGTTTGTTTTGGAACTCCCCAGTAATTCTCTTTATCAGACTTGCCCTGGCTTCTTGCTCTGCCAAATCAGGTGCTGACAGGTCTCTAGATTTAGCTTGTAACCACTATTAATTAAGCTTTCCAATATGGCTAAAACACAGTGTTTCAGTCTGAAAATACAGGTGTCTGCTAAGGAAGGCAGGAGCCTCCCTTGAAATAGAAAATGTAAACCCTCTCCCTCTGAATTATTATAATTTTGAAATTAAGAGGCTCTCGGGCAAAGACATGGGAGTAGAAATAATAGTCTTTTATTACCGAAAAAAAAATGCAGTAATACAAAACAACACTGACAGAGTCAGAAAATGACCTGACACCCTGTGTGTCAGGGTGTTGGTAGCAGTCTGATTAAATGGTGGCTGCAATCCTCCGGAAGTGACAGTAGTGGTTCTGTTGGAGCAGTGATGCTGTAGAAGGGTGTAGTTTTCCTCTGAAGGTCCAGTGGTGGTGTAGATGGGCCTGGTCTTCTTCTGGGAATCCAGGGGGAAAAGGCTGCTCTGGGAATCCAGAGGGAAAAGGCTGCCTGTGGTGTTCTAAATCTCAGATTCTATCCAGGTAGGAATGCTTGGCTGATTATATTTTTAGCTGCTTTATGGATCACACAGCAGACTATAACACGTTCTCAAAAAGACAACTAATTTTCATTTTCAATCAGCTTCTCCACAAGATTTTTCACATAGCCAACCTTCGCACTACTAATTTCATCGCAGACCTGCAATCATATCACACATCCACTTGCCTGCTGTGCTGACATGCTTTCACATGTTTAGCCTTTATTTATTCTGCAAGAGAGGCAAGGCTCCTAACAGCTATCCCTCTTGTGTTTTGCAAAAGGTTTGAGGCAGGACACTGGTTCTACATTAAAAATGGTAGAGAGAAAAAGGGTTTGAGGGAAAAGGAGCAGAAAAGAAAACAACTGAGAGTAAATAGAAGCTCTATCCTAAGTGCACTAGAGGTCACTTCAGCAGCACTTTGCTAATAAGGAGAGGAAACAGGCACTGGAAATCTTCAAAAGACCCTTTTTAAATAGGTTTTCAAAGAGAGTAAGGTTTTAGCTGATATTCAAGCAACTTCAGTGCAGGCAAGATTTCCCTTGTCTGTAAACGTTCTGCATTTCAGCTGTTTTATATTAAAGTATGGAGGCAGCTTTCCACATTCCGGATGCAGTGGATGGTTCTTGCCCTAGCTTGCTGACCACTTTGCCTGTGCAGTGAAAATGACTGGTGAAGGGGAAGGGTTATGCATTGAGGCAGCTTCATTGCACAGATGTAAGATGCAATTATCACCAGTGACAAGGTGAATCTGTATTCCCATTTTTTTCCCAAAAGGGCAAAGCTGAGGTTTTTGTGTTTTATGGGAACTGATAGTGCTGTGGTGATGTCCTAAGGCATCTCCTTTCTCTTAGCAGAGCTAGATTTTACGTATGTCCCTGGCTTTCCATTTGTAAGAGCAAATGGAGCGCTTGGAGATCAAAGGGCCAGTGTGCAGAGGAAGCAGTTTGCACGCTGGCACAGGGCTCCTGCTCCCACCCTGATGCATCATCACCAGCTTTGCAATCACCTGCTCTAGGTCTGTCACTCTAACAAGCTATTATTTGCAGAGGCCATCCACTCTAATTATCCTTGTGCCAGCAGCAGTGACACCTCTGCTGATGGCCACTGTCTCTGGTATGTGCCTTGCTGAAATGCCTGTCTTGTTCTTTTGCTTTAAAGCGTCTCAGAGCAATTGAAAACAGATCAAAATATTAGGCTACTGAAGTAAGATAAAGATATAAACATATTATGGACAGAAAATTGAAAATAATTGATCAACTGTTTTTGCAAGGTCATGGATATTAGCTCAAGTGAAGACCCTCTTCTGGTCCTTGTCTTGAACTGAAAAATCTCCTGTGTGTTGCCACCTTTCTCAGCTGAAAGAAAATTAATTCAGAAGGAAGTGGGAATGACAAGAATTTTATTTTTCCCAAGTTTTATTGTTAATTAAAAAAACAATTACCATAAATTTCTAACTACTTTATTAGTACAATTTAGTCTGTACGAGCAAATTAGAGAGAAAATACTTAAAAAATCTTATTTAGGTGCTTTATTATTTACTCTTCCTCCACATCCATTCATGCTTCTGGTTAATACGCTTTCTGTGTATAACCTCTGTGAAATGTTTTTTAAGGTGTTTTATAGCAATTGATGTTGTTCAAGGTTTTCCATGTTTTTTTGTTAAAGATGCAATAAAGTGGCAGGATTGGGCTAAGGGGCAGTATTGGAAAGAACTTCAAATATGCTTATAACAGATGACTCAAGAAAAGTGTCTGCATAACATGTTGAAAACATTCAGCAAGAAGGAGACAATCACTTCAGAAATTCAATTGACAGCCTTGAGAGACAAACACCAAACACCATGGATACAGAAACAAGAGGATGGGTGAAAGACTTTGAGAGGAAGTTAGAGTTAATCTGTGATCTGAGGTAGAGTGAACAGAAAATCACCCAGGAATTAACCGGGTTAAAAAAAAACCAGCAGAGAATTGCTGATTTTGGGCAGAAAATACATAAGCATAAGGCTTTTGCCCCTGATGGTGCTGAGTTTTTTGCAAAATACTTGGAATTAATTCCAAACAATCAGAAGCAAACAGAAAAAGCAGTGAACTTATTAGAGGAATTCAGCAACAAAATACTAGAACAAAAGAGAGATTAATGGTGATTTTCAGTGATTAATATGGAATTCAGAAAAAAGAAAAAGATAACTGCTCTCAAATATTTAAAGGAAATGAACAGAGAATATGTGCCAAAGCAAACTTTAATGTGACCTTAAGAATCTATACTAATATTTAGACATGATTTTAAATAAAAAAGGGAAAAACACCCCAAAGAAACAAACAGAAGGAAGCTTCTTAACCAAGGTGTTTTAGAGTCTGGAGTGCTTTTCAAAGAGAAGTAGAATAGTCCCATTGATTTAGGTACTGGACTTTAGCTAAAGGGCAAAGCAATAGCTAGTAAGGCATATAGGCCACCCTGCTCAGGACTTCTAATGATCTCATATTCTTTCCCAAATGTCAATGGTGTAATTCTTTGTTTCATAGCCTGAAATCATTGGACTACTCTCAATTATAATGAAGACAATCGAAGTGAAATAAGAAAAAAGTAAAAAATTTCACAATGGTATTGGGTGTGGGGGTGGGAGTGGGGATATTACCATTTTTGACTCAGCTTAATGCATTTTAAGATCGACTTCCTTTTTTTCAGTCTAATTAATTGGTCATTTCCTGACATACACAGATTCCATAAACATTAATTAGTTGAGGTAATACTTGAGCTGCTCTCCCACTCTCTAGGTGCAAGTGTGGAACCAAGAATTTTCTGCGTTTGGAACATGCAACTCACTGGCTTTACATTTTACTTTTAGAGAAAACTTTTACATTTTTTAAAATTTTAATTTTTTAAAATTTTATTTATTTTTTACTTATTTTAGCATTGGCTCAGTTACTGTTTGATGTCAAGACCCTGGCTGAACCTTTGAATATTGAACTATTGTTTAGTTATTATTTACTGTCAGTATCTATATATTATATTGTAGCTAAAGCATGGCAATGCCAAGATGTAACATCCATTTCACATTTTATCAGCAAATACTTTTTAAAAATCAAAACAACCGGGGGTAAAAAAAGCTCACTTATCTCGGAATACCTAGAATTGAAATTTTTCTTACCTGAATTCTTAGTTACCATATTGTTCAAGATTCTAAAAAATGTGCTATGATTTTTTTTCTGAGCATTTAAAACCCCTTTTCTATTTCTCTGCCCCCCCTCCCCATACAGATTTCCATATACTATGGGAGCAGAAGAAATCTTTGAAAACTGAAAAGTCAGCTTTGTCTTGTAAAGCACATAGTTTGATTACCCCAATTTGTTGTTTGCTTAAGAATTTCATTTAATCATTTGTATTGTGCTTGGCTTTGTATTTACATTCAGCACATGGAAACAGTTATGCTACTTATGTAAAACACAATAGAAAAAACTTCTCCTGAAATCACCAGTTTAGTCTTAGAGTTTCTGTGCAATTCCCTTCTTGAGTAGCTAATAAGAAAAAAATCACATATTGAATGTTATTCTTAGAAAAGTATGTTTTAATTGGTTCCTGTGCACCATCATGTTTTCCAAGATGGCAGTACCACAAAACAATATTAGTATCTATTCAAAGCAAAGCAGATCACAGCTGGCAGGTAGATTTTATTAGAGAAGAAGTAAATTAAGCCACAAGGGATAAAACTGAATAGGTTGAAGGCTGACTGAACCCTGAGTGTTATCCACCTTCCTATGTTAAATTTGTCTGGCTTGCAACTTTAACTAAGTTGTCCTTGAAAACAGTAAAATGAGGCACTGTGTATATTGCAGAGAACCTCACCTCCAGAAGGCATTAATGACACCAGAATTCATGTGGATTTCTGTTTCTGCAAGGATCCCACTTCACTGATTCACCCTTCTTTGTTGCACAGAAAGTGTTTTCATTTCCGTAAGTAACATAAGTAAAATGAACCCCTTGAAGTTTACAGGTCTGCCTTGACTGTATGTGTGCCTCAATCTTTTCTTTTCCCTACACTATCAGCTGGCTTAATAGAAGGTTTTTTTCCCTAAAGGTTTTTTCCCTAAAAACCTTTATCCATCTTGCCTTATACATAGGGACTGAAGTTGAGTCATTCAAATTTAGTTTAAAGCAGTACTGATGAGAAAACATTTTCATCTGATAAGCAGTGGTCTATGGGTTTTGCTAAAAAGAATAACTTATAACCTATGAGATGGAACTAAGCTTTGATGACACATATATTTTGAGAAGGATCCAGTGTCCTTCTGTGCCTACTGCATTGTGATGCCCCAGGTCAGGTCCTCTGCTAGTGAGAAACCAGACAAAGGAGCTGGGTCAGAAGAAAGCTTTATCTCCTGCAAATTCTGATTAATTTGCTTATATAGACTTCTGCATGTGCCTCTCCTTCTCAGTTACAGTCCTCAGGAAGCTTAGGAAGAAACAATTAAAAATTTGGTGGTGCAGTATCTGTTGATTTAAGGAAAATGAAACATTTCCATGAAAGTGCATGGACTTACTTGATGTTTTTCAAGACTACATATATCCCTTCAGTAAAATCAGTTTTTTGTTTAATCTTAGTAGAATTTAAGAAAAATATTTAATGCATAGTCAAGTAGCAAATATAAAACTCTTGTGATCTCTGCAAGTGAGATTACAATTATTTTTATTTTTTGCTTGGCCTTGCTGAATGCAGGTACCTAAGAGTAGTCTGAGACTTAATGAGTTTAAAAGCTTGATTTAATTTCAATTCCTGTAGATAAAATGAAAGTTGCTCCTTTACAGGTGAAAAAAAAAGCATAATGTTGTAGAAATAAGCATTTTTTGGAACACCTTTTTTCTGTTCTTTTTCACATGTTTTTGCACGTCTGACTTGAATACTAATAGAATTATGGGGCGGAAATCTTTCTTCTTGCTATTTTAAACTTTGTTGTGGCATAATACCAGTTAATTGTAAAACTTAGGGAAAGGTAATGGAATACTTGCATCTAAAAAGCAGTATTTGTTTAAATATTTAATAATTTATTTTTGAAGTAAATTCTTGAGGTTATCATAATCAGGATTATTAAATGATATCTATTTACATTTTCCTTTTCTTTAAGCTGAAAGCACTTTGTGTGCTTATTTCATTATTTCCCTGCAGAAAAAAACCTCATTTTAAAGTTTCATCTTCTGGTTATGCAGGTCTCCCTCAATGGAGAAGTGGAAAGATAAGTACTTATCAAAAATAGAAAAAATTTATATAAATAAGTGGAAATTGGTGAGCAGCTTAAGGGGCATATCTAATTTCCTTTAGAACATTTAAATTAATCTTGGCAATTAATTGACTGCATTTAAAGCTTTCACTGTCCCCTTAAATTTCAGGTTTTGTGATGCTGAAAGTGCTTTATGCAGAAACTGACCTATTTTATTTCCTTTTTCATGCATATTTTAGGACAGGAAAGTTAGAGCCATCCTAATGTATTATATATACTGTAATTATTCTGTGGTTGTATTTGTGTAGTTTCAATGCAGATAAACTTTTTTTTCATGCTCTTCTTGAACCAGTTACCTTCGATAAGAATTTAAGTGACCTCTTTCTTTCAGAAACTATTACAGTTGAAAGACCTACATATTCTATTTCCATATGCACTGCTGGTAGTTATTGAAATATGCTGTTTTCCTTTAGCTCTGGTACAGTCAAATACAAAAACTAACACTGCTATAAATTCATTGAATCAGCAAACAAGGTTTAATAAAACTGGACTGTAAGGGTGTACTTTGACTTAAAGCTATGGAAGAAACCAATGAAGGTATAACAATGCTCTAGATGCAGTGGTATGAGAATACAAAGAAATCAAACACGAATGCACAAGGTAACAAGAAGTGATATTTTTATTATTCAACTTAATAAAGTTGGAACAAACACTTCTGAAAGGCTTGTGGCTACCAAAACATGTTCAGTTTATCTGCACATCTACCTAACACGTCTAGCTTTCTGCATCTGAAAGTTTCCTAATGTTTTACAAGAGCATGGTTTGTCCTGAGAAGAAATACTTTGTCTCTTTCCAAACTTTTCCTTTTCTGGACCCTTTAAAAAGTTTAAAAGGGTAAATGTAAAATGATGTGAATTAAGGTGATATAGCAAGTATACACCTGAAAAACAGTCTATGAGTTTCTTACCTCAGCTTTTATTTTCCACACAACTAACGCAAGCTTCAATTTGAGTTTCTGCTCAAACTGAATCTTGGCTGCAAGCATCGTTCTGGAGATGATTATCTAATCTATTTAGATTAGATATTAGGAAGAAATTCTTCCCTGTGAGGTTGGTAACTGGCACAAGTTACATGAGCAGCTTTGGATGCCCCATTCCTGAATATATTCAAGGCCAGGTTTGACAAGGCTCTGAGAAAACTGGTCTAATGAAAGGTGTCTGGAATTAGCTGATCTTTAGGGCCCTTTTAACTCAAGTCACTCTATGATTCTGTGTCAGAATTTTCTGTCTGAATGTCTCTGAAGCACTAGAACCTGAGAAATTATTCAACTTGCCTACATTAAAAAGGTCCACTATTGATCTAACTCTTTTGTCAATCTCTACTCTTTCTGCTATGCCATTTTCATGTGGCAATAAACAGATATTGGCAGAGGTTCTAGGAAAGCAGCCAAGATAGAAAAAAAATGGCTTGATTTACCTAAGAAAAAATTCTTCTTGTAATACAGGTTTGACAATAACATTTTTTTTTCTTCCCTATACATTCTGTTGAAATCTCTTGACACATATGCAACAGTTTGCTGGGGTTTGGAATTGGTTTGGTTTATCTAATCTAATCTAATCTAATCTAATCTAATCTAATCTAATCTGTTTTTCATGGATGTGAAACTCATTAAATTGCTGTCTCTTTCACAGAATTCAGTGCTACTCTTCTAAGTCTCTGACTGGTTTGAGAATTGAATATGACTGTATCTGGTGTGCAATGTTTTACTGTAGAAGTTATGGCTACAATATGTCATAAGGAGAACATGTCCACAGCACAATGTTGACATGACAGAAACTCTTCTGTGTCCCACAGACTCGGGCTTCTACAAAGGAGACTGGGGAGGTGTTTCCTCTAAATTTTGCCTAAACATTTGCAAAACGGGTATAAAGTCAACATATAGAGGTGCTAAAAATCAGAAGAATCTTTTTTTTTTCTCCTTGCACATTTTTTCTGTTAATGAAATCTTAGTGCCTCATAGAAAATTTCAGTTAGAGCTAAGAGAAAAGTTGAGTGAAAGAAGTTATGTGTTGGTATATTAGATTTCTCCAGGAAAGAGATGATGGATATATAAATTTTTGTAGGCATTATGTTGCATTTTCTGGATCTGTTTTTTGCAATATATTTCAAGCTGGTACTTCAGCAGCGGCCACCTCAGGCTGGTTTTTCAATATGTCTTGTTTGTAATTTTCTTGTTGTTTTCCAAACTTTATATCTGAACCATCAGCTTCCTGGTTGGGCTGAGGAAGCTGCTTAGATGAGGAAAATTGTCCTGCGAGAGGATTAAATCTGGTCCAGGTGTAAGGGATATTCTTCTTGCAGAATGACAGTGTGTTAGTTTTGTAGGACTAGGAAGGACAGCTAACCAGATATTGTAAATTATTTTCCATGAAATTAGAATTATGATTGCTTTTGCTTTGGTTAGAAGAATGGGAATATTCTACCCTTATTCACTTGTTAAGAAATACTGAGAAAAACTCTGGTCTATGGTTATATAGCTAGAACAAGTAACTCTTCTGTCTGCACTGCTTTTGAAAACTTTAAAACATTCTGTTCCGCTAGTCTTTGTAGATATTTCTACCAAACCTTGAATGGCCAGCCATCTACTGCTTGTACAAATAATGCACTAAAATTATTTAGTATATTCTCAGAAACTCAAAAATTGTAAGCAAAATATTTCTATGGTACTACACTGAATTTACCAGCCTTTCAAACAATTCCCATAGTTTTAAATTTTTTAATCAGAAATTCTGTTCTAAACATGGAAGTGAGAAACTGGAAAGTTGTATGATAATGCTAATATTTGGTATGAGTTTAGTTAGCTTTATTTTTCCTCTGAAACCAAGGTTTATATAAAAATCAGCCATAGCAAGATTTGCATTTTGTAGCTGATTATATATTCTTACTATCTGGAAGTTGGAGTGCAATAGTTATTTTCACAGTGGGTCTGTCTATCCAAATTATGGTTCTTGCAACCTTGGATTAAATACCTTCCGAAGTGGTTTTTGACATAAAATGTGATACCTCTATAAAATTATCTGTGTTATTTGCCCGGTGTGCTTTTGGTTTTATATAAACTTTGAAATTATATGGGTGTCATGTTGCTTTAATTGCTGTAGTCTTCCAGTAGGAGGGAGAGGCTTCCCCAAAAAACTTTGCAGGGCAAAAGTAATTGTGAGGGACAATAAATATTGGAAAGATGGTGCCTATATCTTGCACATGTAGTCGAGTTTGCTGGCATTTATAAGGATTTTTGGTGCCTCTAATTAAATTAAATATTATTAAAGTAGAAAAAAATCAATTAAATAGAGGTATTGAAAAAATTGAGAATTCTAAAAACTGTGAAAATAATATGCAAAATGTGGGAGGATTAGCTGAAGTAAAAACATTTAATCTCTGCACTGTATTATCACTTTCTTTCTCAGGTCTTTTTGGAGCAAGTGTACCTATAAGTAAAGCAATAGTCACAGATAATAATCATGTTGCCAGTAAGTTGAGGTATCACACCTAGGATTAGCTGGGGTTTAGCAGAAGGACAAGGTCATTGCCAGGGCTCTCCAATTACTACTGGTATCGCTACCTTTTCTAAAGTGTCAAATGACAACAAGCTTTTGAAGGCTAAATCCAGCAACAGCAGCTTCTAGATGGGCTGGTGGTAAATGAGTGACACTGAGTCTGAGAGGAGAGTTTTTTGGTGTGATAAGTTCACAATGAATATGACTTTCATTTCCAACATAAGCTATTTATTATTAGAATTGCACCTATAAACTGTGCTGCAAAATGCCTGACCCTGATGAGAGAGAGGTTTTAATAAACGTAATGACAATTCCCAGGGATATGAGGGATAATTAATAATTGTTATTATGATATGTTTTCAGTAGCTTTTGTTTCACTTGTTAGACTCAGCTAAATTTGTAGTGTTCCTTTAATTAATGGGGATTTGGTGAGCTAACCTGTCAAAGGGCTGTAAGGTTTGATTCCTAGAATTGAGATGCAGTGGGTTCCTGTAACCAGAGGGCTAACAAGATGAATGTTATTTTTTTACTCTTTAAGACAATTTGATTCCTGCTTCCCTGATAAACAAAAAATGACTTGATAACACCCTTTTTTGGGGGCAGTGAAGGTGGAACAGGAGAAAAAGGAGAGTTTGCATGTTTTACAAGTAAAATTTACAGGATTCCCTAGAATTTAGCTTAAAACATTTAAGGAGGTTTCAGGGTGTTCTACCAGTAAGCCACAGAACAATTAATTTCTACAGGAAATTGTATTTATTTCCTGTTGCTCTTTAAGCTGCTGGATTACTTTTTCTTACTACCCTTAGTTTTTAGGACCTGGAAAGAGGTTAATGAAATTCAGCCCATCCTTAAGGTCATTCTTTTATCCTGGCAAAATTTTGTGCCCTGTACTCCTGTTTGGTGTGGCTGGTCATCATCCCAGGGAACATGCCATTGGATGGGTGTACTGGTTTGAAGGCAAACCACTGGGAGGAATTAACTCCACACAAATATGTTGTGAGAAATTTCAAGTCAGAACTACACTTTATTGGAAAAATTACAACAAAGGCAACAGCATAGAAACACTGGCTTATACCAACAAAATCAGAATATAACCTGACACCCTGCTGATCAAGGTGGTGGCAGCAGTCTGATTGGAGTGATGGATGCAGTCCTGTTGAAGTGGTGATCCTCTAGAAAGGTCTGGTCTGTCTCTGGAGGTCCAGTGGTGGTTATCAAGAGCTCTTTGCTGGGAATCCAGTCATGGATATCATGCTGTTCCAAGCTCCAGATTACATACAGGTGGGAACGTTCGGTTCCTCCCATAGGGCTGGTCATGTCACAATGTGATCCTCTAATTCTAAGAGTCAGTCTGGGAGACTTTGATGGCCTGTTAGAAGAAATGGCCTCCCAGAGGGTGGCTGCTGTTTCCCTGGAAGAATGGAGAAGATAATGGACACTGCTCCAGCCATTTTAACAGCTCATGTAGATGGTAGTAGAATATGTACTTTTGGTTACATCTTCCATTGTAACCCAAGACAATGGGTGAGATATCCCAGTCCATGTGAGATGCTGCTAGGCTGTAGGGATCACTGTGAAGTGCAACCTTGGAAACGAAATTCTCTTTCTGAATGGCGTGGCCTGAAAATTTTGAAGGAATTTTTCCTTCAGGAATTTTTTGGAGGGAAATGCAAGAGTGCAACTCTGGGGATTCGGCAGTGTCATGGTTTAAGAGTGGTGAAACGTCCCAGACCATGTGCTGCTCACTCTCTTTACCCCCTCTCCCATTGTGTCAGGATGGAGAGGAGAATTGGAGATGTGTAAAAGTAAAGATCAGAAGATAAGAAGAGTTTATACTGGTAAGCAATAATGTTTACTACTAAACAGCAACAAGATAAGAAAAACTATCAGTAACATCATTGGTAATAGCAGAAATGAGCAAGATAAGCAAATTATTCACCTGCAATTGCTCACTATGCCTGGTGCCACCCAATCTCAAATTGCAAACAGGGAAAATGTTCCTATCACCCTTTTCATGGTGTGAGGTGGTATAGAATAACCTCAGGGACTGTCTGAGTCCCTCCTGGCTGCTGCAAAAATTAACCTTGTCCTGGCCAGAACCGGGAGATGCAGCAAATTCAGCAAGCTCTGTCCATAACTTGCAAATATTTGAAGAAAAAAGAAACAGAACAGAAAAAAACAGCATTTGAAGCTGCTATTTATAGAGCAATCTGAAGTTTATGAAAGCAGTATAATGAATTCATAGCTCCCAAAAATTTTAAAATGAGGTAATTTCCTTGCAGTCCTTCAGAAAAACATCTCAGCATTGGTCACCATTCCTATTCTCAAGCCATTGCCTTTTTACATTGTCATAAACCTCCCTGCATTTAACCAAATCTCAGGCTGCATTTCTTGCAAAGTCTTAAACTCAAGGGTAAAACAGCTTTCTCATCCTCTGCTCAGCCCTTTGGTGTTAATAGCTTTTGACAATTTTACCTTGTTTTTCTTATTTCTCATGTGAATAATTTTCTTTTAAAAGGACCTCATATGAGTACAATATTGGAGAAGATGCATGGAGAATACTAGAAAAAAGCTGTTGTCAAACAGTCTTTCAAACATGCCTTGACTTATTTAATAGAATTGGTTGGTTGTGATTTAAATTTTAAAAAATCTATGTACCTAACTAACCTAAATGCTGTATTATTTCTGTTCTGTTCCAGAAGTTGATTTTACAAGCGAGTCTTAAGGTGCCCCATAAGGGCTTTTGAAGAGAAATCTTGATGCTGAAGTTGATAGAAGTTTTATTTTGGTATTTCTAACTGTGAACAAGAGAAATACCCAATATCCAGCAAGAAATAACAACATGCCAGTTCTATTAATCATACTGTTATTACTATTTGTTAACTTAGACACAGTGAAGTAGTATCAATAGAAGTTTTATGTATGAGGACTCCTGTCACTCCTGTCACCAGAAAATTAATGTCTCAGGCAGGGCAGTGGGTTTACACTCTCATGTGATACTCAAATGCTGCACCTGTAAATCTCTGTTGAAGAAGGTCAATGAAGAAAATTGAAATTATGTTTTGCTATGTTGTTCAATATCCTTGTTATCAAAAATCCAACTCTTTTGAGATTGGGTTTTCACACAGCTTTTCAGTTGAACAATTTTGGTGAATGACTCAGCACTCAAGCCTGGACAAACACTTGCAGAAAAACAGCAACAACAAAAAGTCTCTGAACCAGAGTTTCAGTCTGAATTTCTGCTCTCTTGAAAGTGACCATGTGTGACTCAGGTTCCTTTTGTTTTTGGGAACTCACAGTTTTTCTCTTTCCAGGGGAGTTTTCATACTCATGAGCTGGGCTGAGATGTAGCTGAGAGCAAAAATATTCCCCAAACACAGATACAGAGAGGAAAATGTAGGGGGTTTAGTTCCATTTCTTTGCTTCTCTACTTTCAGATAGTTTATTAATCATATGTATAGTGAATTTACTGTTCTAATAACAGATTCCTCGTGGGACAGTGTTTTGTTTCTCATCATCTATGTTATTCCTTTTTTACAACACAAGGTTGAGTTTTTCTATCTTTCTTCAAGGGAAGAGACTGTGCTTTGCATTTATGCTCTCCACACCACTGCCCCCCCTCCAAGGGCTCCCATGGGCTCTAATATTAAGTCAGTCCCGACTAAAGTGGTTCTAGGGGTAGCTCTGGGTCTAAGTCTGTTCTAGGTCTGTACTCATCTCAAACCAAACAGGACTGTGTTTGCAGGAGACTGGTGACATGGAGGCACTCAGTTTGGAGACACCTGCTTTCTGCCTTTTTTGGAAATATTCTGACTTCTGGGAAAGTATTGTATTGAAACTTCTTCTCCGGGAAATATTGTATTCTGATGTTGTTGATACCATTCTAGCTTGTCATGAAAATAGATGTCTGATACAATAGATTCAAGAAGATTCATCTGCCCTCAGTTCTCCCTAGTTCTTGTGTTTTTTCTCTTTCCTTTGAGCACATGCAGATTGTGTGTGATTTGTTGTACAATTCATTAGATTTGATCCCCTAACATCAGTTTCTACTCCTGCAGAAATTTGCATGTTGAACTTTGCACAACAAGCTGTGCAAATTAGCAAATTAGATGAGAATATCATATATCAATCAGAAAAAAATATCAACAGATTCTGAATATTTGTCCTCAACACCAGGAGCCTTCAACCCCACCCAGCTGTGCTTCAGTGGCACTGGTGTTTATTTAATGTCCCTGCAAGTACTCAAGCTAATAATGTGCTAGGTAAAAGCTGTTGTAGGTTGACATCTAAGTGAAACTCAACAACACATATAAATGATTAAAATATTTATATTAACTCCACTGTGTTTAAGAACCTTTTAAAACGTCTTTATAGGATTTATGTGCAGTCTCTCTGTTGTGCAGGTTAGAAAAACATCAATTTCTGACTACAGCATGATAATTAATTTAACAGTTCATTGACCACCACTGCTTCTGTAAAATCTGAACTGCTACCCTCCTTCTTACATTAAACCATAAATAGATTCTGCTGTTCAATCTTCATGATGGTGAAAGTGGATCACCATGATTCAAAATTCGAACTACCCTCTTAGGCTGTGTTGCAAAAGTTTTGACCAGGAATGAACAAGCTCTTGGATTTTTAGCTTAGGGTGCAAGCTTAGATTTTAAAGGTCAAATTTAATCCAAAACCACCTTGAATGAATTTCTTATGAGTTTTTGCATTTTTTTTTCTTTTCAATAGCTTGGACATCACACTGCTGCAATTATTGAATGGTGAGGAGGAACTGAATAGCACTAGGAACCAAATAGCACCAGAGACAGATAAATTATATTCCCCTCATTCAAGTTGTGCTTTAAAGTTCAAAGCAAATTTCAAAGTAGTTTGAATTAACAAGATGAAACTTACAGATGACAGATACTTTTCTATCCAAAGTGTGCAACCACCACATTATGAAAAGTCAGGCTAGGATATATACTGGGACACAACAATAGAAGTGTAATATGTAAACTTTTGTTATTTTGGAGCGTGTTTTTGTTTTCTTATACTTTTTAAAAAAATTATTTTAGAGTGGTTAGATTCTGTCCTTGTGGAAAGGGCACAATTTTCTCATCTTTTCCCATTTGGGTTTATGTAAGCTGACATTTGCCATGTCATTTGTCTCACTCTTAGCTATTCAGAGGCGCTTGCCCAAAGAATCCTTTTGGGAGCTGGCTTTCTAGACTCAGGGCTGATGTTGCTTTCTGGGTGAAACCTTCTAACCTCTTCAAAGATTTGACCCCAAAGCCCTTATTTATAACAACCAGTCACAAGGTGATCATCCTGCATGACCTATGGAATATACTACACACTCTTTTTAGGCAGCACAGATTGCTTCTCAAAGAATTCCTGCAGAATTATTATTCAATGTTAAACCACATAAACTGTCCCAAAGAAAAGAAAATCAAGACAGAGTAGATAGAGGTTTGACTAATATCTCTGCTGTTCTTGGCCATCTTGAGTTAGTGACTTTTTCGCTTTAAAAAAGAGCAATTATAATTTAAAGGTTAAATGAAATGTCTTGGTATTATGCTTACAAAAGAGTGCGCATTCACGTATAAACTTACATATTCTGTCATGTAATACTGTAATTTTATACAAATTTGCTTTGTCATTCTTTAATTTCCACAGAAAGTGGTTATTCATAACCATGAAATGAATAGTAACATGATTTAAGCAAAAAAATACCTACCACAAATCAGTGATCTAGACGTGAATTGAACACAAATGTACAAATAAATACACACTGAATATAAAGAGTGAAAAAAAAAAGCTTTTTACTTTGGCACACAATTTGAAAAGATTCTTTGTAAATAGTTCATAGGAACACTTGTAAAAAGACTTAGGGGTCAGTGAAAGGGACAGGGATTTGGAACCAATTTCAATACCTAAACATGGCCTACTCCTGAGTTTAGCAAATCACCTAATGAAATTCAAATACCTAAATAATTGAATAAGTGCTGAATAAGAGTTATAGAAGAATTTAAGCATTCCAAGTTGTTAATGAATTTTTTTACTGTGATTTAAAAAATTACACGATGTATTTAGCTGTTAGGGGTATTAAAAAATAATTTGATGGGCAAATTGTAGTGCAAATTGTAGTGCTGGTCATTTCATGCAACAAAAGAAACTGTAGTCATTAATTAAAATTTTATTCAGTGAATTATTACAGTAGGACTTGAAAAATTTGCACTCTTATTCCCTGTGGTTTATTATATATATATATATAATATAATATATTTATATATTATTTATTATATAACTCTCCAGTTGAGCTCTGCCACACTATGTGTTTTCATAGTTTTGTGAAACTGGATAATTTTTGGTTTTTTATCTCACTTTCAAACATTTGTTTAGATCTTGAGAAAATCTGAAATGCTGAGCAGACAGGTAAATACTTTTGTCATAATAACACTTTGTGTTTATTTGAGAGTTTTAATATTTCTATCAACTTTCAAGAATTTAAAGTCAGTAATAGAATGCATTCATTTTACTTAAATTTGGCATCAGCTTTGCCAAAAAAGAAACTTTTTATATAAGGAGATATATATGCACTCTTCGTACAAATGATACATAATATACACATAATGTCATAGGTGAAAAGTGTTATTTTTAAGTAGAAGAAACTCCCAAAATAAAAGTACACTTTAAAGGTCTACCTAAAAGTTTTTAAAGTACTTTTTATCAAATATCTCTTTCCACATACATACTTCCAATTTCCGAACTGTTATCAGTTATTCTTGCCTTCACTGTAAAAGTTTTTTATAGAAATGTTCAGCTGTATTGTGCTATGCCTTCAACAGACCTCACCAGTCAAATATGGTCAGCTCCGTTCTTCGTACAGACAAAGGAAAAACAATAGTGCTGATCCAAATTTGTTTCAAGTATTAAGCTCAGTGGTGTGAAGATATTCTTTAAAAAGGAGGTCAAACAAGATCCTGATTACTCCTGCCTTAAGAAAACCTTGATACATTTAGTAAATTGAAGACTCCTGGTTAAAATTTGGAGATAGGTTTCTGCTATTTTAAATTATTCTTATGATATCATTTAGCCCTGATCCTCTGTCCTAAAGCTTTGATAACGCAGTGTTCATAAGAATGGTTTGATTCAGTCTAAGAGAAATCTTTAAAGCTTTTTGGTACTCTCAGCACTGGGGCTTTTTGTGTTTTGTTGGTTTGTTTGTTTAGGATTTTTGTTGTTCTCCTTTTTTTGAATTGTGACATACTGAAATATAACTAAGCACCATCTTGAAAATGTAAAGGAAGTGACACATTTTTAGAAGCTTTTTTTTTTTTTTGAATGGTTTCAACTCTTACAGTTTAATCCCTTTATATAGGCAGCCCTCCAGAAAACAAGTACCTTTGAAAAGCTAGCAATGCCTAGAGATACTGAGATTAAAACAAATAGTGTTGTTCCATATTCTGTATTTTTTTATAGTTTCCAAAAAGATATTTAATTCTTACTACCACAAGCTATTCCATACATCAGTGATGCAGTATGATTAGGAGTGTCTTATATAGTCTCAAAAAAGGATTAACAGTGAGAAAACATTCATGCAGGAGGTAAGAAAGCTTTAGAAGTGTTCAGAAAAGCTTAGTAAGGGAATTAAATTTTTAATTATTTTATTAAAGGGAAGGTAACTTGGGATCTTTTGTTTCTATCTGTTTGCAAGAAAACACAGCAGAATTTAGTGAAACCAACAAAATTTGAAACCACTTAATGGAGGAAAAATCTATATCTATCTGAGCATCAAAATTAGCCAAAGCAAACATTAAAAAGCCTGAATGTGTTTTAAAAATCTGGAATTTTTTAGACTCAAGTTAGGGACCAGCACTAAAGGTGAATGTTTCTCTGTAGGTAAGCTCTTGGATCTTCTTCACTTAAATTGTTCAATAAGCGATTCACTTTAAGGGACAGAAAACAGGGCTAAATAAACCTCTTGTGTAATCTGGTATGACAGTATCTACATTATTTAACTGGAAACTCTGTGTAATGACAAACCACTTTTCCAAAATTACACTTTAGTCTGATGGCCTCCTCGGGATATTAGGAGTAGAAGAAATTATGCAAATGCTATTTGAAGCTAGAACGTTACTTTATATGATCAATACATATAAACCCAATTAAAATCAGTTTTCTGTTATTATTTCACTGGTCTCTATATATAAGCATTTTTTACCAAATATTAATTAGCCCATATCACTTCTTAAAAAGTAGTGAGAAAGAAAATTCTCCATCAAAGTTATGAGGAATAGTTAAATGATTCTGTTTACATTCAGAAACAGGAAACAGTAGTGGCACAAATTTAATGAAACAGAGTAATTTCTGAAAATAATTTTGTTCAATGTTTTTGGAGGGATGAGGAATAAGAAATGACAGTTTCTTACCAGATCATTCCAAATGCCGAAAGTGAAAGAGATATATCGCTATTTTATGTAAAAGGTGCTCTACATTTCTTGGAAAATAGTTAATCCATACAAAAAGATGTCCCCTGGCAGAGGGCCAAGGTTTTGGTGCAATGTGTGTCTTGGTAGCACGTAGTGTGAATCTAAGCTGAAAAGGAAAGTTTTAACTTGTGCTTTTCCTCTAGCCAATTTGGGAATAAGAAACATCTGCTATGTGTAGAGGAATAGTACCTCATATGAGGTCTTAGATGAATTCAAAGAGAAATTAAGTCCTACCATAGAACAAATCATAGGCCTATTTTTGCATTGCACTGACCTGTTCATTTTTAATTTTCATTGCGTTAATGCTACTGAATACCTTACAACTCTCAAGTTCTTGAAAGATCAGACTCTGAGCACTGAAAACTTATCTTTACAGGACTTCTTACAATAAATCTTTGAGTTACATTGAAGTAGAAAAAAAAAGAAATTACAGACAAAAATTTTATATGATTATTGCATATGATTCAAAGGAACTGCTAATGAGCTACAATGTATTTTCAGAAGAAGAAGAAGAAGCAGGGAATAAAATGTCAAGATATCTTTGCCAGCTTCCTCAAATTATTTTAGAAAAATGCAGGCAAAAGTCAAAGGCCATAAAATTTTTGACATTTGCCCTTTTATCCCACAGAAATTTTTCCAACAGTTTTTTTTGTTTTAAACTCAGGTGTCAAACATGCAACAGAAAAAAAGCCCTATGATGAACTTGAGATATGGCAAAGCCTTAGTAACTAGAGTATGTGCTATTTTTAAAAGAGTTTGTGGACTCAGAGCCCTTGCTGTTGTTTTCAGCTATAAGCTGGCTGTTTTACTCTATGTTTTCTTTAAGTGTGATTTCATCGAGCTCTGCGCTCTGTCTGGGTGATGTATCTCAGTGCAAACAGCTCACTGTTAGCCATTATGTACCTATTAGCACTGATTGCTTTCTGATAGCACTTCACCACTTGGTTTCACTCACTTTGACAGGTTTGGTGCTTTGTTTAATCTTTAAACTGGTGGGGCAATAACATTGCTGACAGAATCGGAGAAATAATTAAGGAAAACTTAATCAAGGCATAAGAAAACAATTGTAGCAAGGGAGATCTTTCTGGTGGGTTTGAGTTGTCAGTTAAAACAGGAAAAAGATGGAGCAGACATGTGGCCAGAACACAGTACAGCATAGCTATTTTCCATTTAATCTGAAAGAATCCAGAGATTATTACTGTTTTGCTAATTTGAATTTTTCTCTCTGTTGGTACATACTGCTCTAGGCCAGGAAAATTTTTTTTCTCTGTTTTGAATACTTGCAATTTAGCGAACATTTCTGGTTTGATTTATAAGAGAAAAAGAAAACCTCAGCATTTTTTAAAATTGTCTGTAGAAAAAAAAGAAGTCATAGAATCACAGAATAAACTAAGTTGGAAGGCACCTACAAGGATCATTGAGTCCATCTTCAAGCCCTGAACAGTACCATTCCTAAGAGTCACACTGTGTACCAAAGAGCATCGTCCAAATGCATCCCAAACTCTGTCAGGCTTGGTGTTGTGACCACTTCCCTGGGAAGCCTGTTCCAGTGCCCAATAGCCTCCAGGTGGAGAACCTTTTTCTAATATTCAGCCTAAACACCGCACCCCTCCAGCCCCACAAGACAACTTCAAGCCATTCCCTTGGGTCTGGTCACTGGTCACCAGAGAGAAGAGATCACTGTCTGCTCCTGCTCTTCCCCACGTGAGGAAGATGCAACCACAATGTGGTCTCTCCTCAGTCTCTTTTTCTCCAGGCTGAGCACACCAAGTGATCTCAACTACTCCTCTCAAGTTGAGATATGGCTTGAGAGGCTTCCCCTCAAGGTGATTCACCATCTTTGTTGCCTTTCTCTGGACACTCATTAATAGTTTAATGTCTTTTTTGTATTGTGGCACCCAGAACTGCCCCCAGCGCTCGAGGTGAGGCTGCCCCAGAGCAGAGCAGAGCAGAGCAGAGCAGGGCAATCCCCTCCCTTGCCTGGTTGGCAATGCTGGGCCTCATGCCCCCCAGGACACGCTTGGCCCTCCTGGCTGCCAGGGCACTGCTGGCTCATGTTCAACTTGTCACTGACCAGGACCCTCAGGTCCCTTTCCATGGTGCTGCTTTCCAGCATCTCATCCCCCAGTCTGACCATCCATCCAGGCTTGCCCCATTCCAGGAGCAGAATCAGTCACTTTGTCTTGCTGGACTTCACAGGGTTGATGATTGCCCATTCCTGTGAGTTGGTGAGGTCTCTCTGCAGGGTCTCCCTGCCTTTGAGGGAGCCAACACCTTGTTCCAAATTTGTATAATATGTGAATTTACTTAATGTCCCTTCTAGTCCTACATCCATGTTCATAAAGATATTGGAGAGCACAGGGCCAAGAATGGAGCCCTGTGGAACCCCACTGGAGAGAGGTCACCAGTCTGATGTCACTCCATTCACCATTTGTGCCAAATCCCTGAGCCAGCTGCCCACTCATGATGTATTTACTCAGCTGTGTGCTGCACATTTTATCCATAAGGATACTAAGAGAGAGAGCACTGAAAGATTTTCTGAAATCCAAAAGAATTACCCTGATCAGGTAGGTTAGTTACCTTGTTATGAAAAGAAGTCAGGTTTGATAAGTAGGACTTTCCTCTCATGAAGCTGGCTCTGAATGAAGGACTGCATTGTCTTTCAGGTGTTTTTTAATACCTCTCTAAATAATCTTCTCCATACACTTACCAGGCACTGAATTGAGACTGATGGGCCTGTAGTTTCCAGGGCCCTCCTTCTCGCACTTCTTGAAAACTGGGACAATGTTTGCCAGCTTCCAGTCAGCTGGGACATCTCCAGAATGCCAAGACCTCTTAAAGAGCATCTGGAGACGTTTTGCTATGACACCAGGTAGCTCTGAGGATAATTGGGTGAATCCTATCGGGTCCCATATTTTGTAGGGATCCAGGTGGAGCAGCAGATCCCACACAATTTCAGGGTCAGCTGGGAGTGGATCATTCTCACAGTCATGGTCCTCCAGCTCAGGGCACTGAGACCTCCTTGGTCCGTCATCCATGTTGAAGACAGAGACCAAAGAATGCAATAAACACCTCTGCCTTACCCATACCCCTTTGTGAGGTGACCATCCTCATCCTGTAATGGGCCAACGTTGTTATTATATTCCCTATTGTTATTAATATATTTGAAAAAACTGTTTTTATCCTTCCTAACCATTTTGTCCAGCTTCAACTCTGGTTGAGTTTTGGCCACATAAATGTTCTCCCTACAGTGGCAGCAGCATCTCTGTATTCCTCCTGTGTCATCTGACCTTCCTTCCACTGGTCATACAACTTCCTTCTTTTGCCTTATTTCCAAGAGAAGAGTCCTGTTCAGCTAAGCCAGTCTTCTGTCTCACCTGCTTGACTTCTGGTGTCTGTGAAATGCTGCTCCTATGTCCCTAGAAAGTGGTGTTTAAAAAATGAGCAGCACTAATGGACTCCAGCACATGCAAAAACATTTTTCCAGAGGACCTTACTAATTCCCTGAACAACTTGATGTCTGCTCTCCTCATGTCCAGAGTTGAGGTTTTCCTCGCGCTTTTCTTCCTCTCAACAGATTTTAAACTCAATCACCTTGTGGTCACTGTGGCCAAGACAGCTGCCAATCCCACATTGCTTATGAGATTCTCTCTTTAGATGAGCAATAGGTCAAGGAGGGCATTTTCCTGAGCCAGGTCCCTTAGGACCTATTCCATAAAGTTGTCATCCAGGTTTCTTAGGAATCGTTTGGCCTGGGTTGTACCAGCTGTGTGATGCTCCCAGTTAAGTTTTGGCAAGTTGAAGTCACCCATAAGGACAAGGAGAGTTGGCTTGCAAGTGTCCCTTAATTCCTCAGAGAACAGTTTGTCAGCATTATCGTCCTGCCTGGGAAGTCTGTAGTAGACTCCCATGATGACATCATCATTATTTGTTTGCCCCTTGGTTCTTACTCAGAGGCTCTCACTGGCGCCATTGCCGACTGTGAGCTGCATACATCCTAATCCTTCTGTTACATACAGTGCCATCCCCCAGTCTCTTCTGCCTTGCCTATCCCTCCTGCAGAGCCTGGAACCCTCCAACAGGGCACTCCAGCCACAGGACTCGTTCCAACAGGGTTCACTTATGCCAGTGATGTCAAATCTCTGGGATGCAGCAAAGGCCTTGAGCTCCTCTTGTGTGTTCCTCAGGCTCTGTGCGTTATTGTAGAAACATTTCAGTTGTGGTACATTGCAGCCAGCACCTCTTGAAGCAGATTGAGGGATCCCATTAGTGCCCATTTCCTAAAGTATTGACACGGCATCCCATTGTCTTCACTGCTGAGGGTGGCTTTGTCCCTTTCCTCCTGCCAAGCTAGTTAAAAGCACTGTCAACAAGCTCCTGTGCTAGAGCTCTTTTTCTCTGCTGAGATAGGTGCATCTTGCCACATGTCAGAGGACCAGATGTGCAGTAGAATGTCCCATGGTCAACAAGTCTCATTTTTTTTCTGCTGATACCAGTTTGGAGCCATGCATTGACCTGATGGATCTGCCTATTCCTTTTGCTATTATTTGTTGTTATTGAAAAAATTGATGGAATCACCACTTGTGCTCCTGATACCTCTACAAATCATCCCAGAACCCTGATGTCTGCTCTGATTCCCTTTCAACTTCTATTTTTTTTGTTTATGCCAGTTTGAATAACAAAGAGCAGATAGTAATCAGAGGACCTTACTAGCCTAGAGAGTTTTTCAGTAATGTCCCTTATCTCACCCCCTGGAGACAGCAGACTTCCTTGTGGGTTGGGTCCAGCCTGCAGAGCAGGCCCTTCCTTCCCCTCAGGGGGGAATTTCCTGCTACAATTACCTTTCTCTTCCCCTTCACAGAGGAGGTATTGTGGGTTCATGGCACTCCACGTTGCTTGTGCTCCTTGGAGCTGTTGAAATCACCCTGGCTTGCTCCTGGAACTGCCCCCTCCTCGCCTGGTTGGCTGCTGAAGACTTCCAGGTTCTGTTGAGGCTCAGTGCTGAAGTCAGGATCCATCATGTACAGCTCAGTCTTATCCCAGGACTTTCCTTCAGTCCCGGCTGGGTAAGCAGAGTACTTTACCACAAAACTTTCTACCTACCCAGTTTATGTTTGACAGTGCTTTGGTCACTACTACTGAGCTTCTACAGGAAACCAAGGTATGAAATTTCAAATAGGAATGAATTAAAGTAGAATGGCTATTGATAGATAACACATAAGATAAATCTGGTCATTAATAGACAACACATAAGAAGCAATTTCTAAATTTCTGCAGCTAGTAGGTTGCTGCAAAATCATAAACATGCTCACTTTGCATAATTGCACCAATCTGCAAATTGCATCAGCTGCAAAGTAGCATCCTAAGTAGATGGGAGAGTTGGAGCTCTTGAAAGGAAAGCAAGCTGGGAGAATCTGATATGTTAGTTTTCTAGGAGCTGCTTAAACACCTAGCTTCAATTTATTGCTGCTTGGGGGAGCAACACTCTCCCAGGTTTGGAAGAGGCTATCTTCCCATGAGATAATTGTGCTGATGGGGCAGGAAAACCCTTGTGGTCCTCTGGCTCTTGAGATATGGCATGTCAGACCCTCAGTGGGGCTTCCCTACTTTACCTGGTCCTTGTCAGGTTCCAAGATTTGCTCACTCTCTCTCAGCCCTTCATGAACAAACAGGACTACAATCATGGCTCAGATCCTGGGTAGCATGAAAAGTAATTACACTGACCATCTCAGACTTTTCACAATGTTGGTGTTTTTCTCTATTAAAGTCAGGAACTTTACTTTTCTTTTTTGTTTGCTAGTTTGTATTGTTTGCCGAAGTATTCAGCACTGCCACAGCACAGCAAAAAAAAAAAAAAAAAAAAAAAAAAAAAAAAAAAAAAAATTGCAGGGGAAAATAGGCTTTTAACCCACAGAATCAGTGAGGATGTTCACAGCCACTACTAGACGCATCCATCTACTTTAAGGATGGCCCTCTTCCATAAATTTAGCCCAATTTTGAAAATGAGGTTTCATGTTTCCTCTCTTCTATTTTACTGACAGTGATTCAACATTTTTGGAAGAAATACAGTGCTTCATTTTATGATCAGTAAAATTTTCACAAAAGTGAAAAGACAGAGTGAAGAGACAGACTGCTTGAAAGGCAGCCTGGTGTTCTACAGCTATTACAACTTTGGAAATACATTGTTTTTGTAGCTGGCACAAGATAGACAACATCCAGGAAAAGCTTTTCTGGATTTTTTTTTGTGATTATTTTTTTAAACTTACTTGAATTTGAATAAGTCATTTAAGAATAGAATTGATCATAATCTCTCGGTTTCTCTATAAGGCAAAACTGGTGTGCAAATTGTGGATCTCTGGAAACATGCTTCATTGCTGCATACAGATAATTAAAATCAAAATAATATTTCAATAGAGTAGCCACAATAATCTTTATGACCATTAATAATTGAAGAGTTGGTAAGTCATTAAAATATAATGAATTCATTATTTTCCTCAGGTTGACTAGTGCATTACATGATGTGATGTATTTATAATTCATATCCTTCCTTGCTTGAGTTGTACTTCCTTTGGCCATGATAATAACAAAAATAGGCTACTTGTCCTTTTTTGTCACATGTACAATACTGACATCAAGTAAGTAGCACAGTTGTCCCTTAATTAAGTGTGATAACCAGTCTAATTTAGTGTCCTTTTGTCATTCGTTTATCATCATTTTCAGTGCTCATAGTATTATTACTTATGCTAATTGCCAACAACAATTCTCCTAAACTACATAAACGGTTGAATACTTCCTAGCAAAACAGTTCAGCATTTCTTACAGTTTATTTTAAAAATACCTTGATGAGTGCATGGGTAACAAATGACTAAAATAATATGAATTTATCTCTGGCCAGGTAAAGAGTGCGTTTCATGGGTTCTGCACTTTAATAGCTTCAGTAGTCAGAAAGGTAAAGAGAAAGCAGACCTTACCCCAAAAGAGAGATATTCTGAGCTCTCCCCTCATTGTTTTACTACATACAATTGTTTTTTATAGAGTATGTGGAAACTGGATAATCTTTTGACACTACATTTTTTCACCCCTGTGCATAAAGGTCCCTTGAGAAATACAACATCACATAAAGGAAATGACAGTGATGTTTCCCCTACTACAGTATGTGAATTCAAAATAATTTTATTGTAAATTGTACAATATAATCAACACCTCAAGAGGGTGCGCTAACAATGTGGGTAGGGATAAAGATATCAAGATTTGTATTAATTAGAGGATTATATACAGTTCTTGTCACAAAAAGGTGGAATATGGAGAAACTCTGTATTAGACTGTTCTAAAGAAAGCCTTATTATTAGAGATGCAGGTGTCATTGATTGTGGTGAAAATAAAAGTATTTATTTTGAGCAGATCAGCAGTAGAGCAGGAATAAATGGAATTGGGTCATTATATGTAAATTGAAATCTAACTGCAAGGATAGAGCACTTATACATGAATTCATAAACCCCAGACCAAATGAATTGGTTAGGGATCAGCAGCCATATGAATTTCTCACTAAATGTCTCTCACCCCATTGACACCTTTTTCAGTACTCCATATGCTAGATTGCAAACTACGGATTTAGCCCTTTTGCCCAAAGGCATCCGAACCTGTGAAAAGCCTAGCTGAAGCAGTGTCTATTGTTCATTGACAACTTGTCAATTTACTTCCAGGCAAAATAACTCATAAACATGATAAGTAAGGCAGATAAAACAAGAATTCTTTCACACTTTGTAACTTTACTGCAAAAATGCCTTGTTTTTCATAAACGTGTGAAATCTCCCCTCAGAATTGTGACTGTGCATTGAACTTTAAAACTGTGTGGAAACCATGCATCCATCTCACGCTCTCTGTCTATAATAAGATGAATGTTAAATATTAAAGATGCACTAAAAGTGGTAAAATGAAAGATATTCAAAGGCTGAACAACATTCTCATATCAGTAGCTGATAATAATATCACTAGCTGAGTTAATAAAAGTTCATTTTAGGGGGAAAACCATCAAAAGACAAATATTTGAATTCCAGTCTCTAAACTGATATTTGTATATTTCTTTAATGGTTATTACGTAAATCTTTCCAATTCTGGAACCATATAGAACTTCCTTACTTCATAGACAGTGGCAAAGAGCATTATATAGACATCAATGACATACGAATTTAAAACATGGTCATACAAATAGCTTCCTAGTGCTCAATAACAATCATGATATTTTTCACAAAAGATATTTAAATGATTAATTTTTTATAGATTGCCATACAGACAATTTTGCAATCACACACTCAGGGTTTAGTTGACTGCACACTCACACACACAAATTATTCACGAGGAAAACTTTGTAACAAGTTGCCAAAAAGAAGCTATAGAAATGATACTATTGCACATGCCATTAGGCTGAGACCATGTTTACAGGGCTAAAAATATTACTTTTTTCCCTCCAAGATAATTGGCAGTTGCTTCTTCTCTCTTTGTTAATTTCCTTACTCTTTCTTGACATGTGCTAAGTTTGTAATTCCATAGTTAGATGATATTTTTTGTTAGCAGGGTTACTTCCTCTGGTGCATTAGTTTTGACCTCTTATGATGCGGTGTTTCCACAACATGAACAACAGGTGCTGTGAGACAGTGGGACTAAAAATTGAAAAATAATGCTTAATTTTGCAGTAGATTGCTGTTGGACCATTGGTGCGCCCAACCAGGCGCACTGGGACATTGACTTGGCTGAGGAGGCCCAGAGCCCTCAAAAGCCTCTAAAAGTCTTGATGAGTCAAGCCTAGAAGAAAGGTGGTTATCCTCCAGTTGCTGGTGACATGGCCCATCTCTACTCCAAGACTTACGGCTGTCCCCGTTAATTAGTTATGCTGTGAAATGGAGCTATTGGGGAGTGCTTACCTTCTAAATTTGTTTGCTCTTAGAAATATTGAGTGGATCTTTGAACAAGGGGAAATAAGTTAGGACATGCTTTGTGGTGAATTACTGTTTTATGAGTAGCCAGAGCCCATGAATAAAAATATGATTTTTTTTCTTGTTTTCCAGTTATATTTGCCTGTGACAATGAAGAATGCCAAGCCTTAAACTTTTGAGTAAGGAATTGGAGTTAGCAAACATTAAAATTGAAAACAAATATTAGTGAGACATTTTCTCTTAACCCAATCATAAAAAATATTCCAACTTTAAAAAAATTTGCATTATTTATATTTTATTAATATTAAATGATTCTTTGCTATGTATAATTACAAGAAAAAAGGGAAAGAGAATTATAAATGCATCATTGGTATTGACTCAAAACTGAAACTCACTTTCTGTTTACCCATCCTTTCAGATTTTTATTACACATTCATTTTAACCAATTAAAACTATAATTATAATTTACACAGCACAGTTGCTAATTTGTTTTCAATTTTATATGTGGGTGCTATAAATAATTTGTCATGTTTTTTCAATGAACTTCACTACTACAGGAATAATGGAAGAGAGATGTGCTGTACAGATGCATGGCCACCACTACACTAAGGAGAGAAAATTACAGCCCAAGACTATTTGGGTTTAATTTATCTATGGCATACAACTTAGTTTTGGTCCCTAAACAGTACTGTTACAGACAAACCACAGTAATGAAATAGCTATTTTCTTACTCCATCTTTTCCCAGTACCTTTCTATGCATATTATTAGTTCACTAATTCAACTGCTGCATTATAAGACACTTTTCAGAGTGCAAAGTGCTTAACATATTATGTGTGAGACTTAATATATTAGTGCTTAATATATTATGTGTGAGACATTTTAGTCAGTCTATCAGTTAAAATAGTTTAAATAGGTATGTAGCCATACCTTTACTTATTTAGTTTGGAATTTTAGTTTGTTCCCCTGCTCTATGAACCTTCCTTTCAGTTATGGTAATTTACAGAGCCTCTGGAGCTGTATCCCCTGTTTTCAAACTAAAGGCAGTCTTCATGGGTGCAAAGAAGTGAATCCCTAAAGGTGTACCTGAAGCAGAGTGTATTTACAGAGTTATAAACTGTTTTGAAATGGTTAATGAGGACGAGAAGCAGGCATTTACAGTTGCAAGAAATCCTTAATGCAATGACTGCGTTCACAGCTGTGACGTTATAAACACCATACAGGTAGGAAAGGGATGTGTGATCCTCCCTCTGAGCAGCGGTGCTCAGCTGATATTCACCAGCTGATGTTAACCTCTGCTGATTCCCATCTTGTAGAGAGCCAGTAACAAGTATGGGGAATGCTTTGCAGGCTCTCCCACGTACCAAAAGCCCCATTCCAGCTGGTATAAATCCTCTAGACCCTTTGAAGCCAATGCAATTCTGAGACATTACAAAAGTAAAGAATAACACCTCTTTGATTCTGGAGGACAAACAGTGAAAGTGCATGGTGCAGGTGAAGATTGTACAGTAGAGATAGCAGTAAAATAGCTACTGCAGCATTCCAGGTGTTTGGTGAGTTTTTTTGTGCTTCTTTTACTGGCATCCTGGCAAGAACTAATGTAAATAACAAAGCAATTCTGATACAATTTCATGAATCCTACACAACACAGGCTGTCTCTCAAGACACTCTCAAGCCTATCCTATCTCATAGATGTGGTAGAATTGGGAATCTGGAAAAAATATTCACCTACTGAAGAAATAGCAATTTAGCATTGCTACTCTCCAATGCATGAAAAAATAGGGAAAATTCTTTCTTCATGAACATGTAGTCCATCATTGCTACAGGTAAAACTGGGTGGAGTTAAATAGCCCAACCATTGCCTAACACCTCAGGGCTTGTGGTTTGGTATTTGAATCAGGGATCAAGTCTAATTTCACAATATTTGCTATGTCTTTATTTTCTACTAAGGTATATTTTTATATTGAATTTAAAAATGAAAATTGTCTCCTTGTGGCTCCTTCTCTTTTATGAAATATTTTTTATACAGCACAGGGCAGATTAAAAGGGCTTAGCTGTGTTGATTATCTATCCAAATGTTTAATCAATACCTAGATGCAGTCTATCTGCGAAAGACCTTGGAGAAGTCACACTTGCCTTATTTCCCACCCCCAATGAGACATCAGTGAATGACTACATGGTCCATGCATATCAATGCAGAGGGGTTTAGACAAACACAGCATTAATGGAAAATTGTGGGTCACCTTGTCAAAATATTTTAAATGCCCCTTAATTTTTTTTTTAATTTATTTTTTATTAAGGAAAAAAATGACAGTAAACCGACCTTGTGATATCATACTGCCTTTCAGAAAGCAAATAGTACTCAGCCTGCAACCTGCTCATTGGTGCATGGGTCAAAAATCTATTCCAAGCAAATTATAAAATACACATCCTCATGTGTTGATACAACCCTTGGTAACTGCCTGACAAAGTGTTAAACAATTGTACTCTTTAGTACAGAACATGTTTGCTGACACTTATTTGAAAAATATATGTAGGGCCTCCGAGTGATTCATAAGCAAGGGTTGCGGATGCCAGGGTGTGCTGGATGTTAATGCATTGCAAAGTCAGGGAAAGTTCATCTTGTGACCACGGCTCCTGGACTAACTCCAAGAATATGCCATTTGCAGAGATGGCATTAACTGCAAGAGGGCTGTTGTGGGATTTGGATTCCTGCCCTTGTATTTATCTACTCACAATGTCATTAACACCCACATTGATCCTGAACTGCTGCTGGTGCCAAGGTTGTTTTGTTTGCTGGTGTCACAAATCACAAACAAGAGAAAATGGTTTTGATAAAGATAACAGCTCTGCAGCTTTACATTGTTATAAATGAGCCATAGGAGCCCTCCATACCTGCTAGTAATGTGCTATAATGTTTTTGCTTAGCTATTATTAAGAATCATTATCTTTGCTTTAGCAAAATTAGTGTTAGGATGACTGTAATATGATTTGCGTGAGGATTGTCACAATGCATCTGTCAATATCTTTCTGGTCTTGATATACTGCTGAAGACAATGCTGTAGGTTAAAACTGGCAACAAGGACAAACCACCATTAATTAGCTAAGTATTGCCTTCATCATGAGTCTTGTTTTGAATGGGAAAGAGAACTACACAAAGTAGTAGGCTATTTGGTCTAATTTCTGATGTATATACAATGAGTTGAATATCCAATTTAGTGGCCCTAATTGCATGTATATAGCTACATAAATAGGTTGATATATTTACATATACATAAATGTTGAGGGTTTTTAAAAAATATTCATATGCAATCATGGATACAATATTTGCAAACAACCTGTTATTCTGTAGTCACAATTGCATCAAACGCACTAAGAAATCTTGCAAGATTTACTCACTTGGTGGTTTCACAACCAAGGTCTTGGAGAATCTAAAACAATACCTAGCAAAGTATGGTGCAGCTGTTACAGCAGATTTCTAGTTTAGATTGGTGTGGCACATACAAGACCAAAGTGGCTAGAAGAGGACCATGCAGCATATCAGTAGCAGAGAAACAACATTCCATTTAACCTTTCTCAATCCAGTGTACAGTGGTGCTTATGAGTAGAAGTGGGTGTTCTGCGCCAGCTTCATACACTGGGAAACACTTATCTGTGGAAGTTCTATGAGTAATAATTAAACAGCCAATTGAATCTTCAAAGAACCTGAGCCACAGGTAATATTAGTAGGCACTAAGAATCCCATTCATGTACAGCATATTACCCCTTTAAAACACTCTGTTTGTAAGGAATTGAGGGAGACCATGACCAGTGTATTTACACCCTAGATGAAAATTCTTGAAAGTATGAAAAATCTTACCTCCATGCTAATTAAAAGAGAAAGGTGAAGTATTTCTTTGGACCTGAAGTGCAGCAATCCCCAAAACACTGATCTTTAAACACCAAAAAGAATATTACAAGTACAGTTTTCCTCCAAGTCTGATGTTTTGACATCTCCATTAATCTTGGAATGTTCTTGCTAGTCCAAAGAAGAATTTTGATCTGAATGATGATTCCAGTTTACATTTTTGAAGCAAGAACATGTCTTGATACAATTCTGTATTTTAGACTTACTGAGGCTTAACAGCTGTGAACCTTCTGATTTCTCTCAAAAAAGAAGGGGTGTTTTTAAAATTTATCTCATAGTAGCATGTTATTTCAACTTGATGGCTACACCTGCTAATCTCTCTGGTGTCTTCATGAACTCAGGAAATGCATTTAGCTTTCTCTGAGGAACTCATGGAGCTCAGCCCATTCAAAGTGGTCAGCGTTTGACTCTGCTGGATGCCTGTATAGTACAAATTGGCTACTGTCAGAAGACAAAAATCTGTAAACACAAATGCAAAGAGGACAAGCTTTAATGTCCTCTCAGTGATATCCAGAAGTTACTGTTTTGAGTGTACTGAAACACACACTCATGTTCTCTCTATTTAAATGAAGTGCACTTGACCCTGTGAGGTTAAATGTATACTTGCAGATGAAATGGAAGTTTCTCCCATGCTTCAATTATCTATGCCATCAGTAACAATATTCACCATGTAGGAAGGTGGTCCCGTATTGGAGATCAAGCTAATAAAAGTTTTTCTTGGAAAAAAATCTTTTTTGTGAGTATTTGACTGGTGAAAATCATAAAAGAAGACTTGAGTGTTTTCTGTATAGGTGGTAAGTGTTCTCAAGGTAAAGAAAAAGTGTTCTCATTTCAAATATTGTGATTACATCGAGTTTGTCACCCACCCCAGACCCAACTGCTTTGCCAGAGGCATATTCGTCATCTATTTGCAGTTTTGCTGACTTCTTTGCAGACCCTCATGCTGGTCTGACACATAGCAGGAAAGTGTAAAACCCATCACTGATTTATAAAACACTCATACATTTAGAGACTTTTTATTTTGTAGCTTTTATTTGTTTCCCAGTGACCAAGAACCTCCAGGGTACAGAACTTTATTAAAGTATCACACAGAGGTGCAAAAGTAGTATTTAAAATATTGTGTGAATTGTAACCATATCCTGTATTGCACTGTTACTCATAGGACTATTTTGCACACACACACACACACACACACACACACACACACACACACAAATATTTGTAGTTGATGCGAGAGAGGTCTATTCACTTTTTAACAGAAAGAAGGCAAGATGATTGTCTTACTTAATATGCATTAGTAAAGCAATATTGCTTTTTAAATACCTTTATTGAATGCAAGATAACAATATCAATGGAGAAAATTTCAAACAAATATCTTTGATAGATTATTCACAAAATTCAGGCCCTAGTTATTCTCATATTCTGGCTGTTTCTTGCCTACAGCACTGAACAAGCAGCTAGAGGATTCATAAACAATTTAGAGACACACAAACCTATTCTTACACAGGAGGACATGAAAAAGGCCTTTTTTTATTCAGAATTCTGATTCACCATCATTGAAGCAGGGGTTTGTTCAGCATGTGACAAATGCTAGACTCTGGATAGCTGATTATATGGAAGTTTTGCTTCACTCAAGTAGATGTGGTACTGGAAAAGCTGTGAAAAACTGTGAAGTTCATCTGTTCGCTGTGTCATGCTTCCCATAGCATAATGCTGCCAACATCTTGTGTGATCTCTGCTGTAAGCCACCACTGTTCTGCTGAGCAGAAGCTCCCATCTGTGGCTTCTATCTTTCTCAAATTCTTTGAACAAGTCAGGGAGGGCAAAAAGTGCAAGGTGAGATCTCACCACTGGGCTGGAAGTCGTCTACGCCAATAGAATTGAGAGCAACTGAATGAACAAAAAGGGATCACTTGATTTAATTGGGACACCATATTATATTAAAAATACTATCTCTCAGTCTTCCAGAGACATGAGCCTTCTAGTCTAAGGGGATTGGTGTATCAACTCTTTAACTGCTGTATAAGCACACAGTGTCTATGTTTACCATTCCATGGGATTTTGCACAAAAAGGGAATATGTGGCCTATAACAGACTTGGAAAATAACCTTTAAAAGTTAAAGCACATCAACAGTTCTGTTTTTCTGATATTTTTCTGTTTCAAATCTGCAGTTGCAACTTTAGTGTCCTTGGTAAGACAGTCTTCCACAAGACTGCACTGAGTACAGAATTTGCTCTGGAAGATTCCTGCATTTGTACTCAAACTCACATGGATTTTAATGTGATAACTAGTTTTGGTGTTTTTTCATTACACATTGCCCTACTGTGTAGGGAACATCAATCATTCTTGGTAACCACTCTTCAAAATCTAGTCTACCTTGGTTTCAGCCTGACACCAATTTGCCTTTCAGATGTGAATTGCCATTTCAGTGCTATTCCTGTTTAAGCAAGAAACTTTGCTCCCTTTGGTAGGATTTACCCAATTTTTCTTTTGATATTTCAGAAAAAAGTGCCCATGATAACTGAGTTTTTCTTCTAATATTTACTCTTCCCTTGTACACCTCTGCCATGGATGCAAAAATTTTTCTGGTATTTGGAATTCTCCTGGTTTCACATAAATATCAAATTACAAAATTAAATGATTTTGTAAGGACTTCTCTAGTTGGTTAAATTTCTTTATTCTTTACAATGTGCCAAAGAATGAGAACAACTTTGCATGTGAATTTCAGTTACTTTCCAGGTTTGATTAAGTCACAAGCACAAAGGGCACTTGTCTTCTGATATTTTGTCACTTCTGTATGACTGTTCTAGCAAAAATTTAAAATGTAGAGAAATATTAGAAAAAGTGTATGCAGTTTTTTCAATCTTAAAAAATTCAGGCTACATCTTTCCGTAGAAACTGTTTACTTCTTGATACCATTACATGTGAATTCTTAGGAAAAGATGCAGAGCCTTTTAATTAAATAGAGCAGCTGACATTGCATAGAATCAACAAATATCAACAGGTTATTTTGATGCAGGGAAGTAGCTAGTATTCTTATCAACCAAAATAGATATAAATAGATGTGCTCACAGATGTAATTTTTTTCCCCCTCACAATCAGGACAAACTAGTAATGGAGGACATGCACCAGCAGCATTAGGAAGAAAAAGACAAATCAAGGGGACTATTGTATCTCCAAAGCACAGCATGTGACCATTGAATCACAGATCAACCACAATACATCTCAGAAGAATGTCACATATCATTGGAAAATAAATGTAACTTCTGCAAGCAAAAGACACTAAAGGCAGACAAACTTCACCAGAGTGCAGAGGAACATGGATGCAAAGTCTAATTTGGCACATGTTTTCTAACCATGCTGTGCAAAAAAATTCTGATTTTACTTAAGAGGATGAAAAACTATACCAGTAGAAGTGATGTCAGTACTAAGCAAACAGAACATGAGTCAGGTGACACATGCAAAAAGGTTAAGTGTCCACAAACATAGTGAGGTAACTAGAAAAGAAAATATTTAGCCCTAATTGCGCCATAGTGTGTGTGATAACACTTCATTTGCTACTCTAAAAAGCTGTAATGTTGACAAAAGTACCATTAATTTTGATGTGGACTATTAACATGCATCAAGGAAGGCTCTTAATTTTTAAGCAGGAAGTGAAAATGTCCTTATATGGCAATTTTTAAAATAATTAATGTATTTAGCTATGTACTGTGGTAGTTTTGATGTTTATACATTAATCAATGACGTTATGATTGTATATTGACCCAAAATATGTAAACTGTTATGAGGTAAACTTTTGTTTCTTATTTAGGTCAGTGTCTGCCACGACTTGCCATGGAAATGGCTCCATATACTTCAGCAAAATGAATCCTGAACTTTAGATAGTTGAAGAAAAATTTAAATCTTTCAACATTCAGAAAGCTGTCCAGTAGCAAGAGTGGTAATTTTCACTTTCATTTCTGTTTTCATGTGAAAGCATACAATCAGCATTTTGTTTGGTAGGTATTTTTTAATTTATGATAACTGATTTTTCTGCAAAATATCTCATTCATTAGATACCCCATAAAATGCATGCTGTATTATAAAGTTTTTAAAGTAACTCCCATTCCCTCAACCAGCAACAAAAACACCTTGTAAAAGAAAAGAAAAAAAGAAACAAAGGTAAGTAATGAGCCCAAAAGAAATCAAGTCTTGATTTTCTGTAGTACAATTTCATAGACCAGTTGTGTGTGATCACTTTTTTCTCAGACACTGTTCACAAGTATAAATGAAACTGTTTGTAACTCACTGTGATGAAATATTTATTTAGAAAAATAATTTGGGCCACTGCTATAGAAAATGAATGTTACATTCTTTGCATGGAGAAAGAGCATGGGATATGATTTCCCACACAAGGCATGCTCTTCTGCAATATATAAAATAATTTTTCTCCTATGTGTACAAATACAGTCCTTTGTTATATTACAAGGGGGTGCATAAAAAGAGCCATCCAAACTGATTAAAATGCACTCTAAAGGATACAGGAGAACTGCATCTCCAGAACAGCAGTAACTTACATGCAAACAAGTTATTTTCAAGTTTGACAGAGGAAGTAATCGGCTATCAACAAGGGGTAATTGCCTGAGCAAACTAGTCTTTACATCTCATACGTGCTGTCACCTTGGTAAGAAAGAAATACACCACTATCAATTCATGAGAGAAAAAAAAAAGAAACATTCCTTTAGAGACTGCTTTTCTCAGCTCTTTGAGAGAAGATACACACAGCTTGGAACATATCTAATCTCTACTCTTTTCTTATCACTGAAGAGTATCCTAACACACCACAAAATTCATAAGCTAAGCAGCTTCAGGCTATATTAGAAAGGATCCATTTTAGATTGGAACATAAATTTTAATCTGAGATTTACCTGTGGCTGTCATAGGTGAAAGCGGGTTAGTGACAAAATCCTTCAAGAATAAATGAAGGGACTCTTAAGTAAAAGAGACAAAATTATCTGAATTTTATACCAATATGGGCTGCTTAGAGAGCTAGATGAATATGCATAGACACACATCCTCTCTTATATTAATGTTACACAAATATTCATTTGACTGAAATGCTCTTGCCCCAGGTGTGACAGGGTTTGGAGCACGTGCATCGATGGCTTTTTTACAAAAGCAACGTGCAAGGTGCTAAATAATTTTGTAAATTTGTCTATATGTACGTATTTTACTGCACTTTAACATGTAACACAGGTAGAAACAGGTATCATAGAAAAGATTTCTTTTTTTCATGAGAAAATAAATCCTTTCTTTAAAGCCATGTACTTAAAGGCATGTTAATTAAGAAAAGCCACAAGTGGTGGAAAACTATTAATATCCTGTAAAGTAATGGACGGGCTAGCTGTAATGGGTAAACAGTAATTTTCTGCAAAGTAGAAAAGAACCTCTTCTTTCTAGGGACCATTGTCCACTCTTTCTGTTAGCACTATTTTATCTGCATTTAGGTATTAAATAGAATTTTATTAACTGAAGCAACACATTGGCTTCTCTTTCTGTTCTGCAAAAGAAACAAATCTTATTTTTCCCTATCTCTTCAACTTCTATTTAAACAAATTAGCTCCCTTATGCTACGTGTAGCACTATCAGTTTGAGGACAAATAGCTAAAAATGAATAAAAAAAACCTTCCCCAAATTGATTCCTCCTGAATAATGATATGGGATGTTCATATTAGGATCCTGATAGAATTGCTTCATCAAGACAGCAAACATTGAAAAAATAGAGTCAGAACTTGAATTTTCCTAAATTAAATACTATAAGGCATATGGGAAAATTGCTTTTTTGTATCCAACACTTATGATCTCTTCCAACAATGAAAAGTGGAAAGGTCTTAAAAGAATTTTGGCAGCAGTCTGGCAAAAGATATAAACTACTGTCAAGCATAGTATGGAAGAAAAACCATCTCAGTTGACAGAAACAATATGCCACAATTTTTCTCTTGGTTATGATTTTGTATTCCATTGGTATTTTGAATTAAAATTTAATTGATGTGGTTATTAAATACAAAAGAAACTTCTCTTAAGCACAGGAAAGTAATGAATGCAATCTATCAGCATAGTCAGCAATCAATTTTTTGGTTTCCCTGCGTGTCTGCCTGTACATAGTGACTTGTGGTTGATAAGGTATGAAGCTTGGTCTGTACCCTAGCATGATTCTATTTCTAAAGTACAGATTTAATCTGGACAGGATCTGGCCACACAGCCACTACAAAGTAAATGAAATTCACAAGATTTAAATTAAAACAAACCAGTTAAAAGCAGAGTACATAGGCTGACTTTTTCATTCAAAAATTTCAGTGCCAGTTCTTGTGAATTTTGTGCATTTTATCAATGGTAATTCCTGACACAGGAAAAACATCCCCTATAACATATTGCTGCATGGAAAAAAGAAATATATCATCAACACCTGTCCCTAGTAGAGTAATAAAATGTTACAGATTTCAGAGATAAAAACTTCATAATAAAATATGCTCTGTATGAAAATAATAAGATTACTTTTTGAATTGAAACTAAGATGGAAACAGTTTTCTGAAGGGGAAAACTGGAAGATTAAAATTGAATCATTGCTTCTATGCCTTGACTGAAAGAAAATAAGGTATTACAAATATCATTCAACTTTTATTAGTGTCTGATAGTAAATGAAAAATGTGACTGTTCACCCTAGGAGCAAAACAGGTGAAATTTATTAGGAGTGAACAGTCTCATTTGTTGTACAACAATCTTGAGACCAAAACAAGAACTGAGCTACCAGGACATCCTTATCTTGGCTTGAAGAAAGAAATCAGACTGTGTAGACTTCCCTGATGAAATAAAATGTCAGTGGTGAGGTCTTCCTATCTCCTCCCACGTCTGTTAAATTCATCCCTGACAATTATAGTTTTTTCCATGTTACTTCTCATCAATCACATCTCATGTCTCCCAAGAAGAATATTTTTCCATGCCTAAATTTTTGGCAGAGGTCTTTAAATAATACAAAAGACATATGGTCTTATAGCATCAGATTTGTTTAAAAAGCAGCCAATTATTGCAGAAGGATGTAAGTTTTACATCTAATAATAGCTTTTGTTCATAAACCTATGTCCAATAATAGATCAGTTTCCATTCTTGTCAGCAGCTTTTGGAACATAAAGGGATCTTTCCTAATTGCAGAGTGTGTTGGAAGCTCACAAAAGTGTGAGAGAGAAGACATATTTTCTGTGCCACATTCTCAGAGATAGGCTTGCTGTGTTGATTTAGCATGGCCTGATTTTTTGGTAGAAGGAGAGGGCCATGGGGAGAAGCTACCCCTTCTGTGAGATGCTGCTGGACCATTCAGAGAAGTTGGTAATGCCTCTGCGATGACACATTTAAGAAGAAAATCAAGCCAGCGCAGGCTCAGTTTTTCCCCAGGGGTGGGGAGCTGCTGCAGCCTGGGTTGTGGCTGCTCCATGCCAAGCTCTGCCTGCCTGGCTGCCCCTGGCCAAGCGTGCTGCAGGCAGAAGGGCAGGGCTGGTGGGGCTTCCCTTCCCCGCCTGTGCCCGTGCCCTGCATGAAGAGAGGGTCAAACAGCGCCAGCACCAGCGCGGCTGCCCACGCCAGGGTCAGGGGACACCGGGCCAGCAGCAAAAACAGGATGAGTGACTCCCCGACACAGAACCAGGACAGGATTAATTCTCAGTGCTGCAGGATCTTGAAATAATTTGAATTAGTAGAACTTGTTGACAATAGTATCCACAAGTAACAATTTTTCTTCTAGTCAGAGAAGAGGAGGAAGTGAGGATGTGTGAGAGAAAACAACATGGAAGCACCGAGGTCTGTGGAAAAGAAAGGGGGGAGGAGGTGCTCCAAGTGTTGAGCCAAGATTCCTCTGCAAGCTGTGGTGAGGACTATGGTGACAAAAACTGTCCCCTTGTCATGCATGAAGTCCATGGGGGAATGCAAAGATCCATTTGCAGCCCATGGGAAAAGTGCTCATGCCCAAGCGGGTAGATACCAACGACAGCTGTGATCTGGTGGAAGACCTGAATAGAGAGAAAGGGTCTCTGCTTCCAGAGACAGAAAGAGAGCCCTTGCTTCCAAACTAGAGCAGCCTAGATTACAAGCTGTGGACAAGTGACCCATGCCACAACAATTTTGGGAAGACTGTTTGCCTGTGGGAGGGACCTGATGGCATAGCAAAGACTCCTCTCTCTGAGTGAACGGAAGATCTCGAGTGACAAACTGACCGAAATCCCCACACCCTGTCTCCCTGCACTGTCAGTGGGAAGGAAGGAGGAGCTGGGGGGAGAAAAGGTGTTTTAAGGGCTTATTTTACTTCTCATTATCCTCCTCTAGCTCTGTTAGTAATGAATTTATTTTACACCTTTAAATTTGAACTTGTTTTGCCCTTAGAGTGGATTTTTTCCCTCCCAGTCGTTAGGGCTCGACTCATGTGCCCTTTGTTAAATTTCTTCCCTCTCCTCTGCCCAACTGTAGCAGAGGAGGGTAAACAAACCACTTTCATAGGTGCCTGGCATTTGGCCAATGTCAAACCAGGACACTTGCAAAAACAGAATAGATACAACGTGCCGTATATAATTTGAACTTGAAGTTCTCCACATTTGTTTAAGCTTTTCATATTAGTTTCTAGAAAAGTGCATGAAATGTAATTAAATAATTTTCTAACAGTTATAGCTCTTTCTGAAAGACTGGGACTTTCAAAACATCAGAGTACATGCTAAATATTCCAGGGAATTTAGAATAAGAACCTTTTCCAAAAATGGGGAAGCCATAACAGGGGATATAGATCAGCTCAAACCTGTGCCAGTGAGATTCACAAACCAGTTTTATTTTTGATTGTCTCATGGTTTAAAATATGACACCCAGTGCTTATAAAATATATATGTGTGTGTATGGATAATTTTCTGCAACTCTGTCTTGTATTTCTGCTTGTTTCACAGCTGAACCTCTCAATTCAGGTGCTCATTTTTTTTCACTTCTGGATTCCTCTTTCCTCTGTTTGCAGCTTAACTGAGCTTCCTTTGGCAATAAGAAGAATGCTCAAGGACAGAGTCTGTGGAGATGCTGCAAGGGGCAAAGTCTAGGCTGGCATCATGCTTGCATGGAAAGGTTTGTGCTGTTGGGACTAGAATGAGCTGACACAAGCAGGAATTATAACATTCCTCCTCCTGATAGGGCACCAGCAATAGGAACTCCCTTCCTCTGCCACATACAAGGATTGGGTTATTGTTCACCCCCTGCTCACCAGAGCTGAGATTCATGGCTGTGTTGGTATTCCCATGCTACTCCATAAAAGACTTAGGCACAATTACATGATTTTGTACTTCTGCCCTTCTCACACATTTTGTCAGTAGGAAAGCAGAGTACATGACACAAAACGATAAATGAAGATGGTTCTTTATGATGTCAGTTGATTAGGAATTTATTTTTGAGTACTGACTTAAAATTTACTGACTAGTCAAAAATTCTAGTTACCCATGCAACCTGTTCCTTGCAGACAGGTTGCTGGTAAAGTAGTGCTGAACCTTTGTTTCAATAGTGATGAAAAATGCTGTCTTTTGGCAAAAAACAGCTAACTCAAAGGAAATCACACTAAGGTACAGCACATTCAATACTTGTAAGCATGTGTTTGGTTGTGTCAGTGATGAGAAGAGGTGTGAACTGTGAATCAAGTCGTAGCTTGTGGAACTGTGAAACAAAAGTTTTCAACACTAATTTTGGCCTTCCTCCAGGGCTGAGACTGCAAAGATGCCTTTGGACATCTGCAAAGGCAAAGGCCTGATTCCCATCTCCATGCTAGAGGACCTGGTCTGACTACTGCTACTGAGCCTTACTTCAAATATGCAACGAATTGATTTGATCTCTTGCAACTTTCAATTCTTTCAAAACAACAACAGCAACAAAAAATTATGGATAGAGCTTTTATTAGCCATTTATATTGGTCATAAATTACCATGTTTTAGCACTTTTATTTGGAAAATATCTCAAGATTATAAATATTTTATGGTAGAAGCAAGAAAAAAAATGTGGTTTTTTAATAGGGGAATGCAGTAGTCTTGCATTAGCACTTTCATTTATTACAATTCTTTAAAATACTAAGCATATCTCTTGGAAAATTATATTTAAAAAAGAAACAAGGCACCCAAAATTCTACTCTGCTCAAAACTGCTTTGAATATTCAAGTGAGAGAATGTGAAACTGAATATGGACAGGCTCTTTATGTGTGAATTTAAATAAAATATAGAGACCATATAAGAATAAATAACTAGAATAAATTTTATAACCTTAGGGACATTGATAAATAAGGAAAAATAAATTCCTTCTGGATGAGGATTATAGAGTTCTATATGTAGTCATGCCATATTCAGTGAATTCTGAAGGCTGTATCACCTTAGCCTTTCACATCATGCTGTTGAGGAAAGCCCAGTGTTGTGCTTGGGAAAGTGCTGAGGATGCAGCAGATCCATCACATAACAGGGTTAGGTCCCAGTACCAAACTTTCATACACCTACACACAATCAAATTTTTCATGTGAAAAACTGATTAACTTACAAATTCTTTTCTTAATTAACCCTGGCCTAATGCAATCAAACTCTGCGTGATCTTTCCTGTTAAATACTAGATGCAAACCCAACTGAGGAGCACAGCAAACCAGCCAGAAAACCAGATTGAGGGTGGTTTTTAGCTGCATGACAATCTGTGAACAGAACTTGGAGGAAAAGCAAAATCCACTGTAATGTACTGAGTCGTTATTGTTAACAGCAGCATAACTCTTCTGTAACAGCAGTAACATTGGTCTCAACTGGGGAAACACGGCAGGAGGTTCATGGAGTGCTCTTCCAGCATGCTGGGGAAATGATCCCTGGTGAACGCCCAAATGTGTCTTGAAACATCAGAAGTGCTGGTACTCAGTTCATGTGAAGCATGAGTTACAAATATATTACGAAGATGTATATGCTTAAAGCTGCGCTTATATGAGGCATGTCATCTGTATAGCCCAGAGGAGAAGAATTAAATTGTGCAATCCTAGTTAGAAGCTGAATAGATGCACTAACACTTGGAGATGAAAGGGATAAAGTGCCACAGCAAGCAGTGGCAAAGGTTTGGCCTCTCCTGGGCCATTACTATACCCAGAATAACATTACGAATGGTGATATATAAACCTAATACTACAGGGGAAGCAGAAGCTCCATCTTTCCTCTTTAAAGGATTCTTGTAGCACTAAACCCTTCATGGCTTGAGCTGGCAGAGGCTCCTGGGTGGGAGAAGTGCTCTTTCATTTGTCCCATGGAATTCTATTCAGGTGCTGCTGTCATATGAATAGCTGATAACTGGCATTTCCTTTCACTCACATACATTTCCCAGGAAATTACAGCAGTCTGCCAACCTGCCTAAAGCAAGTGGTGTGGAGAGAGGCGTGGTGGCAGCTGCAGGCAGCACAGCTGCCCCATGACAGTCTAGAGGCCAGATTACCTGTATGGGGTGCAAACCTCCTCGGGAATGGGCTGATATAAGGTACCTCAATGCCACTGACCAGCTCAATGTATGGTTACATTTTCTATTCATCTTCTTTCAAACGCAGTGTTCACCAGCTGGTGACTGCAGCAAAACTTCAGGACTAACAAAGCCCAAGGGCACTTGTTGATATATAAAATAAAGATTTTTGTAATAGTGAAGAGAAGTTCTTATTCTGGGGGTAAGAATGGGATTTTTGGTTTTTTTGGTTTTTTTTTGGTTTGGGTTTTTTTTTTTACAGCTAAGATAATACAACTTTTCCTGATTTTTCTCTTGAAGAAAATATCTTTGTGACAATACGATTAAAAAGAAATAATTAGAAGCAATATTTCAATGAAAGCTGAGCACTTTGAACTTGGCAAACTTCTGCTTACTACTGTCCATAAAACTTCATAGTCTGTTGTGCCTGTGACAGGAAAAAAGATGATTGAAATACTTCAGCATAGAATTTAAAAAGTTTTCCCTTCATGAGTAAGTAGATACACTGCACCTCCTTAAGTCCAAATTAAATTACATGGGAAGCAAGATGTCTGATGGATTATATGGATTTGAAGGGCCAGAACTGTGGGTACAATATAAAGGTCTTTTTGATCACATTAATTGCAAAAGGTAGTCCAGGATGAGGATTGTCACCTCACAAATGGGGACACAGAAAAGGTGGACGTGCTTACTACTTTCTTTGCTCTGTCTTCAAAACTGATTATGAACTAACGGTGTCTCAGCATTCTGAGCTAGAGAACCATGGCAGTGAGAAAGATTAAGCTCACAGTTAAACTTGAAATTGTAAGGGATCTGCTGATCCAGCTGCATTGCTATAAATCTGTAAGGCTTGATAGGAATGATTAAGAAATTAGATGATCCTCAAAAACCTAGCTGATGTTGTTTTGAAGCATCTGTTAATGATTTTGAAATGGTCTTGGGAATCTGGCGAGGTTTCAGCTGCCTGGAAGTTGGCTAACATTGTGCCAGTCTTCAAAATGGGCAAGAAGGATGACCCTGGCAGGTTCAGGCCTGCCAGTCTCACTGTATTGCCTAAGGTTATGAAGAAGGTTATTCTCAGATGTGCTGAAAAACATTTGAAGGACAGACAACAGAGTAATTGGTCACAGTCAGCACAGCTTTATTACGGACAAGTCCTGCTTGTCAAAGCTGACTTCCTCTTATGACCAAGTTACCCACTGTGGTAGTTACAGCTGGTGTAGAGTTAACTTTCATCACAGTGGCTGATGTGGCCTGTATTATGGAATTTTGCAGAATAGGGAATTGATAATATTTTAGAAAATATTAGAAAATAATAGAAAAAAGGTTTTTCTATTATTGCTGAGCACGGCTTACACAGACCCCTTATGCTGCTCATCCTGGGACATTGGTGAGGAAGTTGAGGGTGCATGGAAAGGTGGGAGGAGACACAGCCAGGACAGGTGACCCAAATTGACCAAAGATATATTCCAGGCCATATGACATCATATTATGTAAAATGGGGGGAAGAAAGAAAGCGTGTAGTTCTGGAGTGATGACCTTTATTTTCCGAAGTAACAATAATGCATGATGGGGCCCTTATCCCCTGGAGAAGGCTGAACACCTGCCTGCCACTGTAAGAAGTGGATTAATTCCTAATTTTGCTTTGTTTCTGTGTGTGGCTTTTGCTTTCCCTATTAAACGATGTTTATCTCAATTCATGTGTCTTGTGGCTTTTACCCTTCCAGTTCTCACCCCAGTCTCACAGATGTGGTAGGGAGACAGTGAATGCATAGGGCTTGGTTGCACCCTGGGGTAAGCACATGACAGCCACTAGCTGATAAAAGGAAGCCAGTGAAAGTAATCCTTTTAGATGTCAGTAAAGCTTTTTGTTATATCTCTTCCAGTATCCTTTTGGAGAAAATGTGCATCACAGAGCTGAATGTACACGTCAGGGCATGGGTGAGCAACTGGCTCCAAGGTGAGGTACAAAGGGTGATAGTGAATGGGGTGACATCAGACTGGTGACCTGTCACCTCTGGGGTTCCACAGGGCTCCATTCTTGGCCCTGTGCTCTTCAGTGTCAACATTAACAGCCTGAATACAGGACTGGAAGGGATACTAAGCAAGTTCACAAATGATATAAAAATGGGAGAAGCTGTGGAATCTCTCAAAGGCAGGGAGGCCTCAGCAAATTGGAGTGCTGAGCAATCACCCACCATATAAAAATCAACAAGGGAAAGTGCCAGATTCTGCACTGGGGTGGGCAGCTCTGGATGTATGGTCAGACAGGGAATGAGATGCTGGAAAGCAGCACCATGGAAAGGGACCTAGGGGTCCTGGTCAGTGACAAGTTGAACATGAGCCAGCAGTGCCCTGGCAGCCAGGAGGGCCAAGCATGTCCTGGGGGGCATCAGGCCCAGCATTGCCAGCCAGGCAAGGGAGGGGATTGTCCTGCTCTGCTCTGCTCTGCTCTGGGGCAGCCTCACCTCGAGTGCTGGGGGCAGTTTTGGGCAGTATAAGAAAGATATAAAGTGTTTAAAGGACACCCACAGAAGGGAAACAAAGATGATGAAGGTCCTTGAGGGGAAGCTCTGGGAGTGGCTGAGTCACTTTGTGTGTTCAGCCTTCTGAGCAGGAGACTGAGGGAACAGAGTCTGGAACTCCCTTGAGAAGGGAAGAGGAGGAGAAGACGCTGATCTCTTCTCTCTGGTGACCAGTGACAGGAGCAGAGAAAATGGGCTGAAATTGTATTGCGGAAGGTTTAGGCTGGATATCAGGAAAAGGTTTTTCACCCAGAGTGTGGTTGTGCGCTGGAACAGGCTCCCCATGGAAGTGGTCACAGCACCAAGCTTGACAGAGTTTGGGAAGCATTTGGCAGTACTTTCAGGTATATGGTGTGATTGTGGTCGTCCTGAAGGGCCAGAAGATGGACTTTGATGATGCTAGGAGGTCCATTACAACCCAGAATGTTTTCTAATTTTGTGATTCTGTGATTTCACACATCACAGCTTTCAAACGCTTAGCTGATCATGGTGTCTTTTGCAAGACTAGCCTAGGGAAATTCGTAATTAATACATGTATTTCAACACATCCATATTCAGGCATGTATAGATGCAAATAGGGTGATCTTAGAGAAATCTGCCATGCAAAGCAGTGGAAACAGGTTATTCAGTTGACTGGGGCTGTTTATAAGGTAGCTTAACATCAGTGAACAGCAATGGTATAATTTCATTCCAGCATGAGCACTGCATGATGGAAAGATGTACAGAAAGCAACTGACTCACAAAGGTCTAGTGCTGTAGTTTCTGTTGAAGCAAAATTTCTACTAATGCTTCCAAAAGCAGAGGGAGACATCAACCTATTACTACTTAACATTAGCACAGCTTTCAGGAACAGGACTTGGCAATTAGACAGCACTTTTCATCCCATGAAATACAATGCTGCTTTCCAAATTACATCAATTTGCAGGTAGATAGATAAAACTTTATCCATGATAAACCTGGTGACTTACAGGGTAAAATGCAGCAGAAACCCTGCACACCAGTTTTGAAGGGTAGCACTTATCCTGGATCAAACTGTCACTGTCTGCTGAGGACTGTGGAGTTTAATAACTTATTTCTAAAAAAAATATAAGAGCAGAATTCTAGGGAACATAAGCATCATCTACTTTTATCCTAAGCCTAGACATGGCATCACCACACAATGTTGTTTACCCATTTCTGCTCCAGATCAGTTGTGGGAGGTAGGTTTTGTCATCCACGTAGGACAGATATGGTGTTTGTGAGGTCTGACACATTATCAACACAAGGTGACTTAGCAGTGAAACAGAGTTCCTATGCAGGCAGTGCACTCAGGGCAAGATCACGATAAACTCTTGCAATTAACCTTTTGCACAGGAAAGAGTTTTTATGAAATAAAGAACAAAACCAGTGGCATTAAGGAGCTTTTTGATATGGGCAAGAATATCACCACTGGGTTTTAATGTCATTTGTGTTAAATACAAAGAATTTAGTGGATGACAAAGAGCAAACAAACCCTGGGATCATATTCACTGTAAGCTGCAAATATTAAATGAAGTTTTTACAAGCAGCAATATCTTTCCTGGCTAAGTTTGCTTATGGCACATTTGATGGACTCCATGAACAGAGCTCCAGTTCTGAGCTGAGGTCATATATGTTTCTGGGTTACTGAAAAACATTAAACCTGGCTCCACTATGAAAATGCGGAGAGGTACTTCACCATGGCAGCCTTGGCTGTTCCAACTGAAATGAGAAATCACAAAGCATTTAAATGCTCTTACTGACAAATACAGGTCTATAGTATTTGGATGCAAAAATGAATTTTTTGAATTTTCTCATTATCTCAGGAGAGATTATGGTGTGACAAGGGTGATTATAGAAGGAATAAAAAATAAATAGCATTCAAAACCATGAAAAAAAGTCTTGATGGCCATTAACTACTAATGAAAAAAGTTCTGCAGGGGTATGATACAGCCAACAACTTGTATTTTAGCATACTGATAATGAATCCCAGCATAGCCATTCAAATCAAAGTCAGTATGCTTTCTTTTTTCCCTATGGAAATTTAAATCAATAATATCTGTACTATACCTATATGTACATCTGTGAATATGTATTTCTGAATTACAAAATACCATTGCATTGTTTTACTCTCATTTAATTCAGTTTTTTGACGCAATGATGTGCATCTCTATTTTCCAATCAATTTATTCTGTTAGTATTTTTCATCATATTAAATCCCTACATTAAGTCAATAATGTTGATTACTTACTGTAAGGACTGTGATTGCCATTCTAATACAGGTTATTTGCAATTTGACATCCTCATCCTAATGTATTATTCCACTTGGAAAATTGAATCAAACCCTTGATTCAGAATCTGAAACACTTAGAAGTAATGATCCTGTTTACTGATTTACTGAAGCTGTAGGTTTTTAAGCACTATTTAATAGAAGAAACAAAAAGCACTATCAGGCAAAAAGGAAGCATCCAAGTTATTTTAAGAAGCATTCATACTAAATGAATCACAGGAATTTTTTGTAATTTTTACTGTTTCAGATCTCAGAGGCAGTTGCCTAACACTGTTAACCTTATTAGTGCTTCAGCTTTCTTACAATTCAGAATATGAATCTAATAAACTCAAAGTAAGAGAAAATGTAACTCTCAACAACTAAATTATTTTGTCAGAATCCCATTTCAGTATTATTTGCTTACTATTGTGCAGCTGATAATGGCTATAATTTATTTGGAATTATTAAAATAAATTAGAAATTGAACTGAAAGTGCTTGTGTCCTGTGTGAACTCTATGCCCAAAGAAAGGCACAAAGTTATTGCTTACAGCCCTTCACTGGTAATGATGCCTTTCACAACAGCAGTAGCATGGTGATTGAGCATCGTGAGCATCTGAAAGAGAGTTTGACAAGATGTCTGTGCCCAAACAGGGCTCTGCTGAGAGCCATTCAAGAGAGGGATCAAGTCACAGTGACTGTAAGGGTATGAAGATAGAACCACCTGGAGGCACTGATTTGGACCATGAATAAGAGGTTTAGTTTTCATTTCAGAGGTAGCACAAAATAGGTATTACATTGTGTTTTGGGTGACAGCATGAGGGAGACAGGCTGTCAACAACACAAAGTGCATTTTGCTGTTACTCAGTAAATAGTAATGAATAAAACCAAAACAAATGTGGATTTTGGTGGGCAGATGATTAGGGTTTTTTTTTGTTTGTTTCCCACTTCTACTAGAATTGAATTTGAAGTCTTGGTGAATGTGGTGCCTTTAAGTGATGCATCTCTATTCAGATGATATTATTTCAAATTCAAATTTATAAGCATAAATTAGGGAAAATTCATTCTCACATATCCACAATGTTTCAAAGATTTTCTTAGCCATTACTACACCGCAGATACTCAGTTACTTCCTGATCTAAGCCTTTCACTTGAGATTTTAAACATACTATTTATCTCTGAAACATCATGAATTTACGACTCATTAGCATAGAATTAGAATAAATCTGAGAAAAACAACTGAGAGAATTAGAAATACATTACATACTAACTTTATACAGTTTAATAAGCAGATGCTGAGAGCTTGTTTGATGCCATATTTTTATTCAGAATTATTTTAGGGATTATCTAAGAGCTGTACTGTGGATTATGGAAAAAGAGTAATTTCAGTTTAATTTAGCCCTATGAACATGTGAAAGTGTTTCAGACAGGTGAAATATACCAAGGGATGTCTTAAGCTACCACTCCAGGGACTGTGAACAAAAAAAAAGTCAGTTGCCAAGTGGAGTTGGCATTTTACTAAGTCTGGATATAATTGTACTAGAAATCTTGAGGATACTTTGAAGCAGTCTTAAGATATTGCCTATTGGAATTCCTTCTTAGTGCAAATTTCACTGTAATTTATTTTAGCTCAAATATTCTTGTGACATAAGATTATAGTCTGGCTCTGGATATGTATATTCATATCACCAACAGAAATTGTTGAAAGCTAAGTATCCTTGCTTCTTTGCCAGCTGACTTACGTTCTGGTTCATGTCTTGCAATTGGAAATAGTCACAAAAGCCAAACCAATCTTTTTGATGCACAGGCACTAAGCTGTTGGTCCATTGGAGCTGTCTGACCATCCACTCATCTGTTTTTGCTGTTTCTGTTTGACTTCTGCAGTGCTGTTCTGTGGTTTGTTGCTCATTTTCTGTACCCTGATCCTAACCCATGCAAAACAGTCAGGCCCAGGACTTGCATTAATGTTTCACAGTACCCCAGGAACACACTTGTGGGCACTGAGAAAAACAGTAAGGTGCTGCCAGAGCATGCAGATTGTCTCAGTTACCTTCTACAAAATAAGGATAAAACATGGAACTTTTATTACTTTTCAGAAAAAATCCAGTATCTACTATCACCCCTTTTTTTTTTTGCCCCCAGTCTTTCTATTTCTGACATCTTTCTTTTTTAAGTAGTCAATAGGTTACACCACCCTTTATGAAGTCCCTTTTGTCAAGTACGCCTCCCTAATGTTGAAGACTTGTCACTTAGTTGTCATCATCCTTGAGGTGACTGATTTTCCTGCTGTCACCAACTTCTTTATTCTGACGCACTATCTGAATCAGTTCTAATGATCCTCTCTTATTGACTGTTGATCTTCCATTGCCTATCAGTGCCATAAAGCCAGATACCATCAAGTGACAATGTTTTGTCAGATGCTTAGCAGACACTATCCAGGTTTACTGTTTATAAATGAAGTGTTTGTTAAATTACAGTATGCAGCTGTACACTCCACTTACTCCACATGCTTTAGGGAGATTGACACAGTGAATTATGAAGTCAAACCTTAAGATAGAAGAAGCCTATAAAGATTAAGTAATTTTATTCTTTTGCAAGCAATTAGTTGCACTACACTGCTAAGTGGAGATCAGTCATAACTGAGGAATTGAGAGAGGGCAATAAACAAATTACTACTGTTTTCTCTGAAACCTCTTGGTCTACAGACTGACTGTAATTTAATCCAGCAACCCAGTAGATTGTAAATTATCCATTAGAGTTGTCACTGCCCTCTTGAAAAGGATTTGCTTTCAATGAGCGTATAAGAAAGGAAATCTACCTGGTCCTTTTAAATTAAATGGGACATTTGCAGCTGATTCATGATCATCACAGCTGTACTGTCTATGTCTTGATGATGGTCTAGTGGTTTAGAGGTTTTAGTTGGCAAGCACAGACAATTTAACTTTATTAGTTTAACTGTTTGGCACCTGGCAGCCTCTTCGTGTTTCAGCACCTGTTGTGAAATTCACTGCAATATTAGAATGAAAAGTGACCAACGGACTTGGCAACTCAACAGAAAGGTGAATTAAGTGACGAGTTACTAGTACTAGAAAAATTACATAATTTCTTATCCAAACCTGGGGCTTTTAGAATCTCCATAATGAGCACTTCAGTATACCTTGGAAGGACTTCAGTAATACCTAGGAAGTCGGTGTGCCAGCCACATTAGATGACATCAACAGAGTTGTAAGGTTCTAGAATCTGGCAGAGTTAACTGCAGCCTCTGAAAAAAATTTACAAGTGTCTTTTCTCTTCCTCCTTCCTTCCTTCCATCCTTCCTTCCTTCCTTCCTTCCTTCCTTCCTACCTTCCTTCCTTCCTTCCTTCCTTCCTTCCTTCCTTCTTCCTTCCTTCCTTCCTTCTTCCTTCCTTCCTTCCTTCCTTCCATCCTTCCTTATCCCTTCCTATCTTCCTTCCTTCCTTCCTTCCATTCCTTCCTTCCTTCCTTCCTTCTTCTTCCTTCCTTCCTTCCT
>JAKDEW010001027.1:0-67299 GCA_021963965.1 Artemisiospiza belli
CAACTTAGGGGGCAAGATGTGAGGGACATGGCATGAATACTTCCGAAAACAACCAAAAAAAGAAAAAAATCTTTCCCAAAGTCAAAGCCATCAAAAGGCATGGCCTGCCATCAAGTGCAGGGACATGCACCAAAGATTCCTCTATTGGTCCCCATTGAAATCGCAAGATTCCTTTTCCCTTCCCGAAAGGAACTGAAATTTCCTTTCGGGAAGGGAAAAGGAATCTTGCGAATCCCAAAAGAAAGGCTTACAAACACTCTGGAAAGGAGATAGGTTCAAATGAAATGCAATTGAAAAAAGCAGAAAATTGGGAATTTTAGTCTCTTCAAAAAATAGGCTGTGAGGAAATCAGCTGCATTGCAAAGGACCAAAAGGTGCCAAAACTAAGCTCACAGATGTTGCAAAAGCAGGGGAAAAATTGAAGGAGGAAGACACAACTTAGGGGGCAAGATATGAGGGACATGGCATGAATACCTAAAATAATAAAAAAAAAAAAGACAAAATCTTTCCCAAAGTCAAAGCCATCAAAATGCAGGCAGGCCATACGCCAGCAAGGGCAGGCACATGCAGCAAAGCTTGCCAAAATTGATCCCCACTGAAGGCCAAAACAGAAAAGAAGGACTTACAAACACGCTGGAATGGAGACACCATCAAAGGATTTGCAATTGGAGGAGAAAAAAAGAAAATTTGGGAAATTACTGACTCTAAAAATATGGCGTGGGTTTCTATCACGTGCACTGCAAAGGACCAAAAGGTGCCAAAACTAAGCTCACAGATGTTGCAAAAGCAGGGGAAAAAGTCAAGGAGGAAGACACAACTTAGGGGGCAAGATATGAGGGACATGGCATGAATACTTAAAACAAAAAAAAAAAAAAAAGAAAAAATCTTTCCCAAAGTCAAAGCCATCAAAATGCAGGCAGGCCATAGGCCAGCAAGTGCAGGCACATGCAGCAAAGCTTGCCAAAATTGATCCCCACTGAAGGCAAAAACAGAAAAGAAGGACTTACAAACACGCTGGAATGGAGACAACATGAAAGGAATTCAATTTCTATGAGAAAAAAAGAAAATTTGGGAAATTTAGTGATTCTAAGAAAATGGCCTGGGTTTATATCAGGTGCAGTGCAAAGGACCAAAAGATGCAAAAACTAAGCTCACAGATGTTGCAAAAGCAGGGGAAAAAGTGAAGGAGGAAGACACAACTTAGGGAGCAAGATATGAGGGACATGGCATGAGTACTTAAAACAAAAAAAAAAAAAAAAAAAAAAGAAAAAATCTATCCCAAAGTCAAAGCCATCAAAATGCAGGCAGGCCATACGCCAGCAAGTGCAGGCACATGCAGCAAACTTTGCCAAAATTGATCCCCACTGAAGGCCAAAACAGAAAAGAAGGACCTACAAACACGCTGGAATGGAGACAACATCAAAGGATTTGCAATTGGAGGAGAAAAAAAGAAAATTTGGGAAATTTAGTGACTCTAAGAAAATGGCCTGGGTTTATATCAGGTGCAGTGCAAAGGACCAAAAGGTGCCAAAACTAAGCTCACAGATGTTGCAAAAGCAGGGGAAAAAGTCAAGGAGGAAGACACAACTTAGGGGGCAAGATGTGAGGGACATGGCATGAATACTTCCGAAAACAACCAAAAAAAGAAAAAAATCTTTCCCAAAGTCAAAGCCATCAAAAGGCATGGCCTGCCATCAAGTGCAGGGACATGCACCAAAGATTCCTCTATTGCTCCCCATTGAAATCGCAAGATTCCTTTTCCCTTCCCGAAAGGAAATGAAATTTCCTTTCGGGAAGGGAAAAGGAATCTTGCGAATCCCAAAAGAAAGGCTTACAAACACTCTGGAAAGGAGATAGGTTCAAATGAAATGCAATTGAAAAAAGCAGAAAATCGGGAATTTTAGTCTCTTCAAAAAATAGGCTGTGAGGAAATCAGCTGCATTGCAAAGGACCAAAAGGTGCCAAAACTAAGCTCACAGATGTTGCAAAAGCAGGGGAAAAAGTCAAGGAGGAAGACACAACTTAGGGGGCAAGATATGAGGGACATGGCATGAATACCTAAAATAATAAAAAAAAAAAGAAAAAATCTTTCCCAAAGTCAAAGCCATCAAAATGGAGGCAGGCCATACGCCACCAAGGGCAGGCACATGCAGCAAAGCTTGCCAAAATTGATCCCCACTGAAGGCCAAAACAGAAAAGAAGGACTTACAAACACGCTGGAATGGAGACAACATCAAAGGAATTGCAATTGGAGGAGAAAAAAAGAAAATTTGGGAAATTACTGACTCTAAAAAAATGGCGGGGGTTTATATCAGGTGCAGTGCAAAGGACCAAAAGATGCAAAAACTAAGCTCACAGATGTTGCAAAAGCAGGGGAAAAAGTCAAGGAGGAAGACACAACTTAGGGGGCAAGATATGAGGGACATGGCATGAATACTTAAAACAATAAAAAAAAAAAAAAAGAAACAATCTTTCCCAAAGTCAAAGCCATCAAAAGGCAGGCAGGCCATAGGCCAGCAAGTGCAGGCACATGCAGCAAAGCTTGCCAAAATTGATCCCCACTGAAGGCCAAAACAGAAAAGAAGGACCTACAAACACGCTGGAATGGAGTCAACATCAAAGGATTTGCAATCTGAGGAGAAAAAAAGAAAATTTGGGAAATTTAGTGACTCTAAGAAAATGGCCTGGGTTTATATCAGGTGCAGTGCAAAGGACCAAAAGATGCAAAAACTAAGCTCCCAGATGTTGCAAAAGCAGGGGAAAAATTGAAGGAGGAAGACACAACTTAGGGAGCAAGATATGAGGGACATGGCAGGAGTACTTAAAACAAAAAAAAAAAAAAAAAAAAAAAAAGAAAAAATCCTTCCCAAAGTCAAAGCCATCAAAATGCAGGCAGGCCATACGCCAGCAAGTGCAGGCACATGCAGCAAAGTTTGCCAAAATTGATCCCCACTGAAGGCCAAAACAGAAAAGAAGGACTTACAAACACGCTGGAATGGAGACAACATGAAAGGATTTGCAATTGGAGGAGAAAAAAAGAAAATTTGGGAAATTTAGTGACTCTAAGTAAATGGCCTGGGTTTATATCAGGTGCAGTGCAAAGGACCAAAAGGTGCCAAAACTAAGCTCACAGATGTTGCAAAAGCAGGGGAAAAAGTCAAGGAGGAAGACACAACTTAGGGGGCAAGATGTGAGGGACATGGCATGAATACTTCCGAAAACAACCAAAAAAAGAAAAAAATCTTTCCCAAAGTCAAAGCCATCAAATAGCTGGCAGGCCATACACCACCAAGGGCAGGCACATGCAGCAAAGCTTGCCAAAATTGATCCCCACTGAAGGCCAGAACAGAAAAGAAGGACTTACAAACACGCTGGAATGGAGACAGCATCAAAGGAATTGCAATTGGAGGAGAAAAAGAAAAATTGGGAAATTTAGTGACTCTAAGAAAATGGCCTGGGTTTATATCAGGTGCAGTGCAAAGGACCAAAAGGTGCCAAAACTAAGCTCACAGATGTTGCAAAAGCAGGGGAAAAAGTCAAGGAGGAAGACACAACTTAGGGGGCAAGATGTGAGGGACATGGCATGAATACTTAAAATAATAAAAAAAAAAAAAAGAAAAAATCTTTCCCAAAGTCAAAGCCATCAAAATGCAGGCAGGCCATACGCCAGCAAGTGCAGGCACATGCAGCAAAGTTTGCCAAAATTGATCCCCACTGAAGGCCAAAACAGAAAAGAAGGACTTACAAACATGCTGGAATGGAGACAACATCAAAGGAATTGCAATTGGAGGAGAAAAAAAGAAAATTTGGGAAATTTAGTGACTCTAAGAAAATGGCCTGGGTTTATATCAGGTGCAGTGCAAAGGACCAAAAGATGCCAAAACTAAGCTCACAGATGTTGCAAAAGCAGGGGAAAAAGTGAAGGAGGAAGACACAACTTAGGGGGCAAGATGTGAGGGACATGGCATGAATACTTAAAATAATAAAAAAAAAAAAAGAAAGAATCTTTCCCAAAGTCAAAGCCATCAAAATGCTGGCAGGCCATACACCACCAAGGGCAGGCACATGCAGCAAAGCTTGCCAAAATTGATCCCCACTGAAGGCCAGAACAGAAAAGAAGGACTTACAAACACGCTGGAATGGAGACAGCATCAAAGGAATTGCAATTGGAGGAGAAAAAGAAAAATTGGGAAATTTAGTGACTCTAAGAAAATGGCCTGGGTTTATATCAGGTGCAGTGCAAAGGACCAAAAGGTGCCAAAACTAAGCTCACAGATGTTGCAAAAGCAGGGGAAAAAGTCAAGGAGGAAGACACAACTTAGGGGGCAAGATGTGAGGGACATGGCATGAATACTTAAAATAATAAAAAAAAAAAAAAGAAAAAATCTTTCCCAAAGTCAAAGCCATCAAAATGCAGGCAGGCCATACGCCAGCAAGTGCAGGCACATGCAGCAAAGCTTGCCAAAATTGATCCCCACTGAAGGCCAAAACAGAAAAGAAGGACTTACAAACACGCTGGAATGGAGACAACATGAAAGGAATTCAATTTCTATGAGAAAAAAAGAAAATTTGGGAAAGTTAGTGATTCTAAGAAAATGGCCTGGGTTTCTATCAGGTGCAGTGCAAAGGACCAAAAGGTGCCAAAACTAAGCTCACAGATGTTGCAAAAGCAGGGGAAAAAGTCAAGGAGGAAGACACAACTTAGGGGGCAAGATATGAGGGACATGGCATGAATACTTAAAATAATAAAAAAAAAAAGAAAAAATCTTTCCCAAAGTCAAAGCCATCAAAATGCAGGCAGGCCATACGCCAGCAAGTGCAGGCACATGCAGCAAAGCTTGCCAAAATTGATCCCCACTGAAGGCCAAAACAGAAAAGAAGGACTTACAAACACGCTAGAATGGAGACAACATCAAAGGAATTGCAATTGGAGGAGAAAAAAAGAAAATTTGGGAAATTTAATGACTCTTAGAAAGTGGCCTGGGGTTTTAGCAGGTGCAGTGCAAAGGACCAAAAGGTGCCAAAACTAAGCTCACAGATGTTGCAAAAGCAGGGGAAAAAGTCAAGGAGGAAGACAACTTAGGGAGCAAGATATGAGGGACATGGCATGAATACTTAAAACAAAAAAAAAAAAAAAAAAAAAAGAAAAAAAACTTTCCCAAAGTCAAAGCCATCAAAATGCAGGCAGGCCATACGCCACCAAGGGCAGGCACATGCAGCAAAGCTTGCCAAAATTGATCCCCACTGAAGGCCAAAACAGAAAAGAAGGACTTACAAACACGCTGGAATGGAGACACCATCAAAGGAATTGCAATTGGAGGAGAAAAAAAGAAAATTTGGGAAATTACTGACTCTAAAAAAATGGCGTGGGTTTCTATCACATGCATTGCAAAGGACCAAAAGGTGCCAAAACTAAGCTCACAGATGTTGCAAAAGCAGGGGAAAAAGTCAAGGAGGAAGACACAACTTAGGGGGCAAGATATGAGGGACATGGCATGAATACTTAAAATAATAAAAAAAAAAAAAAAGAAAAAATCTTTCCCAAAGTCAAAGCCATCAAAATGCAGGTAGGCCATACGCCAGCAAGTGCAGGCACATGCAGCAAAGCTTGCCAAAATTGATCCCCACTGAAGGCCAAAACAGAAAAGAAGGACTTACAAACACGCTGGAATGGAGACACCATCAAAGGAATTGCAATTGGAGGAGAAAAAAAGAAAATTTGGGAAATTTATGACTCTTAGAAAGTGGCCTGGGGTTTATATCAGGTGCAGTGCAAAGGACCAAAAGATGCAAAAACTAAGCTCACAGATGTTGCAAAAGCAGGGGAAAAAGTCAAGGAGAAAGACACAACTTAGGGGGCAAGATATGAGGGACATGGCATGAATACTTAAAATAATAAAAAAAAAAAAAAAGAAAAAATCTTTCCCAAAGTCAAAGCCATCAAAATGCAGGCAGGCCATAGGCCAGCAAGTGCAGGCACATGCAGCAAAGCTTGCCAAAATTGATCCCCACTGAAGGCCAAAACAGAAAAGAAGGACCGACAAACACGCTGGAATGGAGACAACATCAAAGGAATTGCAATTGGAGGAGAAAAAAAGAAAATTTGGGAAATTTAATGACTCTTAGAAAGTGGCCTGGGATTTTAGCAGGTGCAGTGCAAAGGACCAAAAGGTGCCAAAACTAAGCTCACAGATGTTGCAAAAGCAGGGGAAAAAGTCAAGAAGGAAGACACAACTTAGGGAGCAAGATATGAGGGATATGGCATGAATACTTAAAACAAAAAAAAAAAAAAAAAAAAAAAAAGAAAAAATCCTTCCCAAAGAAAAAAGCCATCAAAATGCAGGCAGGCCATACGCAAGCAAGTGCAGGCACATGCAGCAAAGCTTGCCAAAATTGATCCCCACTGAAGGCCAAAACAGAAAAGAAGGACTTACAAACACGCTGGAATGGAGACACCATCAAAGGATTTGCAATTGGAGGAGAAAAAAAGAAAATTTGGGAAATTTAGTGACTCTAAGAAAATGGCCTGGGTTTATATCAGGTGCAGTGCAAAGGACCAAAAGGTGCCAAAACTAAGCTCACAGATGTTGCAAAAGCAGGGGAAAAAGTCAAGGAGGAATACACAACTTAGGGGGCAAGATGTGAGGGACATGGCATGAATACTTCCGAAAACAACCAAAAAAAGAAAAAAATCTTTCCCAAAGTCAAAGCCATCAAAAGGCATGGCCTGCCATCAAGTGCAGGGACATGCACCAAAGATTCCTCTATTGGTCCCCATTGAAATCGCAAGATTCCTTTTCCCTTCCCGAAAGGAAATGAAATTTCCTTTCGGGAAGGGAAAAGGAATCTTGCGAAACCCAAAAGAAAGGCTTACAAACACTCTGGAAAGGAGATAGGTTCAAATGAAATGCAATTGAAAAAAGCAGAAAATCGGGAATTTTAGTCTCTTCAAAAAATAGGCTGTGAGGAAATCAGCTGCATTGCAAAGGACCAAAAGGTGCCAAAACTAAGCTCACAGATGTTGCAAAAGCAGGGGAAAAAGTCAAGGAGGAAGACAAAACTTAGGGGGCAAGATGTGAGGGACATGGCATGAATACTTCCGAAAACAACCAAAAAAAGAAAAAAATCTTTCCCAAAGTCAAAGCCATCAAAAGGCATGGCCTGCCATCAAGTGCAGGGACATGCACCAAAGATTCCTCTATTGGTCCCCATTGAAATCGCAAGATTCCTTTTCCCTTCCCGAAAGGAAATGAAATTTCCTTTCGGGAAGGGAAAAGGAATCTTGCGAATCCCAAAAGAAAGGCTTACAAACACTCTGGAAAGGAGATAGGTTCAAATGAAATGCAATTGAAAAAAGCAGAAAATCGGGAATTTTAGTCTCTTCAAAAAATAGGCTGTGAGGAAATCAGCTGCATTGCAAAGGACCAAAAGGTGCCAAAACTAAGCTCACAGATGTTGCAAAAGCAGGGGAAAAAGTCAAGGAGGAAGACACAACTTAGGGGGCAAGATATGAGGGACATGGCATGAATACCTAAAATAATAAAAAAAAAAAAGAAAAAATCTTTCCCAAAGTCAAAGCCATCAAAATGCAGGCAGGCCATACGCCAGCAAGTGCAGGCACATGCAGCAAAGCTTGCCAAAACTGATCCCCACTGAAGGCCAAAACAGAAAAGAAGGACTTACAAACACGATGGAATGGAGACAACATCAAAGGAATTGCAATTGGAGGAGAAAAAAAGAAAATTTGGGAAATTACTGACTCTAAAAAAATGGCGTGGGTTTCTATCACGTGCATTGCAAAGGACCAAAAGGTGCCAAAACTAAGCTCACAGATGTTGCAAAAGCAGGGGAAAAAGTCAAGGAGGAAGACACAACTTAGGGGGCAAGATATGAGGGACATGGCATGAATACTTAAAACAAAAAAAAAAAAAAAAGAAAAAATCTTTCCCAAAGTCAAAGCCATCAAAATGCAGGCAGGCCATACACCAGCAAGTGCAGGCACATGCAGCAAAGCTTGCCAAAATTGATCCCCACTGAAGGCCAAAACAGAAAAGAAGGACCTACAAACACGCTGGAATGGAGACAACATCAAAGGAATTGCAATTGGAGGAGAAAAAAAGAAAATTTGGGAAATTTATGACTCTTAGAAAGTGGCCTGGGGTTTATATCAGGTGCAGTGCAAAGGACCAAAAGGTGCCGAAACTAAGCTCACAGATGTTGCAAAAGCAGGGGAAAAAGACAAGGAGGAAGACACAACTTAGGGAGCAAGATATGAGGGACATGGCATGAATACTTCCGAAAACAACCAAAAAAAGAAAAAAGTCTTTCCCAAAGTCAAAGCCATCAAAAGGCATGGCCTGCCATCAAGTGCAGGGACATGCACCAAAGATTCCTCTATTGGTCCCCATTGAAATCGCAAGATTCCTTTTCCCTTCCCGAAAGGAAATGAAATTTCCTTTCGGGAAGGGAAAAGGAATCTTGCGAATCCCAAAAGAAAGGCTTACAAACACTCTGGAAAGGAGATAGGTTCAAATGAAATGCAATTGAAAAAAGCAGAAAATCGGGAATTTTAGTCTCTTCAAAAAATAGGCTGTGAGGAAATCAGCTGCATTGCAAAGGACCAAAAGGTGCCAAAACTAAGCTCACAGATGTTGCAAAAGCAGGGGAAAAAGTCAAGGAGGAAGACACAACTTAGGGGGCAAGATATGAGGGACATGGCATGAATACCTAAAATAATAAAAAAAAAAAAGACAAAATCTTTCCCAAAGTCAAAGCCATCAAAATGCAGGCAGGCCATACGCCAGCAAGGGCAGGCACATGCAGCAAAGCTTGCCAAAATTGATCCCCACTGAAGGCCAAAACAGAAAAGAAGGACTTACAAACACGCTGGAATGGAGACAGCATCAAAGGAATTGCAATTGGAGGAGAAAAAAAGAAAATTTGGGAAATTACTGACTCTAAAAATATGGCGTGGGTTTCTATCACGTGCACTGCAAAGGACCAAAAGGTGCCAAAACTAAGCTCACAGATGTTGCAAAAGCAGGGGAAAAAGTCAAGGAGGAAGACACAACTTAGGGGGCAAGATATGAGGGACATGGCATGAATACTTAAAACAAAAAAAAAAAAAAAAGAAAAAATCTTTCCCAAAGTCAAAGCCATCAAAATGCAGGCAGGCCATAGGCCAGCAAGTGCAGGCACATGCTGCAAAGCTTGCCAAAATTGATCCCCACTGAAGGCCAAAACAGAAAAGAAGGACTTACAAACACGCTGGAATGGAGACAACATCAAAGGAATTGCAATTGGAGGAGAAAAAAAGAAAATTTGGGAAATTTAATGACTCTTAGAAAGTGGCCTGGGGTTTATATCAGGTGCAGTGCAAAGGACCAAAAGATGCAAAAACTAAGCTCACAGATGTTGCAAAAGCAGGGGAAAAAGTCAAGGAGGAAGACACAACTTAGGGGGCAAGATATGAGGGACATGGCATGAATACTTAAAATAATAAAAAAAAAAAAAAAAGAAAAAATCCTTCCCAAAGTCAAAGCCATCAAAATGCAGGCAGGCCATACGCCACCAAGGGCAGGCACATGCAGCAAAGCTTGCCAAAATTGATCCCCACTGAAGGCCAAAACAGAAAAAAAGGACCTACAAACACGCTGGAATGGAGACAACATCAAAGAAATTGCAATTGGAGGAGAAAAAAAGAAAATTTGGGAAATTTAATGACTCTTAGAAAGTGGCCTGGGATTTTAGCAGGTGCAGTGCAAAGGACCAAATGGTGCCAAAACTAAGCTCACAGATGTTGCAAAAGCAGGGGAAAAAGTCAAGGAGGAAGACACAACTTAGGGGGCAAGATATGAGGGACATGGCATGAATACTTAAAACAAAAAAAAAAAAAAAAAAAAAAAAAGAAAAAAAACTTTCCCAAAGTCAAAGCCATCAAAATGCAGGCAGGCCATACGCCACCAAGGGCAGGCACATGCAGCAAAGCTTGCCAAAATTGATCCCCCCTGAAGGCCAAAACAGAAAAAAAGGACCTACAAACACGCTGGAATGGAGACAACATCAAAGGAATTGCAATTGGAGGAGAAAAAAAGAAAATTTGGGAAATTTAATGACTCTTAGAAAGTGGCCTGGGGTTTTAGCAGGTGCAGTGCAAAGGACCAAAAGGTGCCAAAACTAAGCTCACAGATGTTGCAAAAGCAGGGGAAAAAGTCAAGGAGGAAGACAACTTAGGGAGCAAGATATGAGGGACATGGCATGAATACTTAAAACAAAAAAAAAAAAAAAAAAAAAAAGAAAAAAAACTTTCCCAAAGTCAAAGCCATCAAAATGCAGGCAGGCCATACGCCACCAAGGGCAGGCACATGCAGCAAAGCTTGCCAAAATTGATCCCCACTGAAGGCCAAAACAGAAAAGAAGGACTTACAAACACGCTGGAATGGAGACAACATGAAAGGAATTCAATTTCTATGAGAAAAAAAGAAAATTTGGGAAATTTAGTGATTCTAAGAAAATGGCCTGGGTTTATATCAGGTGCAGTGCAAAGGGCCAAAAGGTGCCAAAACTAAGCTCACAGATGTTGCAAAAGCAGGGGAAAAAGTCAAGGAGGAAGACACAACTTAGGGGGCAAGATGTGAGGGACATGGCATGAACACTTCAGAAAACAACCAAAAAAAGAAAAAAATCTTTCCCAAAGTCAAAGCCATCAAAAGGCATGGCCTGCCATCAAGTGCAGGGACATGCACCAAAGATTCCTCTATTGGTCCCCATTGAAATCGCAAGATTCCTTTTCCCTTCCCGAAAGGAAATGAAATTTCCTTTCGGGAAGGGAAAAGGAATCTTGCGAATCCCAAAAGAAAGGCTTACAAACACTCTGGAAAGGAGATAGGTTCAAATGAAATGCAATTGAAAAAAGCAGAAAATCGGGAATTTTAGTCTCTTCAAAAAATAGGCTGTGAGGAAATCAGCTGCATTGCAAAGGACCAAAAGGTGCCAAAACTAAGCTCACAGATGTTGCAAAAGCAGGGGAAAAAGTCAAGGAGGAAGACACAACTTAGGGGGCAAGATGTGAGGGACATGGCATGAACACTTAAAATAATAAAAAAAAAAAAAAAAGAAAATATCTTTCCCAAAGTCAAAGCCATCAAAATGCAGGCAGGCCATACACCACCAAGGGCAGGCACATGCAGCAAAGCTTGCCAAAATTGATCCCCACTGAAGGCCAAAACAGAAAAGAAGGACTTACAAACACGCTGGAATGGAGACAGCATCAAAGGAATTGCAATTGGAGGAGAAAAAAAGAAAATTTGGGAAATTACTGACTCTAAAAAAATGGCGTGGGTTTCTATCACGTGCATTGCAAAGGACCAAAAGGTGCCAAAACTAAGCTCACAGATGTTGCAAAAGCAGGGGAAAAAGTCAAGGAGGAAGACACAACTTAGGGGGCAAGATATGAGGGACATGGCATGAATACTTAAAATAATAAAAAAAAAAAAAAAAGAAAAAATCTTTCCCAAAGTCAAAGCCATCAAAATGCAGGCAGGCCATAGGCCAGCAAGTGCAGGCACATGCAGCAAAGCTTGCCAAAATTGATCCCCACTGAAGGCCAGAACAGAAAAGAAGGACTTACAAACACGCTGGAATGGAGACAACATGAAAGGAATTCAATTTCTATGAGAAAAAAAGAAAATTTGGGAAAGTTAGTGATTCTAAGAAAATGGCCTGGGTTTCTATCAGGTGCAGTGCAAAGGACCAAAAGGTGCCAAAACTAAGCTCACAGATGTTGCAAAAGCAGGGGAAAAAGTCAAGGAGGAAGACACAACTTAGGGGGCAAGATATGAGGGACATGGCATGAATACTTAAAATAATAAAAAAAAAAAGAAAAAATCTTTCCCAAAGTCAAAGCCATCAAAATGCAGGCAGGCCATACGCCAGCAAGGGCAGGCACATGCAGCAAAGTTTGCCAAAATTGATCCCCACTGAAGGCCAAAACAGAAAAGAAGGACTTACAAACACGCTGGAATGGAGACAACATCAAAGGAATTGCAATTGGAGGAGAAAAAAAGAAAATTTGGGAAATTTAATGACTCTTAGAAAGTGGCCTGGGGTTTTAGCAGGTGCAGTGCAAAGGACCAAAAGGTGCCAAAACTAAGCTCACAGATGTTGCAAAAGCAGGGGAAAAAGTCAAGGAGGAAGACAACTTAGGGAGCAAGATATGAGGGACATGGCATGAATACATAAAACAAAAAAAAAAAAAAAAAAAAAAAAAGAAAAAAAATTTTCCCAAAGTCAAAGCCATCAAAATGCAGGCAGGCCATACGCCACCAAGGGCAGGCACATGCAGCAAAGCTTGCCAAAATTGATCCCCACTGAAGGCCAAAACAGAAAAGAAGGACTTACAAACACGCTGGAATGGAGACAACACGAAAGGAATTCAATTTCTATTAGAAAAAAAGAAAATTTGGGAAATTTAGTGATTCTAAGAAAATGGCCTGGGTTTATATCAGGTGCAGTGCAAAGGACCAAAAGATGCAAAAACTAAGCTCACAGATGTTGCAAAAGCAGGGGAAAAATTGAAGGAGGAAGACACAACTTAGGGAGCAAGATATGAGGGACATGGCATGAGTACTTAAAACAAAAAAAAAAAAAAAAAAAAAAGAAAAAATCCTTCCCAAAGTCAAAGCCATCAAAATGCAGGCAGGCCATACGCCAGCAAGTGCAGGCACATGCAGCAAAGTTTGCCAAAATTGATCCCCACTGAAGGCCAAAACAGAAAAGAAGGACTTACAAACACGCTGGAATGGAGACACCATCAAAGGAATTGCAATTGGAGGAGAAAAAAAGAAAATTTGGGAAATTTAGTGACTCTAAGAAAATGGCCTGGGTTTATATCAGGTGCAGTGCAAAGGACCAAAAGGTGCCAAAACTAAGCTCACAGATGTTGCAAAAGCAGGGGAAAAAGTCAAGGAGGAAGACACAACTTAGGGGGCAAGATGTGAGGGACATGGCATGAATACTTCCGAAAACAACCAAAAAAAGAAAAAAATCTTTCCCAAAGTCAAAACCATCAAAAGGCATGGCCTGCCATCAAGTGCAGGGACATGCACCAAAGATTCCTCTATTGCTCCCCATTGAAATCGCAAGATTCCTTTTCCCTTCCCGAAAGGAAATGAAATTTCCTTTCGGGAAGGGAAAAGGAATCTTGCGAATCCCAAAAGAAAGGCTTACAAACACTCTGGAAAGGAGATAGGTTCAAATGAAATGCAATTGAAAAAAGCAGAAAATCGGGAATTTTAGTCTCTTCAAAAAATAGGCTGTGAGGAAATCAGCTGCATTGCAAAGGACCAAAAGGTGCCAAAACTAAGCTCACAGATGTTGCAAAAGCAGGGGAAAAAGTCAAGGAGGAAGACACAACTTAGGGGGCAAGATATGAGGGACATGGCATGAACACTTAAAATAATAAAAAAAAAAAAGAAAAAATCTTTCCCAAAGTCAAAGCCATCAAAATGCAGGCAGGCCATACGCCACCAAGGGCAGGCACATGCAGCAAAGCTTGCCAAAATTGATCCCCACTGAAGGCCAAAACAGAAAAGAAGGACTTACAAACACGCTGGAATGGAGACAACATCAAAGGAATTGCAATTGGAGGAGAAAAAAAGAAAATTTGGGAAATTACTGACTCTAAAAAAATGGCGGGGGTTTATATCAGGTGCAGTGCAAAGGACCAAAAGATGCAAAAACTAAGCTCACAGATGTTGCAAAAGCAGGGGAAAAAGTCAAGGAGGAAGACACAACTTAGGGGGCAAGATATGAGGGACATGGCATGAATACTTAAAACAATAAAAAAAAAAAAAAAAGAAAAAATCTTTCCCAAAGTCAAAGCCATCAAAAGGCAGGCAGGCCATACGCCAGCAAGTGCAGGCACATGCAGCAAAGCTTGCCAAAATTGATCCCCACTGAAGGCCAAAACAGAAAAGAAGGACTTACAAACACGCTGGAATGGAGACAACATGAAAGGAATTCAATTTCTATGAGAAAAAAAGAAAATTTGGGAAAGTTAGTGATTCTAAGAAAATGGCCTGGGTTTCTATCAGGTGCAGTGCAAAGGACCAAAAGGTGCCAAAACTAAGCTCACAGATGTTGCAAAAGCAGGGGAAAAAGTCAAGGAGGAAGACACAACTTAGGGGGCAAGATATGAGGGACATGGCATGAATACTTAAAATAATAAAAAAAAAAAGAAAAAATCTTTCCCAAAGTCAAAGCCATCAAAATGCAGGCAGGCCATACGCCAGCAAGGGCAGGCACATGCAGCAAAGTTTGCCAAAATTGATCCCCACTGAAGGCCAAAACAGAAAAGAAGGACTTACAAACACGCTGGAATGGAGACAACATCAAAGGAATTGCAATTGGAGGAGAAAAAAAGAAAATTTGGGAAATTTAATGACTCTTAGAAAGTGGCCTGGGGTTTTAGCAGGTGCAGTGCAAAGGACCAAAAGGTGCCAAAACTAAGCTCACAGATGTTGCAAAAGCAGGGGAAAAAGTCAAGGAGGAAGACAACTTAGGGAGCAAGATATGAGGGACATGGCATGAATACTTAAAACAAAAAAAAAAAAAAAAAAAAAAAGAAAAAAAACTTTCCCAAAGTCAAAGCCATCAAAATGCAGGCAGGCCATACGCCACCAAGGGCAGGCACATGCAGCAAAGCTTACCAAAATTGATCCCCACTGAAGGCCAAAACAGAAAAGAAGGACTTACAAACACGCTGGAATGGAGACAACACGAAAGGAATTCAATTTCTATTAGAAAAAAAGAAAATTTGGGAAATTTAGTGATTCTAAGAAAATGGCCTGGGTTTATATCAGGTGCAGTGCAAAGGACCAAAAGATGCAAAAACTAAGCTCACAGATGTTGCAAAAGCAGGGGAAAAATTGAAGGAGGAAGACACAACTTAGGGAGCAAGATATGAGGGACATGGCATGAGTACTTAAAACAAAAAAAAAAAAAAAAAAAAAGAAAAAATCCTTCCCAAAGTCAAAGCCATCAAAATGCAGGCAGGCCATACGCCAGCAAGTGCAGGCACATGCAGCAAAGTTTGCCAAAATTGATCCCCACTGAAGGCCAAAACAGAAAAGAAGGACTTACAAACACGCTGGAATGGAGACACCATCAAAGGAATTGCAATTGGAGGAGAAAAAAAGAAAATTTGGGAAATTTAGTGACTCTAAGAAAATGGCCTGGGTTTATATCAGGTGCAGTGCAAAGGACCAAAAGGTGCCAAAACTAAGCTCACAGATGTTGCAAAAGCAGGGGAAAAAGACAAGGAGGAAGACACAACTTAGGGGGCAAGATGTGAGGGACATGGCATGAATACTTCCGAAAACAACCAAAAAAAGAAAAAAATCTTTCCCAAAGTCAAAGCCATCAAAAGGCATGGCCTGCCATCAAGTGCAGGGACATGCACCAAAGATTCCTCTATTGGTCCCCATTGAAATCGCAAGATTCCTTTTCCCTTCCCGAAAGGAAATGAAATTTCCTTTCGGGAAGGGAAAAGGAATCTTGCGAATCCCAAAAGAAAGGCTTACAAACACTCTGGAAAGGAGATAGGTTCAAATGAAATGCAATTGAAAAAAGCAGAAAATCGGGAATTTTAGTCTCTTCAAAAAATAGGCTGTGAGGAAATCAGCTGCATTGCAAAGGACCAAAAGGTGCCAAAACTAAGCTCACAGATGTTGCAAAAGCAGGGGAAAAAGTCAAGGAGGAAGACACAACTTAGGGGGCAAGATATGAGGGACATGGCATGAACACTTAAAATAATAAAAAAAAAAAAGAAAAAATCTTTCCCAAAGTCAAAGCCATCAAAATGCAGGCAGGCCATACGCCACAAAGGGCAGGCACATGCAGCAAAGCTTGCCAAAATTGATCCCCACTGAAGGCCAAAACAGAAAAGAAGGACTTACAAACACGCTGGAATGGAGACAACATCAAAGGATTTGCAATTGGAGGAGAAAAAAAGAAAATTTGGGAAATTTAGTGACTCTAAGAAAATGGCCTGGGTTTATATCAGGTGCAGTGCAAAGGACCAAAAGATGCAAAAACTAAGCTCACAGATGTTGCAAAAGCAGGGGAAAAATTGAAGGAGGAAGACACAACTTAGGGAGCAAGATATGAGGGACATGGCATGAGTACTTAAAACAAAAAAAAAAAAAAAAAAAAAAAAGAAAAAATCCTTCCCAAAGTCAAAGCCATCAAAATGCAGGCAGGCCATACGCCAGCAAGTGCAGGCACATGCAGCAAAGCTTGCCAAAATTGATCCCCACTGAAGGCCAAAACAGAAAAGAAGGACTTACAAACACGCTGGAATGGAGACACCATCAAAGGAATTGCAATTGGAGGAGAAAAAGAAAAATTGGGAAATTTAGTGACTCTAAGAAAATGGCCTGGGTTTATATCAGGTGCATTGCAAAGGACCAAAAGGTGCCAAAACTAAGCTCACAGATGTTGCAAAAGCAGGGGAAAAAGTCAAGGAGGAAGACACAACTTAGGGGGCAAGATGTGAGGGACATGGCATGAATACTTCCGAAAACAACCAAAAAAAGAAAAAAATCTTTCCCAAAGTCAAAGCCATCAAAATGCTGGCAGGCCATACACCACCAAGGGCAGGCACATGCAGCAAAGCTTGCCAAAATTGATCCCCACTGAAGGCCAGAACAGAAAAGAAGGACTTACAAACACGCTGGAATGGAGACAGCATCAAAGGAATTGCAATTGGAGGAGAAAAAGAAAAATTGGGAAATTTAGTGACTCTAAGAAAATGGCCTGGGTTTATATCAGGTGCAGTGCAAAGGACCAAAAGGTGCCAAAACTAAGCTCACAGATGTTGCAAAAGCAGGGGAAAAAGTCAAGGAGGAAGACACAACTTAGGGGGCAAGATGTGAGGGACATGGCATGAATACTTAAAATAATAAAAAAAAAAAAAAAGAAAAAATCTTTCCCAAAGTCAAAGCCATCAAAATGCAGGCAGGCCATACGCCAGCAAGTGCAGGCACATGCAGCAAAGCTTGCCAAAATTGATCCCCACTGAAGGCCAAAACAGAAAAGAAGGACTTACAAACACGCTGGAATGGAGACAACATGAAAGGAATTCAATTTCTATGAGAAAAAAAGAAAATTTGGGAAAGTTAGTGATTCTAAGAAAATGGCCTGGGTTTCTATCAGGTGCAGTGCAAAGGACCAAAAGGTGCCAAAACTAAGCTCACAGATGTTGCAAAAGCAGGGGAAAAAGTCAAGGAGGAAGACACAACTTAGGGGGCAAGATGTGAGGGACATGGCATGAATACTTAAAATAATAAAAAAAAAAAAAGAAAAAAATCTTTCCCAAAGTCAAAGCCATCAAAATGCTGGCAGGCCATACGCCAGCAAGTGCAGGCACATGCAGCAAAGCTTGCCAAAATTGATCCCCACTGAAGGCCAAAACAGAAAAGAAGGACTTACAAACACGCTGGAATGGAGACACCATCAAAGGATTTGCAATTGGAGGAGAAAAAGAAAAATTGGGAAATTTAGTGACTCTAAGAAAATGGCCTGGGTTTATATCAGGTGCAGTGCAAAGGACCAAAAGGTGCCAAAACTAAGCTCACAGATGTTGCAAAAGCAGGGGAAAAAGTCAAGGAGGAAGACACAACTTAGGGGGCAAGATATGAGGGACATGGCATGAATACTTAAAATAATAAAAAAAAAAAGAAAAAATCTTTCCCAAAGTCAAAGCCATCAAAAGGCAGGCAGGCCATACGCCAGCAAGGGCAGGCACATGCAGCAAAGTTTGCCAAAATTGATCCCCACTGAAGGCCAAAACAGAAAAGAAGGACTTACAAACACGCTGGAATGGAGACACCATCAAAGGATTTGCAATTGGAGGAGAAAAAAAGAAAATTTGGGAAATTTAATGACTCTTAGAAAGTGGCCTGGGGTTTTAGCAGGTGCAGTGCAAAGGACCAAAAAGTGCCAAAACTAAGCTCACAGATGTTGCAAAAGCAGGGGAAAAAGTCAAGGAGGAAGACAACTTAGGGAGCAAGATATGAGGGACATGGCATGAATACTTAAAACAAAAAAAAAAAAAAAAAAAAAAAAAGAAAAAAAACTTTCCCAAAGTCAAAGCCATCAAAATGCAGGCAGGCCATACGCCACCAAGGGCAGGCACATGCAGCAAAGCTTGCCAAAACTGATCCCCACTGAAGGCCAAAACAGAAAAGAAGGACTTACAAACACGCTGGAATGGAGACAACATGAAAGGAATTCAATTTCTATGAGAAAAAAAGAAAATTTGGGAAATTTAGTGATTCTAAGAAAATGGCCTGGGTTTTTATCAGGTGCAGTGCAAAGGGCCAAAAGGTGCCAAAACTAAGCTCACAGATGTTGCAAAAGCAGGGGAAAAAGTCAAGGAGGAAGACACAACTTAGGGGGCAAGATGTGAGGGACATGGCATGGACACTTCAGAAAACAACCAAAAAAAGAAAAAAATCTTTCCCAAAGTCAAAGCCATCAAAAGGCATGGCCTGCCATCAAGTGCAGGGACATGCACCAAAGATTCCTCTATTGGTCCCCATTGAAATCGCAAGATTCCTTTTCCCTTCCCGAAAGGAAATGAAATTTCCTTTCGGGAAGGGAAAAGGAATCTTGCGAATCCCAAAAGAAAGGCTTACAAACACTCTGGAAAGGAGATAGGTTCAAATGAAATGCAATTGAAAAAAGCAGAAAATCGGGAATTTTAGTCTCTTCAAAAAATAGGCTGTGAGGAAATCAGCTGCATTGCAAAGGACCAAAAGGTGCCAAAACTAAGCTCACAGATGTTGCAAAAGCAGGGGAAAAAGTCAAGGAGGAAGACACAACTTAGGGGGCAAGATATGAGGGACATGGCATGAATACCTAAAATAATAAAATAAAAAAAAAAAAATCTTTCCCAAAGTCAAAGCCATCAAAATGCAGGCAGGCCATACGCCACCAAGGGCAGGCACATGCAGCAAAGCTTGCCAAAACTGATCCCCACTGAAGGCCAAAACAGAAAAGAAGGACTTAAAAACACGATGGAATGGAGACAACATCAAAGGAATTGCAATTGGAGGAGAAAAAAAGAAAATTTGGGAAATTACTGACTCTAAAAAAATGGCGTGGGTTTCTATCACGTGCATTGCAAAGGACCAAAAGGTGCCAAAACTAAGCTCACAGATGTTGCAAAAGCAGGGGAAAAAGTCAAGGAGGAAGACACATCTTAGGGGGCAAGATATGAGGGACATGGCATGAATACTTAAAACAAAAAAAAAAAAAAAAGAAAAAATCTTTCCCAAAGTCAAAGCCATCAAAATGCAGGCAGGCCATACGCCACCAAGGGCAGGCACATGCAGCAAAGCTTGCCAAAACTGATCCCCACTGAAGGCCAAAATAGAAAAGAAGGACTTAAAAACACGCTGGAATGGAGACAACATCAAAGGAATTGCAATTGGAGGAGAAAAAAAGAAAATTTGGGAAATTTATGACTCTTAGAAAGTGGCCTGGGGTTTATATCAGGTGCAGTGCAAAGGACCAAAAGGTGCCGAAACTAAGCTCACAGATGTTGCAAAAGCAGGGGAAAAAGACAAGGAGGAAGACACAACTTAGGGAGCAAGATATGAGGGACATGGCATGAATACTTCCGAAAACAACCAAAAAAAGAAAAAAATCTTTCCCAAAGTCAAAGCCATCAAAAGGCATGGCCTGCCATCAAGTGCAGGGACATGCACCAAAGATTCCTCTATTGGTCCCCATTGAAATCGCAAGATTCCTTTTCCCTTCCCGAAAGGAAATGAAATTTCCTTTCGGGAAGGGAAAAGGAATCTTGCGAATCCCAAAAGAAAGGCTTACAAACACTCTGGAAAGGAGATAGGTTCAAATGAAATGCAATTGAAAAAAGCAGAAAATCGGGAATTTTAGTCTCTTCAAAAAATAGGCTGTGAGGAAATCAGCTGCATTGCAAAGGACCAAAAGGTGCCAAAACTAAGCTCACAGATGTTGCAAAAGCAGGGGAAAAAGTCAAGGAGGAAGACACAACTTAGGGGGCAAGATATGAGGGACATGGCATGAATACCTAAAATAATAAAAAAAAAAAAAAAGAAAAAATCTTTCCCAAAGTCAAAGCCATCAAAATGCAGGCAGGCCATACACCACCAAGGGCAGGCACATGCAGCAAAGCTTGCCAAAATTGATCCCCACTGAAGGCCAAAACAGAAAAAAAGGACCTACAAACACGCTGGAATGGAGACAACATCAAAGGAATTGCAATTGGAGGAGAAAAAAAGAAAATTTGGGAAATTTAATGACTCTTAGAAAGTGGCCTGGGATTTTAGCAGGTGCAGTGCAAAGGACCAAAAGGTGCCAAAACTAAGCTCACAGATGTTGCAAAAGCAGGGGAAAAAGTCAAGGAGGAAGACACAACTTAGGGGGCAAGATATGAGGGACATGGCATGAATACTTAAAACAAAAAAAAAAAAAAGAAAAAAACTTTCCCAAAGTCAAAGCCATCGAAATGCAGGCAGGCCATAGGCCAGCAAGTGCAGGCACATGCAGCAAAGCTTGCCAAAATTGATCCCCACTGAAGGCCAAAACAGAAAAGAAGGACTTACAAACACGCTGGAATGGAGACAACATGAAAGGAATTCAATTTCTATGAGAAAAAAAGAAAATTTTGGAAAGTTAGTGATTCTAAGAAAATGGCCTGGGTTTCTATCAGGTGCAGTGCAAAGGACCAAAAGGTGCCAAAACTAAGCTCACAGATGTTGCAAAAGCAGGGGAAAAAGTCAAGGAGGAAGACACAACTTAGGGGGCAAGATATGAGGGACATGGCATGAATACTTAAAATAATAAAAAAAAAAAGAAAAAATCTTTCCCAAAGTCAAAGCCATCAAAAGGCATGGCCTGCCATACGCCAGCAAGGGCAGGCACATGCAGCAAAGTTTGCCAAAATTGATCCCCACTGAAGGCCAAAACAGAAAAGAAGGACTTACAAACACGCTGGAATGGAGACAACATCAAAGGAATTGCAATTGGAGGAGAAAAAAAGAAAATTTGGGAAATTTAATGACTCTTAGAAAGTGGCCTGGGGTTTTAGCAGGTGCAGTGCAAAGGACCAAAAGGTGCCAAAACTAAGCTCACAGATGTTGCAAAAGCAGGGGAAAAAGTCAAGGAGGAAGACAACTTAGGGAGAAAGATATGAGGGACATGGCATGAATACTTAAAACAAAAAAAAAAAAAAAAAAAAAAAAAGAAAAAAAACTTTCCCAAAGTCAAAGCCATCAAAATGCAGGCAGGCCATACGCCACCAAGGGCAGGCACATGCAGCAAAGCTTGCCAAAATTGATCCCCACTGAAGGCCAAAACAGAAAAGAAGGACTTACAAACACGCTGGAATGGAGACAACACGAAAGGAATTCAATTTCTATGAGAAAAAAAGAAAATTTGGGAAATTTAGTGATTCTAAGAAAATGGCCTGGGTTTATATCAGGTGCAGTGCAAAGGACCAAAAGATGCAAAAACTAAGCTCACAGATGTTGCAAAAGCAGGGGAAAAATTGAAGGAGGAAGACACAACTTAGGGAGCAAGATATGAGGGACATGGCATGAGTACTTAAAACAAAAAAAAAAAAAAAAAAAAAGAAAAAATCCTTCCCAAAGTCAAAGCCATCAAAATGCAGGCAGGCCATACGCCAGCAAGTGCAGGCACATGCAGCAAAGTTTGCCAAAATTGATCCCCACTGAAGGCCAAAACAGAAAAGAAGGACTTACAAACACGCTGGAATGGAGACACCATCAAAGGAATTGCAATTGGAGGAGAAAAAAAGAAAATTTGGGAAATTTAGTGACTCTAAGAAAATGGCCTGGGTTTATATCAGGTGCAGTGCAAAGGACCAAAAGGTGCCAAAACTAAGCTCACAGATGTTGCAAAAGCAGGGGAAAAATTGAAGGAGGAAGACACAACTTAGGGAGCAAGATATGAGGGACATGGCATGAATACTTAAAACAAAAAAAAAAAAAAAAAAAAAAAGAAAAAATCCTTCCCAAAGTCAAAGCCATCAAAATGCAGGCAGGCCATACGCCAGCAAGTGCAGGCACATGCAGCAAAGTTTGCCAAAATTGATCCCCACTGAAGGCCAAAACAGAAAAGAAGGACTTACAAACACGCTGGAATGGAGACACCATCAAAGGAATTGCAATTGGAGGAGAAAAAAAGAAAATTTGGGAAATTTAGTGACTCTAAGAAAATGGCCTGGGTTTATATCAGATGCAGTGCAAAGGACCAAAAGGTGCCAAAACTAAGCTCACAGATGTTGCAAAAGCAGGGGAAAAAGTCAAGGAGGAAGACACAACTTAGGGGGCAAGATGTGAGGGACATGGCATGAATACTTCCGAAAACAACCAAAAAAAGAAAAAAATCTTTCCCAAAGTCAAAGCCATCAAAATGCTGGCAGGCCATACACCACCAAGGGCAGGCACATGCAGCAAAGCTTGCCAAAATTGATCCCCACTGAAGGCCAGAACAGAAAAGAAGGACTTACAAACACGCTGGAATGGAGACAGCATCAAAGGAATTGCAATTGGAGGAGAAAAAGAAAAATTGGGAAATTTAGTGACTCTAAGAAAATGGCCTGGGTTTATATCAGGTGCAGTGCAAAGGACCAAAAGGTGCCAAAACTAAGCTCACAGATGTTGCAAAAGCAGGGGAAAAAGTCAAGGAGGAAGACACAACTTAGGGGGCAAGATGTGAGGGACATGGCATGAATACTTAAAATAATAAAAAAAAAAAAAAGAAAAAATCTTTCCCAAAGTCAAAGCCATCAAAATGCAGGCAGGCCATACGCCAGCAAGTGCAGGCACATGCAGCAAAGCTTGCCAAAATTGATCCCCACTGAAGGCCAAAACAGAAAAGAAGGACTTACAAACACGCTGGAATGGAGACAACATGAAAGGAATTCAATTTCTATGAGAAAAAAAGAAAATTTGGGAAAGTTAGTGATTCTAAGGAAATGGCCTGGGTTTCTATCAGGTGCAGTGCAAAGGACCAAAAGGTGCCAAAACTAAGCTCACAGATGTTGCAAAAGCAGGGGAAAAAGTCAAGGAGGAAGACACAACTTAGGGGGCAAGATATGAGGGACATGGCATGAATACTTAAAACAAAAAAAAAAAAAAAAAAAAGAAAAAATCTATCCCAAAGTCAAAGCCATCAAAATGCAGGCAGGCCATACGCCAGCAAGTGCAGGCACATGCAGCAAAGTTTGCCAAAATTGATCCCCACTGAAGGCCAAAACAGAAAAGAAGGACTTACAAACATGCTGGAATGGAGACAACATCAAAGGAATTGCAATTGGAGGAGAAAAAAAGAAAATTTGGGAAATTTATTGACTCTAAGAAAATGGCCTGGGTTTATATCAGGTGCAGTGCAAAGGACCAAAAGATGCCAAAACTAAGCTCACAGATGTTGCAAAAGCAGGGGAAAAAGTCAAGGAGGAAGACACAACTTAGGGGGCAAGATGTGAGGGACATGGCATGAATACTTAAAATAATAAAAAAAAAAAAAGAAAGAATCTTTCCCAAAGTCAAAGCCATCAAAATGCAGGCAGGCCATACACCACCAAGGGCAGGCACATGCAGCAAAGCTTGCCAAAATTGATCCCCACTGAAGGCCAGAACAGAAAAGAAGGACTTACAAACACGCTGGAATGGAGACAGCATCAAAGGAATTGCAATTAGGGGAGAAAAAGAAAAATTGGGAAATTTAGTGACTCTTAGAAAGTGGCCTGGTGTTTATATCAGGTGCAGTGCAAAGGACCAAAAAGTGCCAAAACTAAGCTCACAGATGTTGCAAAAGCAGGGGAAAAAGTCAAGGAGGAAGACAACTTAGGGAGCAAGATATGAGGGACATGGCATGAATACTTAAAACAAAAAAAAAAAAAAAAAAAAAAAAGAAAAAAAACTTTCCCAAAGTCAAAGCCATCAAAATGCAGGCAGGCCATACGCCACCAAGGGCAGGCACATGCAGCAAAGCTTGCCAAAACTGATCCCCACTGAAGGCCAAAACAGAAAAGAAGGACTTACAAACACGCTGGAATGGAGACAACATGAAAGGAATTCAATTTCTATGAGAAAAAAAGAAAATTTGGGAAAGTTAGTGATTCTAAGAAAATGGCCTGGGTTTATATCAGGTGCAGTGCAAAGGGCCAAAAGGTGCCAAAACTAAGCTCACAGATGTTGCAAAAGCAGGGGAAAAAGTCAAGGAGGAAGACACAACTTAGGGGGCAAGATGTGAGGGACATGGCATGAACACTTCAGAAAACAACCAAAAAAATAAAAAAATCTTTCCCAAAATCAAAGCCATCAAAAGGCATGGCCTGCCATCAAGTGCAGGGACATGCACCAAAGATTCCTCTATTGGTCCCCATTGAAATCGCAAGATTCCTTTTCCCTTCCCGAAATGAAATGAAATTTCCTTTCGGGAAGGGAAAAGGAATCTTGCGAATCCCAAAAGAAAGGCTTACAAACACTCTGGAAAGGAGATAGGTTCAAATGAAATGCAATTGAAAAAAGCAGAAAATCGGGAATTTTAGTCTCTTCAAAAAATAGGCTGTGAGGAAATCAGCTGCATTGCAAAGGACCAAAAGGTGCCAAAACTAAGCTCACAGATGTTGCAAAAGCAGGGGAAAAAGTCAAGGAGGAAGACACAACTTAGGGGGCAAGATGTGAGGGACATGGCATGAACACTTAAAATAATAAAAAAAAAAAAAAAAGAAAAAATCTTTCCCAAAGTCAAAGCCATCAAAATGCAGGCAGGCCATACACCACCAAGGGCAGGCACATGCAGCAAAGCTTGCCAAAATTGATCCCCACTGAAGGCCAAAACAGAAAAGAAGGACTTACAAACACGCTGGAATGGAGACACCATCAAAGGAATTGCAATTGGAGGAGAAAAAAAGAAAATTTGGGAAATTACTGACTCTAAAAAAATGGCGTGGGTTTCTATCACGTGCATTGCAAAGGACCAAAAGGTGCCAAAACTAAGCTCACAGATGTTGCAAAAGCAGGGGAAAAAGTCAAGGAGGAAGACACAACTTAGGGGGCAAGATATGAGGGACATGGCATGAATACTTAAAAAAATAAAAAAAAAAAAAAAGAAAAAATCTTTCCCAAAGTCAAAGCCATCAAAATGCAGGCAGGCCATAGGCCAGCAAGTGCAGGCACATGCAGCAAAGCTTGCCAAAATTGATCCCCACTGAAGGCCAAAACAGAAAAGAAGGACTTACAAACACGCTGGAATGGAGACACCATCAAAGGAATTGCAATTGGAGGAGAAAAAAAGAAAATTTGGGAAATTTATGACTCTTAGAAAGTGGCCTGGGGTTTATATCAGGTGCAGTGCAAAGGACCAAAAGATGCAAAAACTAAGCTCACAGATGTTGCAAAAGCAGGGGAAAAAGTCAAGGAGAAAGACACAACTTAGGGGGCAAGATATGAGGGACATGGCATGAATACTTAAAATAATAAAAAAAAAAAAAAAGAAAAAATCTTTCCCAAAGTCAAAGCCATCAAAATGCAGGCAGGCCATACGCCAGCAAGGGCAGGCACATGCAGCAAAGTTTGCCAAAATTGATCCCCACTGAAGGCCAAAACAGAAAAGAAGGACCTACAAACACGCTGGAATGGAGTCAACATCAAAGGATTTGCAATTGGAGGAGAAAAAAAGAAAATTTGGGAAATTTAGTGACTCTAAGAAAATGGCCTGGGTTTATATCAGGTGCAGTGCAAAGGACCAAAAGATGCAAAAACTAAGCTCACAGATGTTGCAAAATCAGGGGAAAAATTGAAGGAGGAAGACACAACTTAGGGAGCAAGATATGAGGGACATGGCATGAGTACTTAAAACAAAAAAAAAAAAAAAAAAAAAAAAGAAAAAATCCTTCCCAAAGTCAAAGCCATCAAAATGCAGGCAAGCCATACGTAAGCAAGTGCAGGCACATGCAGCAAAGTTTGCCAAAATTGATCCCCACTGAAGGCCAAAACAGAAAAGAAGGACTTACAAACACGCTGGAATGGAGACACCATCAAAGGATTTGCAATTGGAGGAGAAAAAAAGAAAATTTGGGAAATTTAGTGACTCTAAGAAAAGGGCCTGGGTTTATATCAGGTGCAGTGCAAAGGACCAAAAGGTGCCAAAACTAAGCTCACAGATGTTGCAAAAGCAGGGGAAAAAGTCAAGGAGGAATACACAACTTAGGGGGCAAGATGTGAGGGACATGGCATGAATACTTCCGAAAACAACCAAAAAAAGAAAAAAATCTTTCCCAAAGTCAAAGCCATCAAAAGGCATGGCCTGCCATCAAGTGCAGGGACATGCACCAAAGATTCCTCTATTGGTCCCCATTGAAATCGCAACATTCCTTTTCCCTTCCCGAAATGAAATGAAATTTCCTTTCGGGAAGGGAAAAGGAATCTTGCGAATCCCAAAAGAAAGGCTTACAAACACTCTGGAAAGGAGATAGGTTCAAATGAAATGCAATTGAAAAAAGCAGAAAATCGGGAATTTTAGTCTCTTCAAAAAATAGGCTGTGAGGAAATCAGCTGCATTGCAAAGGACCAAAAGGTGCCAAAACTAAGCTCACAGATGTTGCAAAAGCAGGGGAAAAAGTCAAGGAGGAAGACACAACTTAGGGGGCAAGATATGAGGGACATGGCATGAATACCTAAAATAATAAAATAAAAAAGAAAAAATCTTTCCCAAAGTCAAAGCCATCAAAATGCAGGCAGGCCATACGCCACCAAGGGCAGGCACATGCAGCAAAGCTTGCCAAAACTGATCCCCACTGAAGGCCAAAACAGAAAAGAAGGACTTACAAACACGATGGAATGGAGACAACATCAAAGGAATTGCAATTGGAGGAGAAAAAAAGAAAATTTGGGAAATTACTGACTCTAAAAAAATGGCGTGGGTTTCTATCACGTGCATTGCAAAGGACCAAAAGGTGCCAAAACTAAGCTCACAGATGTTGCAAAAGCAGGGGAAAAAGTCAAGGAGGAAGACACAACTTAGGGGGCAAGATGTGAGGGACATGGCATGAATACTTAAAATAATAAAAAAAAAAAAAAAGAAAAAATCTTTCCCAAAGTCAAAGCCATCAAAATGCAGGCAGGCCATACGCCAGCAAGTGCAGGCACATGCAGCAAAGCTTGCCAAAATTGATCCCCACTGAAGGCCAAAACAGAAAAGAAGGACTTACAAACACGCTGGAATGGAGACAACATGAAAGGAATTCAATTTCTATGAGAAAAAAAGAAAATTTGGGAAAGTTAGTGATTCTAAGAAAATGGCCTGGGTTTCTATCAGGTGCAGTGCAAAGGACAAAAAGGTGCCAAAACTAAGCTCACAGATGTTGCAAAAGCAGGGGAAAAAGTCAAGGAGGAAGACACAACTTAGGGGGCAAGATATGAGGGACATGGCATGAATACTTAAAACAAAAAAAAAAAAAAAAAAGAAAAAATCTATCCCAAAGTCAAAGCCATCAAAATGCAGGCAGGCCATACGCCAGCAAGTGCAGGCACATGCAGCAAAGTTTGCCAAAATTGATCCCCACTGAAGGCCAAAACAGAAAAGAAGGACTTACAAACATGCTGGAATGGAGACAACATCAAAGGAATTGCAATTGGAGGAGAAAAAAAGAAAATTTGGGAAAGTTAGTGATTCTAAGAAAATGGCCTGGGTTTCTATCAGGTGCAGTGCAAAGGACCAAAAGGTGCCAAAACTAAGCTCACAGATGTTGCAAAAGCAGGGGAAAAAGTGAAGGAGGAAGACACAACTTAGGGGGCAAGATGTGAGCGACATGGCATGAATACTTAAAATAATAAAAAAAAAAAAAAGAAAAAAATCTTTCCCAAAGTCAAAGCCATCAAAATGCTGGCAGGCCATACGCCAGCAAGGGCAGGCACATGCAGCAAAGCTTGCCAAAATTGATCCCCACTGAAGGCCAAAACAGAAAAGAAGGACTTACAAACACGCTGGAATGGAGACACCATCAAAGGATTTGCAATTGGAGGAGAAAAAGAAAAATTGGGAAATTTAGTGACTCTAAGAAAATGGCCTGGGTTTATATCAGGTGCAGTGCAAAGGACCAAAAGGTGCCAAAACTAAGCTCACAGATGTTGCAAAAGCAGGGGAAAAAGTCAAGGAGGAAGACACAACTTAGGGGGCAAGATATGAGGGACATGGCATGAATACTTAAAATAATAAAAAAAAAAAGAAAAAATCTTTCCCAAAGTCAAAGCCATCAAAAGGCAGGCAGGCCATACGCCAGCAAGGGCAGGCACATGCAGCAAAGCTTGCCAAAACTGATCCCCACTGAAGGCCAAAACAGAAAAGAAGGACTTACAAACACGCTGGAATGGAGACAACATGAAAGGAATTCAATTTCTATGAGAAAAAAAGAAAATTTGGGAAATTTAGTGATTCTAAGAAAATGGCCTGGGTTTATATCAGGTGCAGTGCAAAGGGCCAAAAGGTGCCAAAACTAAGCTCACAGATGTTGCAAAAGCAGGGGAAAAAGTCAAGGAGGAAGACACAACTTAGGGGGCAAGATGTGAGGGACATGGCATGAACACTTCAGAAAACAACCAAAAAAAGAAAAAAATCTTTCCCAAAGTCAAAGCCATCAAAAGGCATGGCCTGCCATCAAGTGCAGGGACATGCACCAAAGATTCCTCTATTGGTCCCCATTGAAATCGCAAGATTCCTTTTCCCTTCCCGAAAGGAAATGAAATTTCCTTTCGGGAAGGGAAAAGGAATCTTGCGAATCCCAAAAGAAAGGCTTACAAACACTCTGGAAAGGAGATAGGTTCAAATGAAATGCAATTGAAAAAAGCAGAAAATCGGGAATTTTAGTCTCTTCAAAAAATAGGCTGTGAGGAAATCAGCTGCACTGCAAAGGACCAAAAGGTGCCAAAACTAAGCTCACAGATGTTGCAAAAGCAGGGGAAAAAGTCAAGGAGGAAGACACAACTTAGGGGGCAAGATATGAGGGACATGGCATGAATACCTAAAATAATAAAATAAAAAAGAAAAAATCTTTCCCAAAGTCAAAGCCATCAAAATGCAGGCAGGCCATAGGCCAGCAAGTGCAGGCACATGCAGCAAAGCTTGCCAAAACTGATCCCCACTGAAGGCCAAAACAGAAAAGAAGGACTTAAAAACACGATGGAATGGAGACAACATCAAAGGAATTGCAATTGGAGGAGAAAAAAAGAAAATTTGGGAAATTACTGACTCTAATAAAATGGTGTGGGTTTCTATCACGTGCATTGCAAAGGATCAAAAGGTGCCAAAACTAAGCTCACAGATGTTGCAAAAGCAGGGGAAAAAGTCAAGGAGGAAGACACATCTTAGGGGGCAAGATATGAGGGACATGGCATGAATACTTAAAACAAAAAAAAAAAAAAAAGAAAAAATCTTTCCCAAAGTCAAAGCCATCAAAATGCAGGCAGGCCATACGCCACCAAGGGCAGGCACATGCAGCAAAGCTTGCTAAAACTGATCCCCACTGAAGGCCAAAACAGAAAAGAAGGACTTACAAACACGCTGGAATGGAGACAACATCAAAGGAATTGCAATTGGAGGAGAAAAAAAGAAAATTTGGGAAATTTATGACTTTTAGAAAGTGGCCTGGGGTTTATATCAGGTGCAGTGCAAAGGACCAAAAGGTGCCGAAACTAAGCTCACAGATGTTGCAAAAGCAGGGGAAAAAGACAAGGAGGAAGACACAACTTAGGGAGCAAGATATGAGGGACATGGCATGAATACTTCCGAAAACAACCAAAAAAAGAAAAAAATCTTTCCCAAAGTCAAAGCCATCAAAAGGCATGGCCTGCCATCAAGTGCAGGGACATGCACCAAAGATTCCTCTATTGGTCCCCATTGAAATCGCAAGATTCCTTTTCCCTTCCCGAAAGGAAATGAAATTTCCTTTCGGGAAGGGAAAAGGAATCTTGCGAATCCCAAAAGAAAGGCTTACAAACACTCTGGAAAGGAGATAGGTTCAAATGAAATGCAATTGAAAAAAGAAGAAAATCGGGAATTTTAGTCTCTTCAAAAAATAGGCTGTGAGGAAATCAGCTGCATTGCAAAGGACCAAAAGGTGCCAAAACTAAGCTCACAGATGTTGCAAAAGCAGGGGAAAAAGTCAAGGAGGAAGACACAACTTAGGGGGCAAGATATGAGGGACATGGCATGAATACCTAAAATAATAAAAAAAAAAAAAAAGAAAAAATCTTTCCCAAAGTCAAAGCCATCAAAATGCAGGCAGGCCATACACCACCAAGGGCAGGCACATGCAGCAAAGCTTGCCAAAATTGATCCCCACTGAAGGCCAAAACAGAAAAAAAGGACCTACAAACACGCTGGAATGGAGACAACATCAAAGGAATTGCAATTGGAGGAGAAAAAAAGAAAATTTGGGAAAATTAATGACTCTTAGAAAGTGGCCTGGGATTTTAGCAGGTGCAGTGCAAAGGACCAAAAGGTGCCAAAACTAAGCTCACAGATGTTGCAAAAGCAGGGGAAAAAGTCAAGGAGGAAGACACAACTTAGGGGGCAAGATATGAGGGACATGGCATGAATACTTAAAACAAAAAAAAAAAAAAGAAAAAAACTTTCCCAAAGTCAAAGCCATCAAAATGCAGGCAGGCCATAGGCCAGCAAGTGCAGGCACATGCAGCAAAGCTTGCCAAAATTGATCCCCACTGAAGGCCAAAACAGAAAAGAAGGACTTACAAACACGCTGGAATGGAGACAACATGAAAGGAATTCAATTTCTATGAGAAAAAAAGAAAATTTGGGAAAGTTAGTGATTCTAAGAAAATGGCCTGGGTTTCTATCAGGTGCAGTGCAAAGGACCAAAAGGTGCCAAAACTAAGCTCACAGATGTTGCAAAAGCAGGGGAAAAAGTCAAGGAGGAAGACACAACTTAGGGGGCAAGATATGAGGGACATGGCATGAATACTTAAAATAATAAAAAAAAAAAGAAAAAATCTTTCCCAAAGTCAAAGCCATCAAAAGGCATGGCCTGCCATACGCCAGCAAGGGCAGGCACATGCAGCAAAGTTTGCCAAAATTGATCCCCACTGAAGGCCAAAACAGAAAAGAAGGACTTACAAACACGCTGGAATGGAGACAACATCAAAGGAATTGCAATTGGAGGAGAAAAAAAGAAAATTTGGGAAATTTAATGACTCTTAGAAAGTGGCCTGGGGTTTTAGCAGGTGCAGTGCAAAGGACCAAAAGGTGCCAAAACTAAGCTCACAGATGTTGCAAAAGCAGGGGAAAAAGTCAAGGAGGAAGACAACTTAGGGAGAAAGATATGAGGGACATGGCATGAATACTTAAAACAAAAAAAAAAAAAAAAAAAAAAAAGAAAAAAAACTTTCCCAAAGTCAAAGCCATCAAAATGCAGGCAGGCCATACGCCACCAAGGGCAGGCACATGCAGCAAAGCTTGCCAAAATTGATCCCCACTGAAGGCCAAAACAGAAAAGAAGGACTTACAAACACGCTGGAATGGAGACAACACGAAAGGAATTCAATTTCTATGAGAAAAAAAGAAAATTTGGGAAATTTAGTGATTCTAAGAAAATGGCCTGGGTTTATATCAGGTGCAGTGCAAAGGACCAAAAGATGCAAAAACTAAGCTCACAGATGTTGCAAAAGCAGGGGAAAAATTGAAGGAGGAAGACACAACTTAGGGAGCAAGATATGAGGGACATGGCATGAGTACTTAAAACAAAAAAAAAAAAAAAAAAAAAAAAAAAGAAAAAATCCTTCCCAAAGTCAAAGCCATCAAAATGCAGGCAGGCCATACGCCAGCAAGTGCAGGCACATGCAGCAAAGTTTGCCAAAATTGATCCCCACTGAAGGCCAAAACAGAAAAGAAGGACTTACAAACACGCTGGAATGGAGACACCATCAAAGGAATTGCAATTGGAGGAGAAAAAAAGAAAATTTGGGAAATTTAGTGACTCTAAGAAAATGGCCTGGGTTTATATCAGGTGCAGTGCAAAGGACCAAAAGGTGCCAAAACTAAGCTCACAGATGTTGCAAAAGCAGGGGAAAAAGTCAAGGAGGAAGACACAACTTAGGGGGCAAGATGTGAGGGACATGGCATGAACACTTCAGAAAACAACCAAAAAAAGAAAAAAATCTTTCCCAAAGTCAAAGCCATCAAAAGGCATGGCCTGCCATCAAGTGCAGGGACATGCACCAAAGATTCCTCTATTGGTCCCCATTGAAATCGCAAGATTCCTTTTCCCTTCCCGAAAGGAAATGAAATTTCCTTTCGGGAAGGGAAAAGGAATCTTGCGAATCCCAAAAGAAAGGCTTACAAACACTCTGGAAAGGAGATAGGTTCAAATGAAATGCAATTGAAAAAAGCAGAAAATCGGGAATTTTAGTCTCTTCAAAAAATAGGCTGTGAGGAAATCAGCTGCATTGCAAAGGACCAAAAGGTGCCAAAACTAAGCTCACAGATGTTGCAAAAGCAGGGGAAAAAGTCAAGGAGGAAGACACAACTTAGGGGGCAAGATATGAGGGACATGGCATGAATACTTAAAATAATAAAAAAAAAAAAGAAAAAATCTTTCCCAAAGTCAAAGCCATCAAAATGCAGGCAGGCCATAGGCCACAAAGGGCAGGCACATGCAGCAAAGCTTGCCAAAATTGATCCCCACTGAAGGCCAAAACAGAAAAGAAGGACTTACAAACACGATGGAATGGAGACAACATCAAAGGAATTGCAATTGGAGGAGAAAAAAAGAAAATTTGGGAAATTACTGACTCTAAAAAAATGGCGGGGGTTTATATCAGGTGCAGTGCAAAGGACCAAAAGATGCAAAAACTAAGCTCACAGATGTTGCAAAAGCAGGGGAAAAAGTCAAGGAGGAAGACACAACTTAGGGGGCAAGATATGAGGGACATGGCATGAATACTTAAAACAATAAAAAAAAAAAAAAAGAAAAAATCTTTCCCAAAGTCAAAGCCATCAAAAGGCAGGCAGGCCATAGGCCAGCAAGGGCAGGCACATGCAGCAAAGCTTGCCAAAATTGATCCCCACTGAAGGCCAAAACGGAAAAGAAGGACCTACAAACACGCTGGAATGGAGTCAACATCAAAGGATTTGCAATTGGAGGAGAAAAAAAGAAAATTTGGGAAATTTAGTGACTCTAAGAAAATGGCCTGGGTTTATATCAGGTGCAGTGCAAAGGACCAAAAGATGCAAAAACTAAGCTCACAGATGTTGCAAAAGCATGGGAAAAATTGAAGGAGGAAGACACAACTTAGGGAGCAAGATATGAGGGACATGGCATGAGTACTTAAAACAAAAAAAAAAAAAAAAAAAAAAAGAAAAAATCCTTCCCAAAGTCAAAGCCATCAAAATGCAGGCAGGCCATACGCCAGCAAGTGCAGGCACATGCAGCAAAGTTTGCCAAAATTGATCCCCACTGAAGGCCAAAACAGAAAAGAAGGACTTACAAACACGCTGGAATGGAGACACCATCAAAGGAATTGCAATTGGAGGAGAAAAAAAGAAAATTTGGGAAATTTAGTGACTCTAAGAAAATGGCCTGGGTTTATATCAGGTGCAGTGCAAAGGACCAAAAGGTGCCAAAACTAAGCTCACAGATGTTGCAAAAGCAGGGGAAAAAGTCAAGGAGGAAGACACAACTTAGGGAGCAAGATATGAGGGATATGGCATGAATACTTAAAACAAAAAAAAAAAAAAAAAGAAAAAATCTTTCCCAAAGTCAAAGCCATCAAAATGCAGGCAGGCCATACGCCACCAAGGGCAGGCACATGCAGCAAAGTTTGCCAAAATTGATCCCCACTGAAGGCCAAAACAGAAAAGAAGGACCTACAAACACGCTGGAATGGAGTCAACATCAAAGGATTTGCAATTGGAGGAGAAAAAAAGAAAATTTGAAAAATTTAGTGACTCTAAGAAAATGGCCTGGGTTTATATCAGGTGCAGTGCAAAGGACCAAAAGATGCAAAAACTAAGCTCACAGATGTTGCAAAATCAGGGGAAAAATTGAAGGAGGAAGACACAACTTAGGGAGCAAGATATGAGGGACATGGCATGAGTACTTAAAACAAAAAAAAAAAAAAAAAAAAAAAGAAAAAATCCTTCCCAAAGTCAAAGCCATCAAAATGCAGGCAGGCCATACGCAAGCAAGTGCAGGCACATGCAGCAAAGTTTGCCAAAATTGATCCCCACTGAAGGCCAAAACAGAAAAGAAGGACTTACAAACACACTGGAATGGAGACACCATCAAAGGATTTGCAATTGGAGGAGAAAAAAAGAAAATTTGGGAAATTTAGTGACTCTAAGAAAATGGCCTGGGTTTATATCAGGTGCAGTGCAAAGGACCAAAAGGTGCCAAAACTAAGCTCACAGATGTTGCAAAAGCAGGGGAAAAAGTCAAGGAGGAATACACAACTTAGGGGGCAAGATGTGAGGGCCATGGCATGAATACTTCCGAAAACAACCAAAAAAAGAAAAAAATCTTTCCCAAAGTCAAAGCCATCAAAAGGCATGGCCTGCCATCAAGTGCAGGGACATGCACCAAAGATTCCTCTATTGGTCCCCATTGAAATCGCAAGATTCCTTTTCCCTTCCCGAAAGGAAATGAAATTTCCTTTCGGGAAGGGAAAAGGAATCTTGCGAATCCCAAAAGAAAGGCTTACAAACACTCTGGAAAGGAGATAGGTTCAAATGAAATGCAATTGAAAAAAGCAGAAAATCGGGAATTTTAGTCTCTTCAAAAAATAGGCTGTGAGGAAATCAGCTGCATTGCAAAGGACCAAAAGGTGCCAAAACTAAGCTCACAGATGTTGCAAAAGCAGGGGAAAAAGTCAAGGAGGAAGACACAACTTAGGGGGCAAGATATGAGGGACATGGCATGAATACCTAAAATAATAAAATAAAAAAGAAAAAATCTTTCCCAAAGTCAAAGCCATCAAAATGCAGGCAGGCCATACGCCAGCAAGGGCAGGCACATGCAGCAAAGCTTGCCAAAACTGATCCCCACTGAAGGCCAAAACAGAAAAGAAGGACTTACAAACACGATGGAATGGAGACAACATCAAAGGAATTGCAATTGGAGGAGAAAAAAAGAAAATTTGGGAAATTACTGACTCTAAAAAAATGGCGTGGGTTTCTATCACGTGCATTGCAAAGGACCAAAAGGTGCCAAAACTAAGCTCACAGATGTTGCAAAAGCAGGGGAAAAAGTCAAGGAGGAAGACACAACTTAGGGGGCAAGATATGAGGGACATGGCATGAACACTTAAAACAAAAAAAAAAAAAAAAAGAAAAAATCTTTCCCAAAGTCAAAGCCATCAAAATGCAGGCAGGCCATAGGCCAGCAAGTGCAGGCACATGCAGCAAAGCTTGCCAAAATTGATCCCCACTGAAGGCCAAAACAGAAAAGAAGGACCTACAAACACGCTGGAATGGAGACAACATCAAAGGAATTGCAATTGGAGGAGAAAAAAAGAAAATTTGGGAAATTTATGACTCTTAGAAAGTGGCCTGGGTTTATATCAGGTGCAGTGCAAAGGACCAAAAGATGCAAAAACTAAGCTCACAGATGTTGCAAAAGCAGGGGAAAAATTGAAGGAGGAAGACACAACTTAGGGAGCAAGATATGAGGGACATGGCAGGAGTACTTAAAACAAAAAAAAAAAAAAAAAAAAAAAAAAGAAAAAATCCTTCCCAAAGTCAAAGCCATCAAAATGCAGGCAGGCCATAGGCCAGCAAGTGCAGGCACATGCAGCAAAGCTTGCCAAAATTGATCCCCACTGAAGGCCAAAACAGAAAAGAAGGACCTACAAACACGCTGGAATGGAGACACCATCAAAGGAATTGCAAATGGAGGAGAAAAAGAAAATTTGGGAAATTTAGTGACTCTAAGAAAATGGCCTGGGTTTATATCAGGTGCAGTGCAAAGGACCAAAAGGTGCCAAAACTAAGCTCACAGATGTTGCAAAAGCAGGGGAAAAAGTCAAGGAGGAAGACACAACTTAGGGGGCAAGATGTGAGGGACATGGCATGAATACTTCCGAAAACAACCAAAAAAAGAAAAAAATCTTTCCCAAAGTCAAAGCCATCAAAATGCTGGCAGGCCATACACCACCAAGGGCAGGCACATGCAGCAAAGCTTGCCAAAATTGATCCCCACTGAAGGCCAGAACAGAAAAGAAGGACTTACAAACACGCTGGAATGGAGACAGCATCAAAGGAATTGCAATTGGAGGAGAAAAAGAAAAATTGGGAAATTTAGTGACTCTAAGAAAATGGCCTGGGTTTATATCAGGTGCAGTGCAAAGGACCAAAAGGTGCCAAAACTAAGCTCACAGATGTTGCAAAAGCAGGGGAAAAAGTCAAGGAGGAAGACACAACTTAGGGGGCAAGATGTGAGGGACATGGCATGAATACTTAAAATAATAAAAAAAAAAAAAAAGAAAAAATCTTTCCCAAAGTCAAAGCCATCAAAATGCAGGCAGGCCATACGCCAGCAAGTGCAGGCACATGCAGCAAAGCTTGCCAAAATTGATCCCCACTGAAGGCCAAAACAGAAAAGAAGGACTTACAAACACGCTGGAATGGAGACAACATGAAAGGAATTCAATTTCTATGAGAAAAAAAGAAAATTTGGGAAAGTTAGTGATTCTAAGAAAATGGCCTGGGTTTCTATCAGGTGCAGTGCAAAGGACCAAAAGGTGCCAAAACTAAGCTCACAGATGTTGCAAAAGCAGGGGAAAAAGTCAAGGAGGAAGACACAACTTAGGGGGCAAGATATGAGGGACATGGCATGAATACTTAAAATAATAAAAAAAAAAAGAAAAAATCTTTCCCAAAGTCAAAGCCATCAAAAGGCAGGCAGGCCATACGCCAGCAAGGGCAGGCACATGCAGCAAAGTTTGCCAAAATTGATCCCCACTGAAGGCCAAAACAGAAAAGAAGGACTTACAAACACGCTGGAATGGAGACACCATCAAAGGATTTGCAATTGGAGGAGAAAAAAAGAAAATTTGGGAAATTTAATGACTCTTAGAAAGTGGCCTGGGGTTTTAGCAGGTGCAGTGCAAAGGACCAAAAAGTGCCAAAACTAAGCTCACAGATGTTGCAAAAGCAGGGGAAAAAGTCAAGGAGGAAGACAACTTAGGGAGCAAGATATGAGGGACATGTCATGAATACTTAAAACAAAAAAAAAAAAAAAAAAAAAAAAAGAAAAAAAACTTTCCAAAAGTCAAAGCCATCAAAATGCAGGCAGGCCATACGCCACCAAGGGCAGGCACATGCAGCAAAGCTTGCCAAAACTGATCCCCACTGAAGGCCAAAACAGAAAAGAAGGACTTACAAACACGCTGGAATGGAGACAACATGAAAGGAATTCAATTTCTATGAGAAAAAAAGAAAATTTGGGAAATTTAGTGATTCTAAGAAAATGGCCTGGGTTTATATCAGGTGCAGTGCAAAGGGCCAAAAGGTGCCGAAACTAAGCTCACAGATGTTGCAAAAGCAGGGGAAAAAGACAAGGAGGAAGACACAACTTAGGGAGCAAGATATGAGGGACATGGCATGAATACTTCCGAAAACAACCAAAAAAAGAAAAAAATCTTTCCCAAAGTCAAAGCCATCAAAAGGCATGGCCTGCCATCAAGTGCAGGGACATGCACCAAAGATTCCTCTATTGGTCCCCATTGAAATCGCAAGATTCCTTTTCCCTTCCCGAAAGGAAATGAAATTTCCTTTCGGGAAGGGAAAAGGAATCTTGCGAATCCCAAAAGAAAGGCTTACAAACACTCTGGAAAGGAGATAGGTTCAAATGAAATGCAATTGAAAAAAGCAGAAAATCGGGAATTTTAGTCTCTTCAAAAAATAGGCTGTGAGGAAATCAGCTGCATTGCAAAGGACCAAAAGGTGCCAAAACTAAGGTCACAGATGTTGCAAAAGCAGGGGAAAAAGTCAAGGAGGAAGACACAACTTAGGGGGCAAGATATGAGGGACATGGCATGAATACCTAAAATAATAAAAAAAAAAAAAAAGAAAAAATCTTTCCCAAAGTCAAAGCCATCAAAATGCAGGCAGGCCATACACCACCAAGGGCAGGCACATGCAGCAAAGCTTGCCAAAATTGATCCCCACTGAAGGCCAAAACATAAAAAAAGGACCTACAAACACGCTGGAATGGAGACAACATCAAAGGAATTGCAATTGGAGGAGAAAAAAAGAAAATTTGGGAAATTTAATGACTCTTAGAAAGTGGCCTGGGATTTTAGCAGGTGCAGTGCAAAGGACCAAAAGGTGCCAAAACTAAGCTCACAGATGTTGCAAAAGCAGGGGAAAAAGTCAAGGAGGAAGACACAACTTAGGGGGCAAGATATGAGGGACATGGCATGAATACTTAAAACAAAAAAAAAAAAAAAGAAAAAAACTTTCCCAAAGTCAAAGCCATCAAAATGCAGGCAGGCCATAGGCCAGCAAGTGCAGGCACATGCAGCAAAGCTTGCCAAAATTGATCCCCACTGAAGGCCAAAACAGAAAAGAAGGACTTACAAACACGCTGGAATGGAGACAACATGAAAGGAATTCAATTTCTATGAGAAAAAAAGAAAATTTTGGAAAGTTAGTGATTCTAAGAAAATGGCCTGGGTTTCTATCAGGTGCAGTGCAAAGGACCAAAAGGTGCCAAAACTAAGCTCACAGATGTTGCAAAAGCAGGGGAAAATGTCAAGGAGGAAGACACAACTTAGGGGGCAAGATATGAGACACATGGCATGAATACTTAAAATAATAAAAAAAAAAAGAAAATATCTTTCCCAAAGTCAAAGCCATCAAAAGGAATGGCCTGCCATACGCCAGCAAGGGCAGGCACATGCAGCAAAGTTTGCCAAAATTGATCCCCACTGAAGGCCAAAACAGAAAAGAAGGACTTACAAACACGCTGGAATGGAGACAACATCAAAGGAATTGCAATTGGAGGAGAAAAAAAGAAAATTTGGGAAATTTAATGACTCTTAGAAAGTGGCCTGGGGTTTATATCAGGTGCAGTGCAAAGGACCAAAAGATGCAAAAACTAAGCTCACAGATGTTGCAAAAGCAGGGGAAAAAGTCAAGGAGAAAGACACAACTTAGGGGGCAAGATATGAGGGACATGGCATGAATACTTAAAATAATAAAAAAAAAAAAAAAGAAAAGAAAAAAAACTTTCCCAAAGTCAAAGCCATCAAAATGCAGGCAGGCCATACGCCGCCAAGGGCAGGCACATGCAGCAAAGTTTGCCAAAATTGATCCCCACTGAAGGCCAAAACAGAAAAGAAGGACCTACAAACACGCTGGAATGGAGTCAACATCAAAGGATTTGCAATTGGAGGAGAAAAAAAGAAAATTTGGGAAATTTAGTGACTCTAAGAAAATGGCCTGGGTTTATATCAGGTGCAGTGCAAAGGACCAAAAGATGCAAAAACTAAGCTCACAGATGTTGCAAAATCAGGGGAAAAATTGAGGGAGGAAGACACAACTTAGGGAGCAAGATATGAGGGACATGGCATGAGTACTTAAAACAAAAAAAAAAAAAAAAAAAAAAAGAAAAAATCCTTCCCAAAGTCAAAGCCATCAAAATGCAGGCAGGCCATACGCCAGCAAGTGCCGGCACATGCAGCAAAGTTTGCCAAAATTGATCCCCACTGAAGGCCAAAACAGAAAAGAAGGACTTACAAACACGCTGGAATGGAGACACCATCAAAGGATTTGCAATTGGAGGAGAAAAAAAGAAAATTTGGGAAATTTAGTGACTCTAAGAAAATGGCCTGGGTTTATATCAGGTGCAGTGCAAAGGACCAAAAGGTGCCAAAACTAAGCTCACAGATGTTGCAAAAGCAGGGGAAAAAGTCAAGGAGGAATACACAACTTAGGGGGCAAGATGTGAGGGACATGGCATGAATACTTCCGAAAACAACCAAAAAAAGAAAAAAATCTTTCCCAAAGTCAAAGCCATCAAAAGGCATGGCCTGCCATCAAGTGCAGGGACATGCACCAAAGATTCCTCTATTGGTCCCCATTGAAATCGCAAGATTCCTTTTGCCTTCCCGAAAGGAAATGAAATTTCCTTTCGGGAAGGGAAAAGGAATCTTGCGAATCCCAAAAGAAAGGCTTACAAACACTCTGGAAAGGAGAGAGGTTCAAATGAAATGCAATTGAAAAAAGCAGAAAATCGGGAATTTTAGTCTCTTCAAAAAATAGGCTGTGAGGAAATCAGCTGCATTGCAAAGGACCAAAAGGTGCCAAAACTAAGCTCACAGATGTTGCAAAAGCAGGGGAAAAAGTCAAGGAGGAAGACACAACTTAGGGGGCAAGATATGAGGGACATGGCATGAATACCTAAAATAATAAAATAAAAAAGAAAAAATCTTTCCCAAAGTCAAAGCCATCAAAATGCAGGCAGGCCATACGCCACCAAGGGCAGGCACATGCAGCAAAGCTTGCCAAAACTGATCCCCACTGAAGGCCAAAACAGAAAAGAAGGACTTACAAACACGATGGAATGGAGACAACATCAAAGGAATTGCAATTGGAGGAGAAAAAAAGAAAATTTGGGAAATTACTGACTCTAAAAAAATGGCGTGGGTTTCTATCACGTGCATTGCAAAGGACCAAAAGGTGCCAAAACTAAGCTCACAGATGTTGCAAAAGCAGGGGAAAAAGTCAAGGAGGAAGACACAACTTAGGGGGCAAGATATGAGGGACATGGCATGAACACTTAAAACAAAAAAAAAAAAAAAAGAAAAAAACTTTCCCAAAGTCAAAGCCATCAAAATGCAGGCAGGCCATACACCAGCAAGTGCAGGCACATGCAGAAAAGCTTGCCAAAATTGATCCCCACTGAAGGCCAAAACAGAAAAGAAGGACCTACAAACACGCTGGAATGGAGACAACATCAAAGGAATTGCAATTGGAGGAGAAAAAAAGAAAATTTGGGAAATTTATGACTCTTAGAAAGTGGCCTGGGGTTTATATCAGGTGCAGTGCAAAGGACCAAAAGGTGCCGAAACTAAGCTCACAGATGTTGCAAAAGCAGGGGAAAAAGACAAGGAGGAAGACACAACTTAGGGAGCAAGATATGAGGGACATGGCATGAATACTTCCGAAAACAACCAAAAAAAGAAAAAAATCTTTCCCAAAGTCAAAGCCATCAAAAGGCATGGCCTGCCATCAAGTGCAGGGACATGCACCAAAGATTCCTCTATTGGTCCCCATTGAAATCGCAAGATTCCTTTTCCCTTCCCGAAAGGAAATGAAATTTCCTTTCGGGAAGGGAAAAGGAATCTTGCGAATCCCAAAAGAAAGGCTTACAAACACTCTGGAAAGGAGATAGGTTCAAATGAAATGCAATTGAAAAAAGCAGAAAATCGGGAATTTTAGTCTCTTCAAAAAATAGGCTGTGAGGAAATCAGCTGCATTGCAAAGGACCAAAAGGTGCCAAAACTAAGCTCACAGATGTTGCAAAAGCAGGGGAAAAAGTCAAGGAGGAAGACACAACTTAGGGGGCAAGATATGAGGGACATGGCATGAATACCTAAAATAATAAAAAAAAAAAAGACAAAATCTTTCCCAAAGTCAAAGCCATCAAAATGCAGGCAGGCCATACGCCAGCAAGGGCAGGCACATGCAGCAAAGCTTGCCAAAATTGATCCCCACTGAAGGCCAAAACAGAAAAGAAGGACTTACAAACACGCTGGAATGGAGACACCATCAAAGGAATTGCAATTGGAGGAGAAAAAAAGAAAATTTGGGAAATTACTGACTCTAAAAAAATGGCGTGGGTTTCTATCACGTGCATTGCAAAGGACCAAAAGGTGCCAAAACTAAGCTCACAGATGTTGCAAAAGCAGGGGAAAAAGTCAAGGAGGAAGACACAACTTAGGGGGCAAGATATGAGGGACATGGCATGAATACTTAAAACAAAAAAAAAAAAAAAAGAAAAAATCTTTCCCAAAGTCAAAGCCATCAAAATGCAGGCAGGCCATAGGCCAGCAAGTGCAGGCACATGCAGCAAAGCTTGCCAAAATTGATCCCCACTGAAGGCCAAAACAGAAAAGAAGTACTTACAAACACGCTGGAATGGAGACAACATCAAAGGAATTGCAATTGGAGGAGAAAAAAAGAAAATTTGGGAAATTTAATGACTCTTAGAAAGTGGCCTGGGGTTTATATCAGGTGCAGTGCAAAGGACCAAAAGATGCAAAAACTAAGCTCACAGATGTTGCAAAAGCAGGGGAAAAAGTGAAGGAGGAAGACACAACTTAGGGGGCAAGATATGAGGGACATGGCATGAATACTTAAAATAATAAAAAAAAAAAAAAAGAAAAAATCTTTCCCAAAGTCAAAGCCATCAAAATGCAGGCAGGCCATACGCCACCAAGGGCAGGCACATGCAGCAAAGCTTGCCAAAATTGATCCCCACTGAAGGCCAAAACAGAAAAGAAGGACCTACAAACACGCTGGAATGGAGACAACATCAAAGGAATTGCAATTGGAGGAGAAAAAAAGAAAATTTGGGAAATTTAATGACTCTTAGAAAGTGGCCTGGGATTTTAGCAGGTGCAGTGCAAAGGACCAAAAGGTGCCAAAACTAAGCTCACAGATGTTGCAAAAGCAGGGGAAAAAGTCAAGGAGGAAGACACAACTTAGGGGGCAAGATATGAGGGACATGGCATGAATACTTAAAACAAAAAAAAAAAAAAAAGAAAAAATCTTTCCCAAAGTCAAAGCCATCAAAATGCAGGCAGGCCATAGGCCAGCAAGTGCAGGCACATGCAGCAAAGCTTGCCAAAATTGATCCCCACTGAAGGCCAAAACAGAAAAGAAGGACTTACAAACACGCTGGAATGGAGACAACATCAAAGGAATTGCAATTGGAGGAGAAAAAAAGAAAATTTGGGAAATTTAATGACTCTTAGAAAGTGGCCTGGGGTTTATATCAGGTGCAGTGCAAAGGACCAAAAGATGCAAAAACTAAGCTCACAGATGTTGCAAAAGCAGGGGAAAAAGTGAAGGAGGAAGACACAACTTAGGGGGCAAGATATGAGGGACATGGCATGAATACTTAAAATAATAAAAAAAAAAAAAAAGAAAAAATCTTTCCCAAAGTCAAAGCCATCAAAATGCAGGCAGGCCATACGCCACCAAGGGCAGGCACATGCAGCAAAGCTTGCCAAAATTGATCCCCACTGAAGGCCAAAACAGAAAAGAAGGACCTACAAACACGCTGGAATGGAGACAACATCAAAGGAATTGCAATTGGAGGAGAAAAAAAGAAAATTTGGGAAATTTAATGACTCTTAGAAAGTGGCCTGGGATTTTAGCAGGTGCAGTGCAAAGGACCAAAAGGTGCCAAAACTAAGCTCACAGATGTTGCAAAAGCAGGGGAAAAAGGCAAGGAGGAAGACAACTTAGGGAGCAAGATATGAGGGACATGGCATGAATACTTAAAACAAAAAAAAAAAAAAAAAAAAAGAAAAAAAACTTTCCCAAAGTCAAAGCCATCAAAATGCAGGCAGGCCATACGCCACGAAGGGCAGGCACATGCAGCAAAGCTTGCCAAAATTGATCCCCACTGAAGGCCAAAACAGAAAAGAAGGACTTACAAACACGCTGGAATGGAGACAACATGAAAGGAATTCAATTTCTATGAGAAAAAGAGAAAATTTGGGAAATTTAGTGATTCTAAGAAAATGGCCTGGGTTTATATCAGGTGCAGTGCAAAGGGCCAAAAGGTGCCAAAACTAAGCTCACAGATGTTGCAAAAGCAGGGGAAAAAGTCAAGGAGGAAGACACAACTTAGGGGGCAAGATGTGAGGGACATGGCATGAATACTTCCGAAAACAACCAAAAAAAGAAAAAAATCTTTCCCAAAGTCAAAGCCATCAAAAGGCATGGCCTGCCATCAAGTGCAGGGACATGCACCAAAGATTCCTCTATTGGTCCCCATTGAAATCGCAAGATTCCTTTTCCCTTCCCGAAATGAAATGAAATTTCCTTTCGGGAAGGGAAAAGGAATCTTGCGAATCCCAAAAGAAAGGCTTACAAACACTCTGGAAAGGAGATAGGTTCAAATGAAATGCAATTGAAAAAAGCAGAAAATCGGGAATTTTAGTCTCTTCAAAAAATAGGCTGTGAGGAAATCAGCTGCATTGCAAAGGACCAAAAGGTGCCAAAACTAAGCTCACAGATGTTGCAAAAGCAGGGGAAAAAGTCAAGGAGGAAGACACAACTTAGGGGGCAAGATATGAGGGACATGGCATGAATACTTAAAATAATAAAAAAAAAAAAAAAAGAAAAAATCTTTCCCAAAGTCAAAGCCATCAAAATGCAGGCAGGCCATACGCCACCAAGGGCAGGCACATGCAGCAAAGTTTGCCAAAATTGATCCCCACTGAAGGCCAAAACAGAAAAGAAGGACTTACAAACACGCTGGAATGGAGACAACATCAAAGGAATTGCAATTGGAGGAGAAAAAAAGAAAATTTGGGAAATTACTGACTCTAAAAAAATGGCGGGGGTTTATATCAGGTGCAGTGCAAAGGACCAAAAGGTGCCAAAACTAAGCTCACAGATGTTGCAAAAGCAGGGGAAAAAGTCAAGGAGGAAGACACAACTTAGGGGGCAAGATATGAGGGACATGGCAGGAATACTTAAAATAATAAAAAAAAAAAAAAAGAAAAAATCTTTCCCAAAGTCAAAGCCATCAAAATGCAGGCAGGCCATACGCCACCAAGGGCAGGCACATGCAGCAAAGCTTGCCAAAATTGATCCCCACTGAAGGCCAAAACAGAAAAGAAGGACCTACAAACACGCTGGAATGGAGACAACATCAAAGGAATTGCAATTGGAGGAGAAAAAAAGAAAATTTGGGAAATTTAATGACTCTTAGAAAGTGGCCTGGGATTTTAGCAGGTGCAGTGCAAAGGACCAAAAGGTGCCGAAACTAAGCTCACAGATGTTGCAAAAGCAGGGGAAAAAGTCAAGGAGGAAGACACAACTTAGGGAGCAAGATATGAGGGACATGGCATGAATAGTTAAAACAAAAAAAAAAAAAAAAAGAAAAAATCTTTCCCAAAGTCAAAGCCATCAAAATGCAGGCAGGCCATACGCCAGCAAGTGCAGGCACATGCAGCAAAGCTTGCCAAAATTGATCCCCACTGAAGGCCAAAACAGAAAAGAAGGACCTACAAACACGCTGGAATGGAGTCAACATCAAAGGATTTGCAATTGGAGGAGAAAAAAAGAAAATTTGGGAAATTTAGTGACTCTAAGAAAATGGCCTGGGTTTATATCAGGTGCAGTGCAAAGGACCAAAAGATGCAAAAACTAAGCTCACAGATGTTGCAAAAGCAGGGGAAAAATTGAAGGAGGAAGACACAACTTAGGGAGCAAGATATGAGGTACATGGCATGAGTACTTAAAAGAAAAAAAAAAAAAAAAAAAAAGAAAAAATCCTTCCCAAAGTCAAAGCCATCAAAATGCAGGCAGGCCATACGCCAGCAAGTGCAGGCACATGCAGCAAAGTTTGCCAAAATTGATCCCCACTGAAGGCCAAAACAGAAAAGAAGGACTTACAAACACGCTGGAATGGAGACACCATCAAAGGATTTGCAATTGGAGGAGAAAAAAAGAAAATTTGTGAAATTTAGTGACTCTAAGAAAATGGCCTGGGTTTATATCAGGTGCAGTGAAAAGGACCAAAAGGTGCCAAAACTAAGCTCACAGATGTTGCAAAAGCAGGGGAAAAAGTCAAGGAGGAAGACAACTTAGGGAGCAAGATATGAGGGACATGGCATGAATACTTAAAACAAACAAAAAAAAAAAAAAAAAAAAAGAAAAAAAACTTTCCCAAAGTCAAAGCCATCAAAATGCAGGCAGGCCATACGCCACCAAGGGCAGGCACATGCAGCAAAGCTTGCCAAAACTGATCCCCACTGAAGGCCAAAACAGAAAAGAAGGACTTACAAACACGCTGGAATGGAGACAACATGAAAGGAATTCAATTTCTATGAGAAAAAAAGAAAATTTGGGAAATTTAGTGATTCTAAGAAAATGGCCTGGGTTTATATCAGGTGCAGTGCAAAGGGCCAAAAGGTGCCAAAACTAAGCTCACAGATGTTGCAAAAGCAGGGGAAAAAGTCAAGGAGGAAGACACAACTTAGGGGGCAAGATGTGAGGGACATGGCATGAACACTTCAGAAAACAACCAAAAAAAGAAAAAAATCTTTCCCAAAGTCAAAGCCATCAAAAGGCATGGCCTGCCAGCAAGTGCAGGGACATGCACCAAAGATTCCTCTATTGGTCCCCATTGAAATCGCAAGATTCCTTTTCCCTTCCCGAAAGGAAATGAAATTTCCTTTCGGGAAGGGAAAAGGAATCTTGCGAATCCCAAAAGAAAGGCTTACAAACACTCTGGAAAGGAGATAGGTTCAAATGAAATGCAATTGAAAAAAGCAGAAAATCGGGAATTTTAGTCTCTTCAAAAAATAGGCTGTGAGGAAATCAGCTGCATTGCAAAGGACCAAAAGGTGCCAAAACTAAGCTCACAGATGTTGCAAAAGCAGGGGAAAAAGTCAAGGAGGAAGACACAACTTAGCGGGCAAGATGTGAGGGACATGGCATGAACACTTAAAATAATAAAAAAAAAAAAAAAAAGAAAAAAATCTTTCCCAAAGTCAAAGCCATCAAAATGCAGGCAGGCCATACACCACCAAGGGCAGGCACATGCAGCAAAGCTTGCCAAAATTGATCCCCACTGAAGGCCAAAACAGAAAAGAAGGACTTACAAACACGCTGGAATGGAGACACCATCAAAGGAATTGCAATTGGAGGAGAAAAAAAGAAAATTTGGGAAATTACAGACTCTAAAAAAATGGCCTGGGTTTATATCAGGTGCAGTGCAAAGGACCAAAAGGTGCCAAAACTAAGCTCACAGATGTTGCAAAAGCAGGGGAAAAAGTGAAGGAGGAAGACACAACTTAGGGGGCAAGATATGAGGGACATGGCATGAATACTTAAAAAAATAAAAAAAAAAAAAAGAAAAAATCTTTCCCAAAGTCAAAGCCATCAAAATGCAGGCAGGCCATACGCCAGCAACTGCAGGCACATGCAGCAAAGCTTGCCAAAATTGATCCCCACTGAAGGCCAAAACAGAAAAGAAGGACTTACAAACACGCTGGAATGGAGACAACATGAAAGGAATTCAATTTCTATGAGAAAAAAAGAAAATTTGGGAAAGTTAGTGATTCTAAGAAAATGGCCTGGGTTTCTATCAGGTGCAGTGCAAAGGACCAAAAGGTGCCAAAACTAAGCTCACAGATGTTGCAAAAGCAGGGGAAAAAGTCAAGGAGGAAGACACAACTTAGGGGGCAAGATACGAGGGACATGGCATGAATACTTAAAATAATAAAAAAAAAAAAAAGAAAAAATCTTTCCCAAAGTCAAAGCAATCAAAATGCAGGCAGGCCATACGCCAGCAAGGGCAGGCACATGCAGCAAAGTTTGCCAAAATTGATCCCCACTGAAGGCCAAAACAGAAAAGAAGGACTTACAAACACGCTGGAATGGAGACAACATCAAAGGAATTGCAATTGGAGGAGAAAAAAAGAAAATTTGGGAAATTTAATGACTCTTAGAAAGTGGCCTGGGGTTTTAGCAGGTGCAGTGCAAAGGACCAAAAGGTGCCAAAACTAAGCTCACAGATGTTGCAAAAGCAGGGGAAAAAGTCAAGGAGGAAGACAACTTAGGGAGCAAGATATGAGGGACATGGCATGAATACTTAAAACAAAAAAAAAAAAAAAAAAAAAAAAGAAAAAAAACTTTCCCAAAGTCAAAGCCATCAAAATGCAGGCAGGCCATACGCCACCAAGGGCAGGCACATGCAGCAAAGCTTGCCAAAATTGATCCCCACTGAAGGCCAAAACAGAAAAGAAGGACTTACAAACACGCTGGAATGGAGACAACATGAAAGGAATTCAATTTCTATGAGAAAAAAAGAAAATTTGGGAAAGTTAGTGATTCTAAGAAAATGGCCTGGGTTTATATCAGGTGCAGTGCAAAGGGCCAAAAGGTGCCAAAACTAAGCTCACAGATGTTGCAAAAGCAGGGGAAAAAGTCAAGGAGGAAGACACAACTTAGGGGGCAAGATGTGAGGGACATGGCATGAACACTTCAGAAAACAACCAAAAAAAGAAAAAAATCTTTCCCAAAGTCAAAGCCATCAAAAGCCATGGCCTGCCATCAAGTGCAGGGACATGCACCAAAGATTCCTCTATTGGTCCCCATTGAAATCGCAAGATTCCTTTTCCCTTCCCGAAATGAAATGAAATTTCCTTTCGGGAAGGGAAAAGGAATCTTGCGAATCCCAAAAGAAAGGCTTACAAACACTCTGGAAAGGAGATAGGTTCAAATGAAATGCAATTGAAAAAAGCAGAAAATCGGGAATTTTAGTCTCTTCAAAAAATAGGCTGTGAGGAAATCAGGAAATCAGCTGCATTGCAAAGGACCAAAAGGTGCCAAAACTAAGCTCACAGATGTTGCAAAAGCAGGGGAAAAAGTCAAGGAGGAAGACACAACTTAGGGGGCAAGATACGAGGGACATGGCATGAATACTTCCGAAAACAACCAAAAAAAGAAAAAAATCTTTCCCAAAGTCAAAGCCATCAAAATGCTGGCAGGCCATACACCACCAAGGGCAGGCACATGCAGCAAAGCTTGCCAAAATTGATCCCCACTGAAGGCCAGAACAGAAAAGAAGGACTTACAAACACGCTGGAATGGAGACAGCATCAAAGGAATTGCAATTGGAGGAGAAAAAGAAAAATTGGGAAATTTAGTGACTCTAAGAAAATGGCCTGGGTTTATATCAGGTGCAGTGCAAAGGACCAAAAGGTGCCAAAACTAAGCTCACAGATGTTGCAAAAGCAGGGGAAAAAGTCAAGGAGGAAGACACAACTTAGGGGGCAAGATGTGAGGGACATGGCATGAATACTTAAAATAATAAAAAAAAAAAAAAGAAAAAATCTTTCCCAAAGTCAAAGCCATCAAAATGCAGGCAGGCCATACGCCAGCAAGTGCAGGCACATGCAGCAAAGCTTGCCAAAATTGATCCCCACTGAAGGCCAAAACAGAAAAGAAGGACTTACAAACACGCTGGAATGGAGACAACATGAAAGGAATTCAATTTCTATGAGAAAAAAAGAAAATTTGGGAAAGTTAGTGATTCTAAGAAAATGGCCTGGCTTTCTATCAGGTGCAGTGCAAAGGACCAAAAGGTGCCAAAACTAAGCTCACAGATGTTGCAAAAGCAGGGGAAAAAGTCAAGGAGGAAGACACAACTTAGGGGGCAAGATATGAGGGACATGGCATGAATACGTAAAACAAAAAAAAAAAAAAAAAAAGAAAAAATCCTTCCCAAAGTCAAAGCCATCAAAATGCAGGCAGGCCATACGCCAGCAAGTGCAGGCACATGCAGCAAAGTTTGCCAAAATTGATCCCCACTGAAGGCCAAAACAGAAAAGAAGGACTTACAAACCTGCTGGAATGGAGACAACATCAAAGGAATTGCAATTGGAGGAGAAAAAAAGAAAATTTGGGAAATTTATTGACTCTAAGAAAATGGCCTGGGTTTATATCAGGTGCAGTGCAAAGGACCAAAAGATGCCAAAACTAAGCTCACAGATGTTGCAAAAGCAGGGGAAAAAGTGAAGGAGGAAGACACAACTTAGGGGGCAAGATGTGAGGGACATGGCATGAACACTTAAAATAATAAAAAAAAAAAAAGAAAGAATCTTTCCCAAAGTCAAAGCCATCAAAATGCTGGCAGGCCATACACCACCAAGGGCAGGCACATGCAGCAAAGCTTGCCAAAATTGATCCCCACTGAAGGCCAGAACAGAAAAGAAGGACTTACAAACACGCTGGAATGGAGACAGCATCAAAGGAATTGCAATTGGAGGAGAAAAAGAAAAATTGGGAAATTTAGCGACTCTAAGAAAATGGCCTGGGTTTATATCAGGTGCAGTGCAAAGGACCAAAAGGTGCCAAAACTAAGCTCACAGATGTTGCAAAAGCAGGGGAAAAAGTCAAGGAGGAAGACACAACTTAGGGGGCAAGATATGAGGGACATGGCATGAATACTTAAAATAATAAAAAAAAAAAGAAAAAATCTTTCCCAAAGTCAAAGCCATCAAAATGCAGGCAGGCCATACGCCAGCAAGGGCAGGCACATGCAGCAAAGCTTGCCAAAATTGATCCCCACTGAAGGCCAAAACAGAAAAGAAGGACTTACAAACACGCTAGAATGGAGACAACATCAAAGGAATTGCAATTGGAGGAGAAAAAAAGAAAATTTGGGAAATTTATGACTCTTAGAAAGTGGCCTGGGGTTTTAGCAGGTGCAGTGCAACGGACCAAAAAGTGCCAAAACTAAGCTCACAGATGTTGCAAAAGCAGGGGAAAAAGTCAAGGAGGAAGACAACTTAGGGAGCAAGATATGAGGGACATGGCATGAATACTTAAAACAAAAAAAAAAAAAAAAAAAAAAAAAGAAAAAAAACTTTCCCAAAGTCAAAGCCATCAAAATGCAGGCAGGCCATACGCCACCAAGGGCAGGCACATGCAGCAAAGCTTGCCAAAACTGATCCCCACTGAAGGCCAAAACAGAAAAGAAGGACTTACAAACACGCTGGAATGGAGACAACATGAAAGGAATTCAATTTCTATGAGAAAAAAAGAAAATTTGGGAAAGTTAGTGATTCTAAGAAAATGGCCTGGGTTTATATCAGGTGCAGTGCAAAGGGCCAAAAGGTGCCAAAACTAAGCTCACAGATGTTGCAAAAGCAGGGGAAAAAGTCAAGGAGGAAGACACAACTTAGGGGGCAAGATGTGAGGGACATGGCATGAACACTTCAGAAAACAACCAAAAAAAGAAAAAAATCTTTCCCAAAATCAAAGCCATCAAAAGGCATGGCCTGCCATCAAGTGCAGGGACATGCACCAAAGATTCCTCTATTGGTCCCCATTGAAATCGCAAGATTCCTTTTCCCTTCCCGAAATGAAATGAAATTTCCTTTCGGGAAGGGAAAAGGAATCTTGCGAATCCCAAAAGAAAGGCTTACAAACACTCTGGAAAGGAGATAGGTTCAAATGAAATGCAATTGAAAAAAGCAGAAAATCGGGAATTTTAGTCTCTTCAAAAAATAGGCTGTGAGGAAATCAGCTGCATTGCAAAGGACCAAAAGGTGCCAAAACTAAGCTCACAGATGTTGCAAAAGCAGGGGAAAAAGTCAAGGAGGAAGACACAACTTAGGGGGCAAGATGTGAGGGACATGGCATGAACACTTAAAATAATAAAAAAAAAAAAAAAAGAAAAAATCTTTCCCAAAGTCAAAGCCATCAAAATGCAGGCAGGCCATACACCACCAAGGGCAGGCACATGCAGCAAAGCTTGCCAAAATTGATCCCCACTGAAGGCCAAAACAGAAAAGAAGGACTTACAAACACGCTGGAATGGAGACACCATCAAAGGAATTGCAATTGGAGGAGAAAAAAAGAAAATTTGGGAAATAACTGACTCTAAAAAAATGGCGTGGGTTTCTATCACGTGCATTGCAAAGGACCAAAAGGTGCCAAAACTAAGCTCACAGATGTTGCAAAAGCAGGGGAAAAAGTCAAGGAGGAAGACACAACTTAGGGGGCAAGATATGAGGGACATGGCATGAATACTTAAAAAAATAAAAAAAAAAAAAAGAAAAAATCTTTCCCAAAGTCAAAGCCATCAAAATGCAGGCAGGCCATAGGCCAGCAAGTGCAGGCACATGCAGCAAAGCTTGCCAAAATTGATCCCCACTGAAGGCCAAAACAGAAAAGAAGGACTTACAAACACGCTGGAATGGAGACACCATCAAAGGAATTGCAATTGGAGGAGAAAAAAAGAAAATTTGGGAAATTTATGACTCTTAGAAAGTGGCCTGGGGTTTATATCAGGTGCAGTGCAAAGGACCAAAAGATGCAAAAACTAAGCTCACAGATGTTGCAAAAGCAGGGGAAAAAGTCAAGGAGAAAGACACAACTTAGGGGGCAAGATATGAGGGACATGGCATGAATACTTAAAATAATAAAAAAAAAAAAAAAGAAAAAATCTTTCCCAAAGTCAAAGCCATCAAAATGCAGGCAGGCCATACGCCAGCAAGTGCAGGCACATGCAGCAAAGCTTGCCAAAACTGATCCCCACTGAAGGCCAAAACAGAAAAGAAGGACCTACAAACACGCTGGAATGGAGACAACATCAAAGGAATTGCAATTGGAGGAGAAAAAAAGAAAATTTGGGAAATTTAATGACTCTTAGAAAGTGGCCTGGGATTTTAGCAGGTGCAGTGCAAAGGACCAAAAGGTGCCGAAACTAAGCTCACAGATGTTGCAAAAGCAGGGGAAAAAGTCAAGGAGGAAGACACAACTTAGGGAGCAAGATATGAGGGATATGGCATGAATACTTAAAACAAAAAAAAAAAAAAAAAGAAAAAATCTTTCCCAAAGTCAAAGCCATCAAAATGCAGGCAGGCCATACGCCACCAAGGGCAGGCACATGCAGCAAAGTTTGCCAAAATTGATCCCCACTGAAGGCCAAAACAGAAAAGAAGGACCTACAAACACGCTGGAATGGAGTCAACATCAAAGGATTTGCAATTGGAGGAGAAAAAAAGAAAATTTGGGAAATTTAGTGACTCTAAGAAAATGGCCTGGGTTTATATCAGGTGCAGTGCAAAGGACCAAAAGATGCAAAAACTAAGCTCACAGATGTTGCAAAATCAGGGGAAAAATTGAAGGAGGAAGACACAACTTAGGGAGCAAGATATGAGGGACATGGCATGAGTACTTAAAACAAAAAAAAAAAAAAAAAAAAAAGAAAAAATCCTTCCCAAAGTCAAAGCCATCAAAATGCAGGCAGGCCATACGCAAGCAAGTGCAGGCACATGCAGCAAAGTTTGCCAAAATTGATCCCCACTGAAGGCCAAAACAGAAAAGAAGGACTTACAAACACGCTGGAATGGAGACACCATCAAAGGATTTGCAATTGGAGGAGAAAAAAAGAAAATTTGGGAAATTTAGTGACTCTAAGAAAATGGCCTGGGTTTATATCAGGTGCAGTGCAAAGGACCAAAAGGTGCCAAAACTAAGCTCACAGATGTTGCAAAAGCAGGGGAAAAAGTCAAGGAGGAATACACAACTTAGGGGGCAAGATGTGAGGGACATGGCATGAATACTTCCGAAAACAACCAAAAAAAGAAAAAAATCTTTCCCAAAGTCAAAGCCATCAAAAGGCATGGCCTGCCATCAAGTGCAGGGACATGCACCAAAGATTCCTCTATTGGTCCCCATTGAAATCGCAAGATTCCTTTTCCCTTCCCGAAAGGAAATGAAATTTCCTTTCGGGAAGGGAAAAGGAATCTTGCGAATCCCAAAAGAAAGGCTTACAAACACTCTGGAAAGGAGATAGGTTCAAATGAAATGCAATTGAAAAAAGCAGAAAATCGGGAATTTTAGTCTCTTCAAAAAATAGGCTGTGAGGAAATCAGCTGCATTGCAAAGGACCAAAAGGTGCCAAAACTAAGCTCACAGATGTTGCAAAAGCAGGGGAAAAAGTCAAGGAGGAAGACACAACTTAGGGGGCAAGATATGAGGGACATGGCATGAATACCTAAAATAATAAAATAAAAAAGAAAAAATCTTTCCCAAAGTCAAAGCCATCAAAATGCAGGCAGGCCATACGCCACCAAGGGCAGGCACATGCAGCAAAGCTTGCCAAAACTGATCCCCACTGAAGGCCAAAACAGAAAAGAAGGACTTACAAACACGATGGAATGGAGACAACATCAAAGGAATTGCAATTGGAGGAGAAAAAAAGAAAATTTGGGAAATTACTGACTCTAAAAAAATGGCGTGGGTTTCTATCACGTGCATTGCAAAGGACCAAAAGGTGCCAAAACTAAGCTCACAGATGTTGCAAAAGCAGGGGAAAAAGTCAAGGAGGAAGACACAACTTAGGGGGCAAGATATGAGGGACATGGCATGAACACTTAAAACAAAAAAAAAAAAAAAAGAAAAAATCTTTCCCAAAGTCAAAGCCATCAAAATGCAGGCAGGCCATAGGCCAGCAAGTGCAGGCACATGCAGCAAAGCTTGCCAAAATTGATCCCCACTGAAGGCCAAAACAGAAAAGAAGGACCTACAAACACGCTGGAATGGAGACAACATCAAAGGAATTGCAATTGGAGGAGAAAAAAAGAAAATTTGGGAAATTTATGACTCTTAGAAAGTGGCCTGGGGTTTATATCAGGTGCAGTGCAAAGGACCAAAAGGTGCCGAAACTAAGCTCACAGATGTTGCAAAAGCAGGGGAAAAAGACAAGGAGGAAGACACAACTTAGGGAGCAAGATATGAGGGACATGGCATGAATACTTCCGAAAACAACCAAAAAAAGAAAAAAATCTTTCCCAAAGTCAAAGCCATCAAAAGGCATGGCCTGCCATCAAGTGCAGGGACATGCACCAAAGATTCCTCTATTGGTCCCCATTGAAATCGCAAGATTCCTTTTCCCTTCCCGAAAGGAAATGAAATTTCCTTTCGGGAAGGGAAAAGGAATCTTGCGAATCCCAAAAGAAAGGCTTACAAACACTCTGGAAAGGAGATAGGTTCAAATGAAATGCAATTGAAAAAAGCAGAAAATCGGGAATTTTAGTCTCTTCAAAAAATAGGCTGTGAGGAAATCAGCTGCATTGCAAAGGACCAAAAGGTGCCAAAACTAAGCTCACAGATGTTGCAAAAGCAGGGGAAAAAGTCAAGGAGGAAGACACAACTTAGGGGGCAAGATATGAGGGACATGGCATGAATACCTAAAATAATAAAATAAAAAAGAAAAAATCTTTCCCAAAGTCAAAGCCATCAAAATGCAGGCAGGCCATACGCCACCAAGGGCAGGCACATGCAGCAAAGCTTGCCAAAACTGATCCCCACTGAAGGCCAAAACAGAAAAGAAGGACTTACAAACACGCTGGAATGGAGACACCATCAAAGGAATTGCAATTGGAGGAGAAAAAAAGAAAATTTGGGAAATTACTGACTCTAAAAAAATGGCGTGGGTTTCTATCACGTGCATTGCAAAGGACCAAAAGGTGCCAAAACTAAGCTCACAGATGTTGCAAAAGCAGGGGAAAAAGTCAAGGAGGAAGACACAACTTAGGGGGCAAGATATGAGGGACATGGCATGAATACTTAAAACAAAAAAAAAAAAAAAAGAAAAAATCTTTCCCAAAGTCAAAGCCATCAAAATGCAGGCAGGCCATACACCACCAAGGGCAGGCACATGCAGCAAAGCTTGCCAAAATTGATCCCCACTGAAGGCCAAAACAGAAAAGAAGGACTTACAAACACGCTGGAATGGAGACAACATGAAAGGAATTCAATTTCTATGAGAAAAAAAGAAAATTTGGGAAATTTAATGACTCTTAGAAAGTGGCCTGGGGTTTATATCAGGTGCAGTGCAAAGGACCAAAAGATGCAAAAACTAAGCTCACAGATGTTGCAAAAGCAGGGGAAAAAGTCAAGGAGGAATACACAACTTAGGGGGCAAGATGTGAGGGACATGGCATGAATACTTCCGAAAACAACCAAAAAAAGAAAAAAATCTTTCCCAAAGTCAAAGCCATCAAAAGGCATGGCCTGCCATCAAGTGCAGGGACATGCACCAAAGATTCCTCTATTGGTCCCCATTGAAATCGCAAGATTCCTTTTCCCTTCCCGAAAGGAAATGAAATTTCCTTTCGGGAAGGGAAAAGGAATCTTGCGAATCCCAAAAGAAAGGCTTACAAACACTCTGGAAAGGAGATAGGTTCAAATGAAATGCAATTGAAAAAAGCAGAAAATCGGGAATTTTAGTCTCTTCAAAAAATAGGCTGTGAGGAAATCAGCTGCATTGCAAAGGACCAAAAGGTGCCAAAACTAAGCTCACAGATGTTGCAAAAGCAGGGGAAAAGGTCAAGGAGGAAGACACAACTTAGGGGGCAAGATATGAGGGACATGGCATGAATACCTAAAATAATAAAATAAAAAAGAAAAAACCTTTCCCAAAGTCAAAGCCATCAAAATGCAGGCAGGCCATACGCCACCAAGGGCAGGCACATGCAGCAAAGCTTGCCAAAACTGATCCCCACTGAAGGCCAAAACAGAAAAGAAGGACTTACAAACACGCTGGAATGGAGACAACATCAAAGGAATTGCAATTGGAGGAGAAAAAAAGAAAATTTGGGAAATTACTGACTCTAAAAAAATGGCGTGGGTTTCTATCACGTGCATTGCAAAGGACCAAAAGGTGCCAAAACTAAGCTCACAGATGTTGCAAAAGCAGGGGAAAAAGTCAAGGAGGAAGACACAACTTAGGGGGCAAGATATGAGGGACATGGCATGAACACTTAAAACAAAAAAAAAAAAAAAAGAAAAAATCTTTCCCAAAGTCAAAGCCATCAAAATGCAGGCAGGCCATAGGCCAGCAAGTGCAGGCACATGCAGCAAAGCTTGCCAAAATTGATCCCCACTGAAGGCCAAAACAGAAAAGAAGGACCTACAAACACGCTGGAATGGAGACAACATCAAAGGAATTGCAATTGGAGGAGAAAAAAAGAAAATTTGGGAAATTTATGACTCTTAGAAAGTGGCCTGGGGTTTATATCAGGTGCAGTGCAAAGGACCAAAAGGTGCCGAAACTAAGCTCACAGATGTTGCAAAAGCAGGGGAAAAAGACAAGGAGGAAGACACAACTTAGGGAGCAAGATATGAGGGACATGGCATGAATACTTCCGAAAACAACCAAAAAAAGAAAAAAATCTTTCCCAAAGTCAAAGCCATCAAAAGGCATGGCCTGCCATCAAGTGCAGGGACATGCACCAAAGATTCCTCTATTGGTCCCCATTGAAATCGCAAGATTCCTTTTCCCTTCCCGAAAGGAAATGAAATTTCCTTTCGGGAAGGGAAAAGGAATCTTGCGAATCCCAAAAGAAAGGCTTACAAACACTCTGGAAAGGAGATAGGTTCAAATGAAATGCAATTGAAAAAAGCAGAAAATCGGGAATTTTAGTCTCTTCAAAAAATAGGCTGTGAGGAAATCAGCTGCATTGCAAAGGACCAAAAGGTGCCAAAACTAAGCTCACAGATGTTGCAAAAGCAGGGGAAAAAGTCAAGGAGGAAGACACAACTTAGGGGGCAAGATATGAGGGACATGGCATGAATACCTAAAATAATAAAATAAAAAAGAAAAAATCTTTCCCAAAGTCAAAGCCATCAAAATGCAGGCAGGCCATACGCCACCAAGGGCAGGCACATGCAGCAAAGCTTGCCAAAACTGATCCCCACTGAAGGCCAAAACAGAAAAGAAGGACTTACAAACACGCTGGAATGGAGACACCATCAAAGGAATTGCAATTGGAGGAGAAAAAAAGAAAATTTGGGAAATTACTGACTCTAAAAAAATGGCGTGGGTTTCTATCACGTGCATTGCAAAGGACCAAAAGGTGCCAAAACTAAGCTCACAGATGTTGCAAAAGCAGGGGAAAAAGTCAAGGAGGAAGACACAACTTAGGGGGCAAGATATGAGGGACATGGCATGAATACTTAAAATAATAAAAAAAAAAAAAAAAAGAAAAAATCTTTCCCAAAGTCAAAGCCATCAAAATGCAGGCAGGCCATACGCCACCAAGGGCAGGCACATGCAGCAAAGCTTGCCGAAATTGATCCCCACTGAAGGCCAAAACAGAAAAGAAGGACCTACAAACACGCTGGAATGGAGACAACATCAAAGGAATTGCAATTGGAGGAGAAAAAAAGAAAATTTGGGAAATTTATGACTCTTAGAAAGTGGCCTGGGGTTTATATCAGGTGCAGTGCAAAGGACCAAAAGGTGCCGAAACTAAGCTCACAGATGTTGCAAAAGCAGGGGAAAAAGACAAGGAGGAAGACACAACTTAGGGAGCAAGATATGAGGGACATGGCATGAATACTTCCGAAAACAACCAAAAAAAGAAAAAAATCTTTCCCAAAGTCAAAGCCATCAAAAGGCATGGCCTGCCATCAAGTGCAGGGACATGCACCAAAGATTCCTCTATTGGTCCCCATTGAAATCGCAAGATTCCTTTTCCCTTCCCGAAAGGAAATGAAATTTCCTTTCGGGAAGGGAAAAGGAATCTTGCGAATCCCAAAAGAAAGGCTTACAAACACTCTGGAAAGGAGATAGGTTCAAATGAAATGCAATTGAAAAAAGCAGAAAATCGGGAATTTTAGTCTCTTCAAAAAATAGGCTGTGAGGAAATCAGCTGCATTGCAAAGGACCAAAAGGTGCCAAAACTAAGCTCACAGATGTTGCAAAAGCAGGGGAAAAAGTCAAGGAGGAAGACACAACTTAGGGGGCAAGATATGAGGGACATGGCATGAATACTTAAAATAATAAAAAAAAAAAAAAAAGAAAAAATCTTTCCCAAAGTCAAAGCCATCAAAATGCAGGCAGGCCATACGCCACCAAGGGCAGGCACATGCAGCAAAGCTTGCCAAAATTGATCCCCACTGAAGGCCAAAACAGAAAAAAAGGACCTACAAACACGCTGGAATGGAGACAACATCAAAGAAATTGCAATTGGAGGAGAAAAACGAAAATTTGGGAAATTTAATGACTCTTAGAAAGTGGCCTGGGATTTTAGCAGGTGCAGTGCAAAGGACCAAAAGGTGCCAAAACTAAGCTCACAGATGTTGCAAAAGCAGGGGAAAAAGTCAAGGAGGAAGACACAACTTAGGGGGCAAGATATGAGGGACATGGCATGAATACTTAAAACAAAAAAAAAAAAAAAGAAAAAATCTTTCCCAAAGTCAAAGCCATCAAAATGCAGGCAGGCCATAGGCCAGCAAGTGCAGGCACATGCAGCAAAGCTTGCCAAAATTGATCCCCACTGAAGGCCAAAACAGAAAAGAAGGACTTACAAACACGCTGGAATGGAGACAACATGAAAGGAATTCAATTTCTATGAGAAAAAAACAAAATTTGGGAAAGTTAGTGATTCTAAGAAAATGGCCTGGGTTTCTATCAGGTGCAGTGCAAAGGACCAAAAGGTGCCGAAACTAAGCTCACAGATGTTGCAAAAGCAGGGGAAAAAGTCAAGGAGGAAGACACAACTTAGGGGGCAAGATATGAGGGACATGGCATGAATACTTAAAATAATAAAAAAAAAAAGAAAAAATCTTTCCCAAAGTCAAAGCCATCAAAATGCAGGCAGGCCATACGCCAGCAAGGGCAGGCACATGCAGCAAAGTTTGCCAAAATTGATTCCCACTGAAGGCCAAAACAGAAAAGAAGGACTTACAAACACGCTGGAATGGAGACAACATCAAAGGAATTGCAATTGGAGGAGAAAAAAAGAAAATTTGGGAAATTTAATGACTCTTAGAAAGTGGCCTGGGGTTTTAGCAGGTGCAGTGCAAAGGACCAAAAGGTGCCAAAACTAAGGTCACAGATGTTGCAAAAGCAGGGGAAAAAGTCAAGGAGGAAGACAACTTAGGGAGCAAGATATGAGGGACATGGCATGAATACTTAAAACAAAAAAAAAAAAAAAAAAAAAAAAAGAAAAAAAACTTTCCCAAAGTCAAAGCCATCAAAATGCAGGCAGGCCATACGCCACCAAGGGCAGGCACATGCAGCAAAGCTTGCCAAAATTGATCCCCACTGAAGGCCAAAACAGAAAAGAAGGACTTACAAACACGCTGGAATGGAGACACCATCAAAGGAATTGCAATTGGAGGAGAAAAAAAGAAAATTTGGGAAATTTAGTGACTCTAAGAAAATGGCCTGGGTTTATATCAGGTGCAGTGCAAAGGACCAAAAGGTGCCAAAACTAAGCTCACAGATGTTGCAAAAGCAGGGGAAAAAGTCAAGGAGGAAGACACAACTTAGGGGGCAAGATGTGTGGGACATGGCATGAATACTTCCGAAAACAACCAAAAAAAGAAAAAAATCTTTCCCAAAGTCAAAGCCATCAAAAGGCATGGCCTGCCATCAAGTGCAGGGACATGCACCAAAGATTCCTCTATTGGTCCCCATTGAAATCGCAAGATTCCTTTTCCCTTCCCGAAAGGAAATGAAATTTCCTTTCGGGAAGGGAAAAGGAATCTTGCGAATCCCAAAAGAAAGGCTTACAAACACTCTGGAAAGGAGATAGGTTCAAATGAAATGCAATTGAAAAAAGCAGAAAATCGGGAATTTTAGTCTCTTCAAAAAATAGGCTGTGAGGAAATCAGCTGCATTGCAAAGGACCAAAAGGTGCCAAAACTAAGCTCACAGATGTTGCAAAAGCAGGGGAAAAAGTCAAGGAGGAAGACACAACTTAGGGGGCAAGATATGAGGGACATGGCATGAACACCTAAATTAATAAAAAAAAAAAAGAAAAAATCTTTCCCAAAGTCAAAGCCATCAAAATGCAGGCAGGCCATACGCCACCAAGGGCAGGCACATGCAGCAAAGCTTGCCAAAATTGATCCCCACTGAAGGCCAAAACAGAAAAGAAGGACTTACAAACACGCTGGAATGGAGACAACATCAAAGGAATTGCAATTGGAGGAGAAAAAAAGAAAATTTGGGAAATTTAGTGACTCTAAGAAAATGGCCTGGGTTTATATCAGGTGCAGTGCAAAGGACCAAAAGGTGCCAAAACTAAGCTCACAGATGTTGCAAAAGCAGGGGAAAAAGTCAAGGAGGAAGACACAACTTAGGGGGCAAGATGTGAGGGACATGGCATGAATACTTCCGAAAACAACCAAAAAAAGAAAAAAATCTTTCCCAAAGTCAAAGCCATCAAAAGGCATGGCCTGCCATCAAGTGCAGGGACATGCACCAAAGATTCCTCTATTGGTCCCCATTGAAATCGCAAGATTCCTTTTCCCTTCCCGAAAGGAAATGAAATTTCCTTTCGGGAAGGGAAAAGGAATCTTGCGAATCCCAAAAGAAAGGCTTACAAACACTCTGGAAAGGAGATAGGTTCAAATGAAATGCAATTGAAAAAAGCAGAAAATCGGGAATTTTAGTCTCTTCAAAAAATAGGCTGTGAGGAAATCAGCTGCATTGCAAAGGACCAAAAGGTGCCAAAACTAAGCTCACAGATGTTGCAAAAGCAGGGGAAAAAGTCAAGGAGGAAGACACAACTTAGGGGGCAAGATATGAGGGACATGGCATGAACACTTAAAATAATAAAAAAAAAAAAGAAAAAATCTTTCCCAAAGTCAAAGCCATCAAAATGCAGGCAGGCCATACGCCACCAAGGGCAGGCACATGCAGCAAAGCTTGCCAAAATTGATCCCCACTGAAGGCCAAAACAGAAAAGAAGGACTTACAAACACGCTGGAATGGAGACAACATCAAAGGAATTGCAATTGGAGGAGAAAAAAAGAAAATTTGGGAAATTACTGACTCTAAAAAAATGGCGGGGGTTTATATCAGGTGCAGTGCAAAGGACCAAAAGATGCAAAAACTAAGCTCACAGATGTTGCAAAAGCAGGGGAAAAAGTCAAGGAGGAAGACACAACTTAGGGGGCAAGATATGAGGGACATGGCATGAATACTTAAAACAATAAAAAAAAAAAAAAAGAAAAAATCTTTCCCAAAGTCAAAGCCATCAAAAGGCAGGCAGGCCATAGGCCAGCAAGTGCAGGCACATGCAGCAAAGCTTGCCAAAATTGATCCCCACTGAAGGCCAAAACAGAAAAGAAGGACCTACAAACACGCTGGAATGGAGTCAACATCAAAGGATTTGCAATTGGAGGAGAAAAAAAGAAAATTTGGGAAATTTAGTGACTCTAAGAAAATGGCCTGGGTTTATATCAGGTGCAGTGCAAAGGACCAAAAGATGCAAAAACTAAGCTCACAGATGTTGCAAAAGCAGGGGAAAAATTGAAGGAGGAAGACACAACTTAGGGAGCAAGATATGAGGGACATGGCAGGAGTACTTAAAACAAAAAAAAAAAAAAAAAAAAAAAGAAAAAATCCTTCCCAAAGTCAAAGCCATCAAAATGCAGGCAGGCCATACGCCAGCAAGTGCAGGCACATGCAGCAAAGCTTGCCAAAATTGATCCCCACTGAAGGCCAAAACAGAAAAGAAGGACTTACAAACACGCTGGAATGGAGACACCATCAAAGGAATTGCAATTGGAGGAGAAAAAGAAAATTTGGGAAATTTAGTGACTCTAAGAAAATGGCCTGGGTTTATATCAGGTGCAGTGCAAAGGACCAAAAGGTGCCAAAACTAAGCTCACAGATGTTGCAAAAGCAGGGGAAAAAGTCAAGGAGGAAGACACAACTTAGGGGGCAAGATGTGAGGGACATGGCATGAATACTTCCGAAAACAACCAAAAAAAGAAAAAAATCTTTCCCAAAGTCAAAGCCATCAAAATGCTGGCAGGCCATACACCACCAAGGGCAGGCACATGCAGCAAAGCTTGCCAAAATTGATCCCCACTGAAGGCCAGAACAGAAAAGAAGGACTTACAAACACGCTGGAATGGAGACAGCATCAAAGGAATTGCAATTGGAGGAGAAAAAGAAAAATTGGGAAATTTAGTGACTCTAAGAAAATGGCCTGGGTTTATATCAGGTGCAGTGCAAAGGACCAAAAGGTGCCAAAACTAAGCTCACAGATGTTGCAAAAGCAGGGGAAAAAGTCAAGGAGGAAGACACAACTTAGGGGGCAAGATGTGAGGGACATGGCATGAATACTTAAAATAATAAAAAAAAAAAAAAAGAAAAAATCTTTCCCAAAGTCAAAGCCATCAAAATGCAGGCAGGCCATACGCCACCAAGGGCAGGCACATGCAGTAAAGCTTGCCAAAATTGATCCCCACTGAAGGCCAAAACAGAAAAGAAGGACTTACAAACACGCTGGAATGGAGACAACATGAAAGGAATTCAATTTCTATGAGAAAAAAAGAAAATTTGGGAAAGTTAGTGATTCTAAGAAAATGGCCTGGGTTTCTATCAGGTGCAGTGCAAAGGACCAAAAGGTGCCAAAACTAAGCTCACAGATGTTGCAAAAGCAGGGGAAAAAGTCAAGGAGGAAGACACAACTTAGGGGGCAAGATATGAGGGACATGGCATGAATACTTAAAACAAAAAAAAAAAAAAAAAAAAAGAAAAAATCTATCCCAAAGTCAAAGCCATCAAAATGCAGGCAGGCCATACGCCAGCAAGTGCAGGCACATGCAGCAAAGTTTGCCAAAATTGATCCCCACTGAAGGCCAAAACAGAAAAGAAGGACTTACAAACATGCTGGAATGGAGACAACATCAAAGGAATTGCAATTGGAGGAGAAAAAAAGAAAATTTGGGAAATTTAGTGACTATAAGAAAATGGCCTGGGTTTATATCAGGTGCAGTGCAAAGGACCAAAAGATGCCAATACTAAGCTCACAGATGTTGCAAAAGCAGGGGAAAAAGTGAAGGAGGAAGACACAACTTAGGGGGCAAGATGTGAGGGACATGGCATGAATACTTAAAATAATAAAAAAAAAAAAAGAAAAAAATCTTTCCCAAAGTCAAAGCCATCAAAATGCTGGCAGGCCATACGCCAGCAAGGGCAGGCACATGCAGCAAAGCTTGCCAAAATTGATCCCCACTGAAGGCCAAAACAGAAAAGAAGGACTTACAAACACGCTGGAATGGAGACACCATCAAAAGATTTGCAATTGGAGGATAAAAAGAAAAATTGGGAAATTTAGTGACTCTAAGAAAATGGCCTGGGTTTATATCAGGTGCAGTGCAAAGGACCAAAAGGTGCCAAAACTAAGCTCACAGATGTTGCAAAAGCAAGGGAAAAAGTCAAGGAGGAAGACACAACTTAGGGGGCAAGATATGAGGGACATGGCATGAATACTTAAAATAATAAAAAAAAAAAGAAAAAATCTTTCCCAAAGTCAAAGCCATCAAAAGGCAGGCAGGCCATACGCCAGCAAGGGCAGGCACATGCAGCAAAGTTTGCCAAAATTGATCCCCACTGAAGGCCAAAACAGAAAAGAAGGACTTACAAACACGCTGGAATGGAGACACCATCAAAGGATTTGCAATTGGAGGAGAAAAAAAGAAAATTTGGGAAATTTAATGACTCTTAGAAAGTGGCCTGGGGTTTTAGCAGGTGCAGTGCAAAGGACCAAAAAGTGCCAAAACTAAGCTCACAGATGTTGCAAAAGCAGGGGAAAAAGTCAAGGAGGAAGACAACTTAGGGAGCAAGATATGAGGGACATGGCATGAATACTTAAAACAAAAAAAAAAAAAAAAAAAAAAAAAAGAAAAAAAACTTTCCCAAAGTCAAAGCCATCAAAATGCAGGCAGGCCATACGCCACCAAGGGCAGGCACATGCAGCAAAGCTTGCCAAAACTGATCCCCACTGAAGGCCAAAACAGAAAAGAAGGACTTACAAACACGCTGGAATGGAGACAACATGAAAGGAATTCAATTTCTATGAGAAAAAAAGAAAATTTGGGAAATTTAGTGATTCTAAGAAAATGGCCTGGGTTTATATCAGGTGCAGTGCAAAGGGCCAAAAGGTGCCAAAACTAAGCTCACAGATGTTGCAAAAGCAGGGGAAAAAGTCAAGGAGGAAGACACAACTTAGGGGGCAAGATGTGAGGGACATGGCATGAACACTTCAGAAAACAACCAAAAAAAGAAAAAAATCTTTCCCAAAGTCAAAGCCATCAAAAGGCATGGCCTGCCATCAAGTGCAGGGACATGCACCAAAGATTCCTCTATTGGTCCCCATTGAAATCGCAAGATTCCTTTTCCCTTCCCGAAAGGAAATGAAATTTCCTTTCGGGAAGGGAAAAGGAATCTTGCGAATCCCAAAAGAAAGGCTTACAAACACTCTGGAAAGGAGATAGGTTCAAATGAAATGCAATTGAAAAAAGCAGAAAATCGGGAATTTTAGTCTCTTCAAAAAATAGGCTGTGAGGAAATCAGCTGCATTGCAAAGGACCAAAAGGTGCCAAAACTAAGCTCACAGATGTTGCAAAAGCAGGGGAAAAAGTCAAGGAGGAAGACACAACTTAGGGGGCAAGATATGAGGGACATGGCATGAATACCTAAAATAATAAAATAAAAAAGAAAAAATCTTTCCCAAAGTCAAAGCCATCAAAATGCAGGCAGGCCATACGCCACCAAGTGCAGGCACATGCAGCAAAGCTTGCCAAAACTGATCCCCACTGAAGGCCAAAACAGAAAAGAAGGACTTAAAAACACGATGGAATGGAGACAACATCAAAGGAATTGCAATTGGAGGAGAAAAAAAGAAAATTTGGGAAATTACTGACTCTAAAAAAATGGCGTGGGTTTCTATCACGTGCAGTGCAAAGGACCAAAAGATGCCAAAACTAAGCTCACAGATGTTGCAAAAGCAGGGGAAAAAGTCAAGGAGGAAGACACATCTTAGGGGGCAAGATATGAGGGACATGGCATGAATACTTAAAACAAAAAAAAAAAAAAAAGAAAAAATCTTTCCCAAAGTCAAAGCCATCAAAATGCAGGCAGGCCATACGCCACCAAGGGCAGGCACATGCAGCAAAGCTTGCCAAAACTGATCCCCACTGAAGGCCAAAACAGAAAAGAAGGACTTAAAAACACGCTGGAATGGAGACAACATCAAAGGAATTGCAATTGGAGGAGAAAAAAAGAAAATTTGGGAAATTTATGACTCTTAGAAAGTGGCCTGGGGTTTATATCAGGTGCAGTGCAAAGGACCAAAAGGTGCCGAAACTAAGCTCACAGATGTTGCAAAAGCAGGGGAAAAAGACAAGGAGGAAGACACAACTTAGGGAGCAAGATATGAGGGACATGGCATGAATACTTCCGAAAACAACCAAAAAAAGAAAAAAATCTTTCCCAAAGTCAAAGCCATCAAAAGGCATGGCCTGCCATCAAGTGCAGGGACATGCACCAAAGATTCCTCTATTGGTCCCCATTGAAATCGCAAGATTCCTTTTCCCTTCCCGAAAGGAAATGAAATTTCCTTTCGGGAAGGGAAAAGGAATCTTGCGAATCCCAAAAGAAAGGCTTACAAACACTCTGGAAAGGAGATAGGTTCAAATGAAATGCAATTGAAAAAAGCAGAAAATCGGGAATTTTAGTCTCTTCAAAAAATAGGCTGTGAGGAAATCAGCTGCATTGCAAAGGACCAAAAGGTGCCAAAACTAAGGTCACAGATGTTGCAAAAGCAGGGGAAAAAGTCAAGGAGGAAGACACAACTTAGGGGGCAAGATATGAGGGACATGGCATGAATACCTAAAATAATAAAAAAAAAAAAAAAGAAAAAATCTTTCCCAAAGTCAAAGCCATCAAAATGCAGGCAGGCCATACACCACCAAGGGCAGGCACATGCAGCAAAGCTTGCCAAAATTGATCCCCACTGAAGGCCAAAACATAAAAAAAGGACCTACAAACACGCTGGAATGGAGACAACATCAAAGGAATTGCAATTGGAGGAGAAAAAAAGAAAATTTGGGAAATTTAATGACTCTTAGAAAGTGGCCTGGGATTTTAGCAGGTGCAGTGCAAAGGACCAAAAGGTGCCAAAACTAAGCTCACAGATGTTGCAAAAGCAGGGGAAAAAGTCAAGGAGGAAGACACAACTTAGGGGGCAAGATATGAGGGACATGGCATGAATACTTAAAACAAAAAAAAAAAAAAAAAGAAAAAATCTTTCCCAAAGTCAAAGCCATCGAAATGCAGGCAGGCCATAGGCCAGCAAGTGCAGGCACATGCAGCAAAGCTTGCCAAAATTGATCCCCACTGAAGGCCAAAACAGAAAAGAAGGACTTACAAACACGCTGGAATGGAGACAACATGAAAGGAATTCAATTTCTATGAGAAAAAAAGAAAATTTTGGAAAGTTAGTGATTCTAAGAAAATGGCCTGGGTTTCTATCAGGTGCAGTGCAAAGGACCAAAAGGTGCCAAAACTAAGCTCACAGATGTTGCAAAAGCAGGGGAAAATGTCAAGGAGGAAGACACAACTTAGGGGGCAAGATGTGAGGGACATGGCATGAATACTTAAAATAATAAAAAAAAAAAAGAAAATAT
>JAKDEW010001028.1:0-67208 GCA_021963965.1 Artemisiospiza belli
ATTCTGGGGGATTTCTCCAAATTTTGGGGTTTTTTTCCCCCCAAATTTGAAGCTTTTTCCCGATCTGGGGAAGTTCCCAAAATTGGGGGAGTCCCAAAATTTGGGGGGGGTCCAAAATTTGAGGGGGGGGTCCCAAGGTTTTGGGGGGGGTCCCTAAAATTTTGGGGGAGTTCCCTAAAATTTTGGGGTTTTCCCCAAATTTGAGGCTTTTCCCAACTCTGGGGAAGTTCCCAAAATTTGGGGGTCCCTAAAAATGTGGAGGGGTCCCAAGATTTGGGGAGGGGGGTCCCAAAATCTGGGGGGGGTCCCCAAATTTGGGAGGGTCCCCAAACGTGTGGGGTTTCCCCAAAAATCCTGGGGGATTTCTCCAAAATTTTGTTGTTTTTATTTTTTTTTTTTCCCCAAATTCGAGGCTTTTACCAAAATCTGAGGAATTTCCCCCAAATCCGGGGGGGGGGTCCCAAAAATCCCCAAATTTGGGTGGGGGGGGTCCCCAAAAATCTCCCTGTGCCCCTCCCCAGGCGCGGGGGATGGACCTGGTGGAGATCCTGTCCTTCCTCTTCCAGCTGAGCTTCTCCACACTGGGAAAGGTGGGAACTGAACTGGGAGGGACTGGGAGGGACTGGGAGGGACTGGGAACGGAGTTATGGACACTGGGAGGGACTGGGACAAACTGGGATGGGATTGGGTTAAACTGGGATGGACTGGGATGGACCTGGGGGAGATCCTGTCCTTCCTGTTCCAGCTGAGCTTCTCCACACTGGGAAAGGTGGGAACTGAACTGGGAGGGACTGGGATAAACTGGGAAGGACTGGGAGGGACTGGGAGGGACTGGGAGGGATGGGAATGGAGTTATGGACACTGGAGGGACTGGGACAAACTGGGATGGACTGGGATGGACCTGGTGGAGATCCTGTCCTTCCTCTTCCAGCTGAGCTTCTCCACACTGGGAAAGGTGGGACTGGGAGGGACTGGGATAAACTGGGAGGGACTGGGAGGGACTGGGAGGGACTGGGATGGGATTTGGAATAGAGTTATGGACACTGGGAGGGACTGGGTTAAACTGGGATGGACTGGGATGGACCTGGTGGAGATCCTGTCCTTCCTGTTCCAGCTGAGCTTCTCCACACTGGGAAAGGTGGGGAACTGAACTGGGACGGACTGGGATAAACTGGGAGGGACTGGGAATGGAGTTATGGGTACTGAGACGGACTGGGATAAACTGGGAGGGACTGGGATGGGATTGGGTTAAACTGGGATGGACTGGGATGGACCTGGGGGGAGATCCTGTCCTTCCTCTTCCAGCTGAGCTTTCTCCACACTGGGAAAGGTGGGAACTGAACTGGGATAAACTGGGATAAACTGGGATAAACTGGGAGGGACTGGGAATGGAGTTATGGGTACTGGGAGGGACTGGGTTAAACTGGGATGGACTGGGATGGACCTGGTGGAGATCCTGTCCTTCCTCTTCCAGCTGAGCTTCTCCACGCTGGGAAAGGTGGGAAATGAACTGGGATAAACTGGGAGGGACTGGGAGGGACTGGGAATGGAGTTATGGGCACTGGGAGGGACTGGGATGGGATTGGGTTAAACTGGGAGGAACTGGGATGGACCTGGTGGAGATCCTGTCCTTCCTGTTCCAGCTGAGGCTTCTCCACACTGGGAAAGGTGGGAACTGAACTGGGATGGACTGGGAGGGACTGGGAGGGACTGGGAGGGACTGGGAATGGAGTTATGGGTACTGGGAGGGACTGGGTTAAACTGGGATGGACTGGGATGGACCTGGTGGAGATCCTGTCGTTCCTGTTCCAGCTGAGCTTCTCCACACTGGGAAAGGTGGGAACTGAACTGGATAAACTGGGAGGGACTGGGAGGGACTGGGAATGGAGTTATGGACACTGGGATGGACTGGGACAAACTGGGAGGGACTGGGAGGGACTGGGATGGGATTGGGTTAAACTGGGAGGAACTGGGATGGACCTGGGGGAGATCCTGTCCTTCCTGTTCCAGCTGAGCTTCTCCACACTGGGAAAGGTGGGAACTGAACTGGGATGAACTGGGAGGGACTGGGATGAACTGGGAGGGACTGGGAGGGACTGGGAGGGACTGGGATGGGACTGGGTTAAACTGGGAGGAACTGGGAATGGACCTGGTGGAGATCCTGTCCTTCCTCTTCCAGCTGAGCTTCTCCACACTGGGAAAGGTGGGAACTGAACTGGGATGGACTGGGAGGGACTGGGAGGGACTGGGAGGGGATTGGGGGGGCACTGGGATGGACTGGGATGGACTGGGATGACTGGGATGGACTGAGATGAACTGGGATGAACTGGGATGAACTGGTTTCAACTGGGAGGTGACCGGGACTGTTCCTGAAAGACTGAGAACGTTCTGGAGGTTACTGGGGATGACTGGATGAACTGGGAGCTCACTGGGAGCTCGCTGGTTCAAACTGGTCCGTACTGGTGCAAACTGGTCCAAACCAGTGCAAACCAGTGCAAACTGGTGCAAACTGGTGCAAACTGGTGCAAACTGGTCTGTGCTGGTGCAAACTGGCCCAGACTGGTGCAAACTGGTCCAGACTGGTCCAAACTGGTGCAAACTGGTGCAAACTGGTGCAGGATTACTCGGTGGAGGGCATGAGCGAGTCGCTGCTGACGTTCCTGCAGCACCTGAGGGAGTTCGGGCTGGTGTTCCAGAGGAAGGTGAACTGGGAGCACTGGGAGCACTGGGAGGGACTGGGAGGGACACAGGGGACACTGGGAGGGACATTTGGGGACACTGGGAGGGACATTTGGGGACACTGGGAGGGACTGGGAGGGACACAGGGGATACTGGGAGGGACTGGGAGCACTGGGAGGGACACAGGGGACACTGGGAGGGACATTGGGGGACACTGGGAGCACTGGGAGGGACTGGGAGGGAACTGGGAGGGAACTGGGAGGGAACTGGGAGCACTGGGAGGGACACAGGGGACACTGGGAGGGACTGGGAGCACTGGGAGGGACTGGGAGGGAACTGGGAGGGACTGGGAGCACTGGGAGGGACTGGGAGGGGACTGGGAGGGACTGGGAGGAAACTGGGGGGGAACTGGGAGGGAACTGGGAGCACTGGGAGGGAACTGGGAGCACTGGGAGGGACACAGGGGATACTGGGAGGGAACTGGGAGTGACTGGGAGGGACTGGGAGTTCACTGGGGGACACTGGGAGGGACATTTGGGGACACTGGGAGCACTGGGAGAGACTGGGAGGGACCTGGGAGGGACTGGGAGGGACACAGGGGACACTGGGAGGGAACTGGGAGGGACTGTGAGGGACTGGGAGCACTGGGAGGGACTGGGAGGACATTGAGGGAACTGGGAGGGACTGGGAGGGACTGGGAGGGAACTGGGAGGGACTGGGAGCACTGGGAGGACATTGAGGGAACTGGGAGGGACTGGGAGCACTGGGAGGGACACAGGGGACACTGGGAGGGAACTGGGAGGGACTGTGAGGGACTGGGAGCACTGGGAGGGACTGGGAGGACATTGAGGGAACTGGGAGGGACTGGGAGGGACTGGGAGGGAACTGGGAGGGACTGGGAGCACTGGGAGGACATTGAGGGAACTGGGAGGGACTGGGAGGGCACTGGGGGACACTGGGAGGGACATTTGGGGACACTGGGAGGGGGGCTGGGATGTGCCGGGACAGCTCCTGGGGACACTTAGGGACACCAAGGACAATTCCTGGGGACACTTGGGGACACTCAAGGACAGCACCTGAGACACTTGGGGACATTTGGGGACACCAGGGACAGCTCCTGGGGACACTTAGGGACACTTGGGGACACCAGGGACAGCTCCTGGGGACACTTGGGGACACTTGGGGACACCAGGGACAGCTCCTGGGGACACTTGGGGACACCGGGGACAGCTCCTGGGGACATTTGGGGACACTTGGGGACACCGGGGACAGCTCCTGGGGACACTTGGGGACATTTGGGGACATCAGGGACATTTGGGGACACTTGGGGACACTTGGGGACACCGGGGACAGCTCCTGGGACATTTGGGGACACTTGGGGACACCAGGGACAGCTCCTGGGGACATTTGGGGACACTTGGGGACATTGCGGTGACATTGTCCCCCGTGCCCAGCGGAAGTCGCGGCGGTTCTACCCGACCCGCCTGGCCATCGCGCTGGCCTCGGGGACAGCGGGGACATCGCCGGGGACATCGCCAGGGGACATCCTCGGGGACATCCCTGGGGGACATCCTTGGGACAGAGCCTGACGGGCACGGCTTCATCCTGGTGGAGACCAACTACCCGCATCTACGCCTACACAGGTGGCACTGGGACACCTGGGGACACCTGGGGACACCTGGGGACACCTGGGGACACCTTGGGGACACCTGGGGACACCTGGGGACACCTGGGGACACCTGGGGATACCTGGGGACAGCTCGGGGGACAGCTTGGGGACAGCTGGGGACACCTGGGGGACACCTGGGGACACCTGGGGACACCTTGGGGACACCTGGGGACAGCTTGGGGGACACCTTGGGGACACCTGGGGACACCTTGGGGACACCTGGGGACACCTGGGGACACCTTGAGGACACCTGGGGACACCTGGGGACAGCTGGGGACACCTTGGGGACACCTGGGGACACCTGGGGACACCTTGGGGACACCTGGGGACAATGTCCCCAACGTTCCCATTAATGTCCCCAATGTCCCCAGTGATGTCCCCAATGTCCCCAGTGATGTCCCCCAATGTCCCCAAAATCCCTAATCCCCTCAATGTCCCCAATGTCCCCCAATGTCCCCATTGTCCTCAATGTCCCCAATGTCCCCAACATTCCCATTAATGTCCCCCAATGTCCCCAGTGATGTCCTCAATGTCCCAAATTGCCCAATGTCCCCAATGTCCCCCCAATGTCCCCAATCCCCTCAATGTCTTCAATCCCCCCAACATCCCCTCAATGTCCCCATTGTCCCCATTGTCCTCAATGTCCCCAACATCCCCTCAATGTCCCCATTGTCCTCGATCCCCCCATGTCCCCAATCCGCCAATGTCCCCAAATGTCCCCATGTCCCCGATCTCCTCAATGTCCCCAAATGTCCCCATGTCCCCGATCTCCTCAATGTCCCCCAATGTCCGCGATGTTCCCATTAACGTCCCCATTGTCCCCAATGTCCCCAATAATGTCCCAATGTCCCCATTGTCCCCATTGTCCCCAATCCCCCCAATGTCCCCATTGCCCCAATGTCCCCAATGTCCCCAATCCCCCCCAATGTCCCCCGCTGTCCCCATTGTCCCCCGCTGTCCCCAATGTCCCCAATGTCCCCCAATCCCCCCAATGTCCCCAATCCCCCCAATCCCCCCAATGTCCCCAATGTCCCCAATCCCCCCAATGTCCCCAATCCCCCCAATCCCCCCCAATGTCCCCAATGTCCCCAATCCCCCCAGTGTCCCCATTGTCCCCTGCTGTCCCCAATCCCCCCATTGTCCCCGCTGTCCCCAATGTCCCCAATGTCCCCATTGTCCCCAATCCCCCCAATGTCCCCCGCTGTCCCCAATGTCCCCGCTGTCCCCGCTGTCCCCAATGTCCCCAGTGTCCCCGCTGTCCCCACTGTCCCCGCTGTCCCCAGTGTCCCCGCTGTCCCCCAATGTCCCCGCTGTCCCCAATGTCCCCAATGTCCCCTGAGTGTCCCCACCGGTGCCGTCCCCAGACTCGGAGCTGCAGGTGGCCCTCATCGCGCTCTTCTCGGAGCTCCTCTATCGCTTCCCCAACCTGGTGGTGGCACAGGTGACAAGGGACAGCGTGCAGGCGGCCATCGCCAACGGCATCACCGCCGACCAGGTGACACCAGTGGGGACATTGGGGACATTGGGACATTGGGGACATTGGGGGGATTGGGGGAATTGGGGACATTGGGGACATTGGGGGCATTGGGGACATTGGGGACATTGGTGGCACAGGTGACAAGGGACAGCGTGCAGGCGGCCATCGCCAACGGCATCACCGCCGACCAGGTGACACCGATGGGGACACTGGGGACACTGGGGGCATTGGGGACATTGGGGACATTGGGGGGATTGGGGACATTGGGGGCATTGGGGACATTGGGGGGATTGGGGACACTTGGGGACATTGGGGACATTGGGGGCATTGGGGACATTGGGGGCATTGGGGGATATTGGGGACACTGGGGACATTGAGGACATTGGGGGCATTGGGGACATTGGGGACATTGGGGATATTGGGGACACTGGGGACATTGGGGACAGCATGCAGGCGGCCATCGCCAACGGGCATCACCGCCGACCAGGTGACACCAATGGGGACATGGGGGACATTGGGGGCATTGGGGACATTGGGGACATTGGGGGACATTGGGGGCATTGCGGACAATGGGGACAATGGGGACACTGGGGACATTGGGGACACTGGGGACATTGGGGACATTGGGGGGATTGGGGACATTGGGGGCATTGGGGACATTGGGGGCATTGGGGGGATTGGGGACAGTGGGGACATTGGGGGGATTTGGGGACACATTGGGACACTGGGGACACTGGGGGCATTGGGGGACACAGGGGTTTGGGGACACAGGGGTTTGGGGACACATTGGGGACACTGGGGGCATTGGGGACACGGGGCTTTGGGGACACAGGGGTTTGGGGACACATTGGGGACACTGGTGACACGGGGACACATTGGGGACACTGGGGGCATTGGGGACACGGGGCTTTGGGGGACACTGGTGGCACGGTGCCACGGTTGCCACGGGCGCTGTCCCTCCCCACAGATCATTCACTTCCTGCGCACACCCGCGCCCCACCCCGTGAATGGCCAAACAGGTGAGGGGACCCCGAAGGGAGCCCAGACCCTTTGTGGGGGTCCCAGATCCTTTATGGGGGTCCCAGATCCATTTTGGGGTCCCAAATCCTTTATGGGGGGGTCCCAAATCCATTTTGGGGATCCCAAATCCATTTTGGGGGGTCCCAAGTGTATTTTAGGGGGTCCCAAATCCACCTGGGGTCCCAAATCCATTTTGGGGGGGTCCCAAATCCTTTATGGGGGTCCCAAATCCATTTTGGGGATCCCAAATCCATTTTGGGGGATCCCAAATCCATTTGGGGGTCCAAATCCATTTTGGGGGTCCCAAATCCATTTTTGGGGGATCCAAATCCATTTTGGGGGGATCCCAACTCCTTTATGGGGGGTCCCAAATCCACCTGGGGGTCCCAAATCCCTTATGGGGGGTCCCAAATCCATTTTGGGGATCCCAAATCCATTTTGGGGGTCCCAAATCCTCTATGGGGGGTCCCAAATCCTTTATGGGGGGTCCCAAATCCATTTTGGGGGTCCCAAATCCATTTTGGGGGGATCCCAAATCCATTTTGGGGGTCCCAAATCCTCTATGGGGGGTCCCAAATCCATTTTGGGGGGGGTCCCAAATCCATTTTGGGGGGTCCCAAATCCATTTTGGGGGGATCCCAAATCCATTTTGGGGGGTCCCAAATCCACTGGGGGGGGTCCCAAATCCACTGGGGGGGGGTCCCGAATTTGGGGGCGGTCCCAAATCCTTTATGGGGGGTCCCAAATCCATTTTGGGGGTCCCAAATCCTCTGGGGGATCCCAAATCCTCTGGGGGGCTCCCAAATCCCATTCCTGGGATTCCTCCCTGTCCCTGTGTCCCTGTCCCCCACTGTGTCCCCACTGTGTCCCTGTGTCCCCATGTCCCCATCGTGTCCCCACTGTGTCCCTGTGTCCCCATGTCCCCACCGTGTCCCCCTCTGTGTCCCTGTCCCCATGTCCCCACCGTGTCCCCACTGTGTCCCCATGTCCCCATCGTGTCCCTGTGTCCCTGTCCCCCGTCCCCACCGTGTCCCCCTCTGTGTCCCTGTGTCCCCATGTCCCCATCGTGTCCCTGTCCCTGTGTCCCCCCCATGTCTTCACCATGTCCCCTGTGTCCCTGGCGGTGTCCCTGTCCCCATGTCCCCACAGTGTCCCCTGTACTTGTCCCTGTCCCCTGTGTCCCCATGTCCCCACGGTGTCCCTGTTCCTGTCCCTGTCCCCACAGTGTCCCCACGGTTTCCCCACATTGTCCCCCACAGTGTCCCTGTCCCCACACTGTCCCCACACTGTCCCCACGGTGTCCCCTGTACTTATCCCTGTCCCCTGTGTCCCCCATGTCCCCACAGTGTCCCTGTCCCCACAGTGTCCCTGTATCCATGTCCTTGTCCCCACGGTGTCCCCACATTGTCCCCACATTGTCCCCACAATGTCCCCACAGTGTCCCCACATTGTCCCCACAGTGTCCCTGTGTCCCTGTCCCTGTCCCCACACTGTCCCCCACACTGTCCCCCACGGTGTCCCTGTCCCCACGGTGTCCCCACAGTGTCCCCACACTGTCCCCACGGTGTCCCCACGGTGTCCCTGTGTCCCTGTCCCTGTCCCCACACTGTCCCTGTCCCCACACTGTCCCCACACTGTCCCCACACTGTCCCCACGGTGTCCCTGTCCCCACACTGTCCCCACGCTGTCCCCACACTGTCCCCACGGTGTCCCTGTCCCCACGGTGTCCCCCACACTGTCCCCACGGTGTCCCCACGGTGTCCCCACGGTGTCCCCAGAGCCCGGTGCTGCCCCCGACCATCACGGACCAGATCCGGCTCTGGGAGCTCGAGCGGGACCGGCTGCGCTTCTCCGAGGGTCAGTGTCCCCAAGTGGTCACCGAGTGTCCCCAAATGTCACCGAGTGTCACCAAGGTGTCCCCAAGTGTCCCCAAATGTCACCGAGTGTCCCCAAAGTGTCCCCAAGTGTCACCGAGTGTCCCCAAAGTGTCACCAAAGTGTCCCCAAAGTGTCACCCAGGGTATCCCCAAAGTGTCACCAAGGTGTCCCCAGATGTCACCGAGTGTCCCCAAAGTGTCACCAAAGTGTCCCCAAAGTGTCACCAAGGTGTCACCAGGGTGTCCTCAAGGTGTCCCCCAAGTGTCACCGAGCGTCCCCAAAGTGTCACCAAGGTGTCACCAGGGTATCCCCAAGGTGTCCCCAAAGTGTCCCCAAGGAATCCCCCAAAGTGTCACCAAGGTGTCACCAGGGTGTCCCCAAAGTGTCACCAAGGAATCCCCAAAGTGTCACCAAGGTGTCACCAGGGTGTCCCCAAAGTGTCACCCAGGGTATCCCCAAAGTGTCCCCAAAGTGTCACCAAGTGTCACCAAGGTGTCTTCAAAGTGTCACCAAGGTGTCACCAGGGTAATCCCCAAATGTCACAAAGTGTCACCAAGGTGTCACCAGGGTGTCCCCAAAGTGTCACCAGGGTGTCCCCAAAGTGTCCCCCAAAGTGTCACCAGGGTATCCCCAAAGTGTCCCCAAGGTGTCCCCAAAGTGTCACCAGGGTATCCCCAAAGTGTCCCCAAAGTGTCACCAAGTGTCCCCAAAGTGTCCCCAAGGTGTCACCAGGGTGTCCCCAAAGTGTCCCCAAAGTGTCACCAAGTGTCCCCAAAGTGTCCCCAAGGTGTCACCAGGGTATCCCCAAAGTGTCCCCAAAGTGTCACCAAGTGTCCCCCAAAGTGTCCCCAAGGTGTCACCAGGGTGTCCCCAAAGTGTCCCCAAGGTGTCACCAGGGTGTCCCCAAAGTGTCACCAAGGTGTCACCAGGATATCCCCAGAGTGTCCCCAAATGTCACCAAAGTGTCACCAAAGTGTCACCAGGGTGTCCCCAAAGTGTCACCAAGGTGTCACCAAGGTCTAACCAGGCTGTCACCAGGGTATCCCCAGAGTGTCCCCAAATGTCACCAAAGTGTCACCAAGGTGTCATCGGGGTGTCCCCAAAGTGTCCCCAAAGTGTCTCCAGAGAGTCCTGAAAGTGTCCCCAAGGGGGGAGGTGACACCCAGGCCATGTCCCCAAACAGGGAGGTGCCACCAAAGGGGGGAGGTGACACCCAGGCCATGTCCCCAAAGGGGGAGGTGCCACCAAAGGAGGGAGGTGACACCACAGGCCATGTCCCCAAACAGGGAGGGTGCCACCAAAGCGGGGAGGTGACACCACAGGCCATGTCCCCAAGGTGGGGGGTGCCACCAAAGCGGGGAGGTGACACCCACGCCATGTCCCCAAGTGGGGAGGTGCCACCAAAGGGGGGAGGTGACACCACAGGCCATGTCCCCAGACAGGGAGGTGACACCCACGCCATGGTCCCCAAACAGGGAGGTGCCACCAAAGGGGGGGAGGTGACACCCAGGGCCATGTCCCCAAGGTGGGAGGTGCCACCAAAGCGGGGAGGTGACACCCACGCCATGTCCCCAAGTGGGGAGGTGACACTCTGGGGACGTCCCCAAAGGAAAAACACCAATCCTGGCCGTGTCCCCAAGGCAGGAGCTGCCACCAAAGGTGGTGACACCTCCCCCCTGGCGTTGTCCCCAAGCTGTCCCCCTCCCTGTCCAGGTGTGCTGTACAACCATGTTCCTGTCCCAGGTGGATTTCGAGGTGCTGCGGGACCACGCCCGCGCCCTGGGCCGTGCTCGTCTTCGAGAACCCCGCGCGGCGCCTGATGGTCGTCACCCCCCCGCGGGGCACCCCGACGTCAAAACGCTTCTGGAAGCGCCAGAAGAACACAACGGCTGACCCCAAAATACCCAAAATCCCCGAGTTTGGGGTCCAAAAGTCATCAAAATCCCAGAGTTTGGGGACAAAAAAACCCCGAAATTTGGGGGTTACTAGGGGCGCCCTGATGGTCGTCACCCCCAGCGGGGCACCCCGACGTCAAACGCTTCTGGAAGCGCCAGAAACACAACGGCTGACCCCAAAAACCCCCAAAAACCCCAAAATCCCCGAGTTTGGGGTCCAAAAATCATCAAAATCCCGGAGTTTGGGGACAAAAAACCCCGAAATTTTGGGTTATTGGGGCGCCCTGATGGTCGTCACGCCCGCGGGGCACCCCGACGTCAAACGCTTCTGGAAGCGCCAGAAACACAACGGCTGACCCCAAAAACCCCGAAATACCCAAAATCCCCGAGTTTTGGGGTCCAAAAATCATCAAAAATCCCGGAGTTTGGGGACAAAAAATGGCTAAAATCGCCAATTTTGGGGTTACTGGGCCGCCCCGACGTCAAACGCTTCTGGAAGCGCCAGAAACACAACGGCTGAGCCCAAAAACCCCAAAATACCCAAAATCCCCGAGTTTGGGGTCCAAAAATCCTCAAAATCCCAGAGTTTGGGGTCCCAAAAATGGCTAAAATTGCCAAATTTGGGGTTACGACATCAAACGCTTCTGGAAGCGCCAGAAACAGCAACGGGCTGACCCCAAAATCCACCAAATTCACGGAGTTTGGGATCCCCAAAAACCCCTAAATCCCCGAAATCCCGGAGTGTGGGGTCCAAAAATGGCTAAAATCGCCAATTTTGGGGTTACTGGGCCACCTCGACGTCAAACGCTTCTGGAAGCGCCAGAAACGCAACGGCTGACCCCAAAAAACCCCAAAATACCCAAATTTGGGATCCTCGAAAATCCCCCAAATCCTCAAAATTCTGGAGTTTGGGATCCCAAAAACCCCCCCAAATTTGGGATCTTAAAATCCCCAAAATCCCCCACATTTGGGGTCCCTGGCGCCCCAAAATGTCTCCTGCAAATCCAAAATTTCGGATTTGGGATTTTTGGGGTTCCGGGGGTGCCCCAAAATTTGGGGTCCTGGCGCCTCGTTCCCATAAAAAATCCAGGATTAGTAGGGGGGGAAAATGTAATTTTTTGTACAAATGCTGTTTTTTGGGAAGGTTTTTTTGTAGTAAAAAACGTTTTGAAACAAAAAGGTGAAGTTTGGAGAGCCTGAAGGAAAAGTAGATCCTTGGGATTTTGGGGGAATTTGGTGAGAAAATCCCGGATTTTGGGGAGAAAAATTTTAGGATTTTTGGGAATTTCGGAGTGGGGGGAATTGAGGGCGGGGGGGGGGTATTTCTGAGGGGGAAAACCACGCATTTAGAGAAAATAGCAACGAATTCCCGGGGGAGAGACGGGATTTGTGGACTTTGAGGATAAAAATGGGGATTTTTGGGGATAAAATAGGGAATTTTGGGGATGAAAATGGGAATTTCGGTCCCAATATCCCGAATGCCGGATTGGAATTGCGCTTCTCAAGGCGGCGTTACGGTAAAGCCGCCATCGCTCTCGCGATAACACGGTAACCCCGTTAGTAGGCGCGGCCTCGCTCTGATTCGCCGAACCCGCCCGCCGCGCGCTACCCGGGCGCTGATTGGTCGAGGTGTTCCCGCGCTGGGCGCTGATTGGATGGGCTCCGTGAGGGGGGAGGAGAAGGAGGAGGAAGAAGCCGCAGCGACCATGGCGGCCACGGCGGCCCTGGAGCGCTGGGTGTCCGGGCAGCTGCAGGAGCTGCTGGGCCTCAGCGCCCGCCATGTCCCCGCCTTCCTGGTGGCGCTGGCGCGGCGCAGCCGGAGAGCCTGGAGGAGCTGCTGGAGCGGCTGCGCGAGACCGAGGCCCTGCGCGTGGAGGAGCCGCGCGTGTGCGCGAGTTCGCGAGCCAGCTGTGGGACAAGGTGGGCGGGAAAACCGTGAGGGGAGAGGGGGGAAGGGGGCGGGGCTTGGGTGTGAGGGGGAGTGGGGCGGGGCTTGCCGGTGAGGGGAGAGTGGGCGGGGCTTGTGTATGAGGGGAGAATGAGCGGGGCTTTCCCCTGAGGGGGAAAAGTGGGCGGAGCTTGTGTGAGGGGAGGTAACTTTGAATGGAGATGGAGGCGTGGCCTGAGGGAGTGGGTGTGGTTCAAATGCACCATATTTGGTGCTTAGGGCGTGGCCAATGTGCGAAGGGTGGGGCTTGGCAAGGTGTGGTCAGGAGGGGGCGTGGTTTAATCAAAACTTAAAGATTACATCGCCATAAGTGGGCATGGCTTCCACAGAGAGCAGCCAATCGGGCTGAGCGCTGGCTCGCACTGGGCTGTGGACATTTTAAGGTGTGGTCAAGAGGGCGTGGCCATATTGGGTGTGGCTAAATGGGCGTGGCCATTTGGGGTGTGGTGAAGTGAATGTGACCATAGTGGGGGGTGGCCATTGTGTGTGTGTGGCCAATCACGTGTAGCCATTTTGGGTGTGGCCAAGTGAATGTCACCACAGTGGGCGTGTCCATTGTGGGGTGTGGCTAAGTGGGCGTGTCCCCGACCCCGCCCACTCCCAGGTGCCCCGAGAAGCCCCCCGGGAGCCCCCCGGGCGCGCGGCCGAGCGGGCGGCGCTGGAGCTGCAGCGCCAGAACCGCGGCTACCGATTGGTGGAGAGCGACGAGGAGGAGGGCCGGGGCCCCGCCCGCAGCGACCGCGCCCAGGACGAGCCCCGCCCACGACGCGCGACACCTGAGGCGACGTCACCCGCTCCGAGTCCCCCCCCCGAGAGCCCCGCGGGCGGAGCCCTCGCCCCCACCGTGAGCTCAGAGGGGACTTTGGGGTGAAATCACCAAATTTTGGGGTCCCTGCTGCCCTTGGGGTCACCCTGGGATTTGGGGTCACCACCAGGGCTCAGGCAGCCCCTGGGTTTTGGGGTCACCCCAATTTTGGGGGTCCCTCCTTCTCCTCGGGGCTCCCCCTGATCTTTTGGGTGGTGGAAAATTTGGGATTTCCTCTCTCAGAACCCACAAAAAAACCCTCAAATCCCACAAATTTTCCTTTTTTTGTGTTCATCTCTCTCAGAACCCACAAAAAAACCCTCAAATCCCACAAATTTTCCTTTTTTTTGTGTTCATCTCTCTCAGAACCCACAAAAAACCCTCAAATCCCACAATTTTGCCTTTTTTTGTGTTCGTGGGTGGATTTTTGGGGGGTCCCAGTGGGGATTTTTGGGGTCCCAAGTGGGATTTTGGGTATCTCAAATTTGGTTTTGGGGTCCCTGAGTGGCATTTTGGGTCTCTGGAGGTTCATTTTTTGGGGTTCCCACGTGGCATTTTCGGTGGTCCCGAGTTGGTTTTTGGGGTTTCCAGGCGGCGTTTTGCACGTCCTGAGTTGGTTTTTGGGGGTCCCAGGTGGGATTTGGGTGTCCCCGGTTGATTTTTGGGGTTTCAGGTGGATTTTGGGAGAGAATGGGGAAATGGGGGGAAATCAAGGGAAATTGGGGAAAATGGGGGGAGAATGGGAAAAAACTGGGAATTTTGGGATGGGAAAAGGAGGGAAAAGGGGGAAATGGGGATTTTGGGGAAATTTTGGATTAAAAAAAGGGAGGGAAGTGGGAATTCTGGAGGCAAATTGGGGGAAAAAACTGGGAATTTTGGGATGGGAAAAGGAGGAAAAAAGGGGAAATTTTGGAATAAAAAATTTTGAGCGTCCCGAGTTGGATTTTTTGGGGGCTCCCAGGTGGGATATTGCGTCTCTCAAGTGGATTTTTTGGGGGTCCCGGATGAGATTTTGGTCGTTCCCGAGTTGATTTTTAGGGTTCCTGAGGTTGTCCCCGCGTTGATTTTTAGGCTTCCCGAGCGGCATTTTGGGTGTCCCCAGTTGATTTTTGGGGTTCCAGGTGGATTTTTGAGCGTCCTGAGTTCGATTTTTGGGGTCCCAGATGGGATTTGGGTGTCCCCGGTTGATTTTTGGGGGTTCCAGGTGGATTTTGAGCAGCCTGAGTTGGTTTTTTGGGGTCCCAGATGGGATTTGGGTGTCCCCCAGTTGATTTTTGGGGGTCCCAGATGAGATTTTGGTCGTCCCGAGTTGATTTTTAGGGGTTCCTGAGGTCATTCCGCGTTGATTTTTAGGCTTCCCAAGCATCATTTTAGGTGTCCCCAGTTGATTTTTGGGGTTCCAGGCGGCATTTTGCACGTCCTGAGTTGGTTTTTGGTGTCCCAGATGGGATTTGGGTGTCCCCAGTTGATTTTTGGGGGTCCCAGATGAGATTTTGGTCGTCCCCGCGTTGATTTTTAGGGTTCCTGAGGTTGTCCCGCGTTGATTTTTAGGCTTCCCGGGCGTCATTTTAGGTGTCCCCGGTTGATTTTTGGGGGGTTCCAGGTGGATTTTGACCATCCTGAGTTGGATTTTGGTGTCCCAGGTGGGATTTGGGTGTCCCCAGTTGATTTTTTGGGGGTTCCAGGTGGATTTTGAGCGTCCTGAGTTGGTTTTTGGTGTCCCAGGTGGGATATTGGGTGTCCCCAGTTGATTTTTGGGGGTCCCAGATGAGATTTTGGTCATCCCGCGTTGATTTTTAGGGTTCCTGAGGTTGTCCCGAGTTGATTTTTAGGCTTCCCGAGCGACATTTTGGGTGGTCCCCCGGTTGATTTTTTGGGGTTCCAGGCGGCATTTTTGCACGTCCTGAGTTGGTTTTTTGGTGTCCCAGATGGGATTTGGGTGTCCCCGGTTGATTTTTGGGGTTCCAGGCGGCATTTTTGCATGTCCTGAGTTGGTTTTTGGTGTCCCAGGTGGGATTTGGGTGTCCCCAGTTGATTTTTGGGGGTCCCGGATGAGATTTTGGTCGTCCCGCGTTGATTTTTAGGGTTCCCGAGCGGCATTTTGGGTTGATTTTTGGGGCTTCCCGGGTGGGATTTTTTTTATTTTTTTTGTCCCAGGTGGGTTTTTTTGGGCTGTCCCCGAGTTGATTTTTTTTCTTTTTTTGGGGGGTTCCCCAAGGCCCCCCGAGCCCCCCGAGGAGCCGGAGGAGGAGTGGGAGGCGTCGGAGCGGGAGCGGCCTGCGGGACCTGCGCGAGCGCGACGCCTTCGCCGAGCGGACTGCGGCGCCGCGACCGCGACCGGGGCGCCAAGGGCAGCGCCAAGGTGGGGCCTGGGGGCGTTTAGGGGGTCTGAGGGGGATTTGGGGGGTCCTGGGGGGGATTTGGGGGGTCCTGGGGGGGTTTTGATGGGTCCTGAGGGGGATTTGGGGGGGTCCTGAGGGGGGATTTGGGGGGTCCTGAGGGGGGGGTTTGGGGGGTCTTGGGGGGGATTTGGGGGGTCCTGAGGGGGATTTGGGGGGTCCTGGGGGGATTTGGGGGGTCCTGGGGGCTTTTAGGGGGGGGGTCCTGAGGGGGGATTTGGGGGGTCCTGAGGGGGGATTTGAGGGGTCCTGAGGGGGATTTGAGGGGTCCTGGGGCCTTTTAGGGGGGTCCTGAGGGGGGGTTTTGAGGGGGTTCTGGGGGGGGTTTGATGGGTCCTGAGGGGGATTTGGGGGGTCCTGAGGGGGATTTGGGGGGGTCCTGGGGGGGATTTGAGGGGTCCTGAGGGGGATTTGGGGGTCCTGAGGGGGATTTGGGGGGTCCTGAGGGGGATTTGGGGGGTCCTGAGGGGGATTTGGGGGGTCCTGAGGGGATTTGGGGGGTTCTGGGGGGGATTTGGGGGGGTCTGAGGGGGATTTGGGGGGTCCTGGGGGGGATTTGGGGGGTCCTGAGGGGGATTTGAGGGGTCCTGAGGGGGATTTGGGGGTGCCCCCCTTTCCTCACCCCGTTTTGTCCCTCCAGGCCTACGAGGAAGCCCAGAAACGCCTCAAAATGGCGGAGGAGGAGCAGAGAGCCTTGGTGAGGGCGCGGCCCGGAAACCCCAAATCCCCTTCCCTGCCCTCCCCATTTCCCCCTTTGTTTTCCCCCATTTCTCCCCCAATTTCCCCCAAATCCTGGAGCTGTGGAAGTGTTTGCAGTCCGTGCACCTGCCCGTTCCATCCCGTTTCATCCCATTTTACCGTTGTTTTTCCTATTTTTTCACCATTTTTCCCATTTCTCCCCCATTTTCCCAGATCCCCGAGCTGCGCAAGCGCTCCCGCCGCGAGTACCTGCCCGTTTCACCCCCATTTTAAAGCCATTTTTTCACCATTTTTTCACCATTTTTTTCCTATTTTAATGCCGTTTTTCCCCATTTTTCTCATTTTCCCCCATTTTAATGTCATTTTAATGTCATTTTTTCACCGTTTTTTCCCACTTTAATGCCGCTTTTCCCATTTTTTCCCTTTTTCTCCCCAGATCCCCGAGCTGCGCAAGCGCTCTCCCGCCGCGAGTACCTGCCCATTTCACCCCATTTTAAAGCCATTTTTTCACCATTTTTCACCATTTTTTCACCATTTTTTTCACCATTTTCCCCCATTTTTTTACCATTTTTTCCCCATTTTTTCCCTGTTTTCTCCCCAGATCCCCGAGCTGCGCAAGCGCTCCCCGCCGCGAGTGCCTGCCCATTTCACCCCATTTTAATGCCATTTTTTCACCATTTTCCCCCATTTTTTCACAATTTTTTCCCCGTTTTCCCCCTTTTTTCCCCCGATCCCCGAGCTGCGCAAGCGCTCCTGCCGCGAGTACCTGCCCATTTCATCCCATTTTACCCCACTTTAATGCCATTTTTTTCTTGTTTTAATGCCATTTTTTCACCATTTTTTCCCATTTCAATACCGTTTTTCACATTTTTCCCGTTTCCCTCCCCAGATCCCCGAGCTGCGCAAGCGCTCCCGCCGCGAGTACCTGCCCATTTCATCCCATTTATACTCCATTTTAATGCTGTTTTTTTCCCATTTTTTTCGCCATTTTTTCACCATTTTTTCCCATTTTTCCCATTTTCCCCCCATTTTCCCAGATCCCCGAGCTGCGCAAGCGCTCCCGCCCGCGAGTACCTGCCCATTTCACCCCATTATACTCCATTTTAATGCTGTTTTTTTCCCATTTTAATGCCATTTTTTCACCATTTTTTCCCATTTTTTTCACCATTTTACCCCACTTAAATGCCATTTTGTCACCATTTTAATGCCATTTTCTCCCCTTTTTTCACCATTTTCCCCCATTTTTTCACCATTTTTTTCACCATTTTTTCCCATTTTCCCCCATTTTCTCCCCAGATCCCCGAGCTGCGCAAGCGCTCCCGCCGCGAGTACCTGCCCATTTCACCCCATTTTAATGCCATTTTCACAATTTTTTTCCCCATTTTACCCCATTTTTTCACCATTTTTTCACCATTTTTTCACCATTTTTCCCCATTTTTTCCCTTTTTCTCCCCAGATCCCCGAGCTGCGCAAGCGCTCCCGCCGCGAGTACCTGCCCATTTCACCCCATTTTAATGCCATTTTTCATTTTTTCACCATTTCATCCCATTTTACCCCCATTTTAAAGCCATTTTTTCACCATTTCACCCCATTTTTTCACCATTTTTTCACCATTTTTTCACCATTTTTTCCCCGTTTTCCCCCATTTTCCCCCCCAGATCCCCGAGCTGCGCAAGCGCTCCCGCTGCGAGTACCTGCCCATTTCACCCCATTTTAAAGCCATTTTTTCACCATTTTACCTCATTTCAATGCCATTTTTTTCACCATTTTCCCCCATTTTTTTCACCATTTTTTCCCCATTTTTTCCCTGTTTTCTCCCCAGATCCCCGAGCTGCACAAGCGCTCCCCGCCGCAAGTACCTGCCCGTTTCATCCCATTTTAAAGCCATTTTTTCCCCTTTTTTCCCATTTTACCCCCATTTTAATGCCATTTTCACCATTTTACCCCACTTTAATGCCATTTTTTCTTGTTTTAATGCCATTTTTACACCATTTTTTTCCCATTTTTTCACCATTTTCCCCCATTTTTTCCCCATTTTTTCCCTTTTTCTCCCCAGATCCCCGAGCTGCGCAAGCGCTCCCGCCGCGAGTACCTGCCCATTTCACCCCATTTTAAAGCCATTTTTTCACCATTTTTTCACCATTTTTTTCACCATTTCATCCCATTTTAATGCCTTTTTTTCTTGTTTTAATGCCGTTTTTTCACCATTTTTTCCCCATTTTTTCACCATTTTTCCCCCATTTTCCCAGATCCCCGAGCTGCGCAAGCGCTCCCGCCGCGAGTACCTGCCCGTTTCACCCCATTTTAATGCCATTTTTTCACCATTTCACCCCATTTTTTCACCATTTTTTCACCATTTTCCCCCATTTTTTCACCATTTTTCCCCGTTTTCCCCCATTTTCCCAGATCCCCGAGCTGCGCAAGCGCTCCCGCCGCGAGTACCTGCCCATTTCACCCCTTTTTAATGCCATTTTTTTCACCATTTTACCCCATTTTTTCACCATTTCATCCCATTTTACCCCATTTTAAAGCCATTTTTTCACCCATTTTCCCCCATTTTTTCACCATTTTTTCCCCGCCATTTTCCCAGATCCCCGAGCTGCGCAAGCGCTCCCGCCCGCGAGTACCTGCCCATTTCATCCCATTTTAATGCCATTTTTTACCATTTTACCCCACTTTAATGCCATTTTTTCTTGTTTTAATGCCATTTTTCACCATTTTTCCCCATTTTTTCCCTTTTTCTCCCCAGATCCCCGAGCTGCGCAAGCGCTCCCCGCCACGAGTACCTGCCCATTTCACCCCATTTTACCCCACTTTAATGCCGTTTTTTCTTGTTTTAATGCCATTTTTTTCACCATTTTTCCCCATTTTCCCCCATTTTCCCAGATCCCCGAGCTGCGCAAGCGCTCCCGCCGCGAGTACCTGGCCAAGCGCGAGCGGGAGAAGCTGGAGGAGCTGGAGCAGGAGATCCAGGACGAGGAGCTGCTCTTCGGCGAGGAGGCGCTGACGGCGCCCGAGCGGCGCGAGCTGCGCTACAAGCGGCGCCTGCGCGACCTCGCCCGCGACTACAAACGCGCCGGCGCCCGCGAGGAGCTCGAGAGGAGCAGCCGCTACCACATCCCCGAGGAGAACAGGGACAAGGTGGGAGAAACGTGAAAAAATCCAAAATTGACGCCTGAAAAATCACGGAATTGGTACTTGAAAAATCCCGAAATTGGTAGCTGAAAAATCCTGAAATTGGTACCTGAAAAATCCCGAAATTGGCACCTGGGGAGGAGCAGCCGCTGCCACATCCCGAGGAGAACAGGGACAAGGTGGGAGAAACGTGAAAAAAATCAAAATTCACGCCTGAAAAATCACGGAATTGGTAGCTGAAAAATCATGAAATTGGTACTTGAAAAGGTCCGAAATTTGTACTTGAAAAATCCCGAAATTGGCACCTGAAAAGGTCCGAAATTGGTGCTTGAAAAATCCCAAAATTGGCACCTGAAAAGGTCTGAAATTGGTACTTGAAAAATCCCGAAATTGGCACCTGAAAAATCCTGAAATTGGTACTTGAAAAATCCTGAAATTGGTACTTGAAAAATCCCAAAATTGGTACCTGAAAAATTCTGAAATTGGCACCTGAAAAATCACGACATTCGCGCTTGAAAAATCCCAAAATTGGCACCTGAAAAAATCCCGAAATTGGCACCTGGGGAGGAGCAGCCCGCTCCCACATCCCCGAGGAGACGCGGGACAAGGTGAGAGAGACGTGAAAAAAACCAAAATTCGCACCTGAGAAAAATCACGGAATTGGTACCTGAAAAATCCTGAAATTGGTACTTGAAAAACCCTGAAATTGGTACTTGAAAAATCCCCAAAATTGGCACCTGAAAAGGTCTGAAATTGGTACTTGAAAAATCCCAAAATTGGCACCTGAAAAGGTCTGAAATTGGTACTTGAAAAATCCCGAAATTGGCACCTGAAAAATCCTGAAATTGGTACTTGAAAAAATCCCCGAAATTGGTGCCTGAAAAATCCTGAAATTGGTACTTGAAAAATCCTGAAATTGGTGCCTGAAAAATCCTGAAATTGGTTCTTGAAAAATCCCGAAATTGGTACCTGAAAAATCCCGAAATTTGCGCTTGAAAAATCACGACATTCGCGCTTGAAAAATCCCAAAATTGGCACCTGAAAAATCCCAAAATTGGCGCCTGAAAAATCCCGAAATTGGTACCTGGGGAGGAGCAGCCGCTGCCACATCCCCGAGGAGAACAGGGACAAGGTGAGAGAAACGTGAAAAAAACCAAAATTCACGCCTGAAAAATCACGGAATTGGTCAGCTGAAAGATCACGAAATTGGTACCTGAAAAATCCCAAAATTGGCACCTGAAAAATCCTGAAATTGGTACTTGAAAAATCCCAAAATTGGCTCTTGAAAAACTCTGAAATTGTTACCTGAGAAATCTTGAAATTGGCACCTGAAAAATCCCGAAATTGGTACCGTGGAAACCCCAAAATTGGCACCTGAAAGATCCCAAAATTGGTACTTGAAAAACCCTGAAATTGGTACTTGAAAATCCCGAAATTGCACCTGAAAAGGTCTGAAATTGGTACTTGAAAAGGTTCGAAATTGGTACATGAGAAGGTCTGAAATTGGCACTTGAAAAATCCCGAAATTCACACTTGAAAAATCCCAAAATTGGCACCTGAAAAATCCTGAAATTGGTGCCTGAAAAATCCTGAAATTGGTACTTGAAAAATCCTGAAATTGGTACTTGAAAAATCCCAAAATTGGTACTTGAAAAAATCCTGAAATTGGTGCCTGTAAAATCCTGAAATTGGTGCTTGAAAAGCTCCAAAACTGATACCTGAAAACCTCCAAAATTGGTACCTGAGAAATCCCAAAATTGGCACTTGAAAAACTCTGAAATTGGCACCACGGAAACCACAGAATTGGCACCCGAAAGATCCCGAAATTAGAACCTGAAAAATCCCGAAATTGGCACCTGAAAAATCCCGAAATTGGCACCTGGGGGAGGAGCAGCCGCTGCCACATCCCGAGGAGAACAGGGACAAGGTGAGGGGAGTGTGAAAAAAACCAAAATTGGCACCTGAAAAATCACGGAATCGGTACCTGAAAAATCCTGAAATTGGTACTTGAAAAATCCTGAAATTGGTGCCTGAAAAATCCTGAAATTGGTACCGTGGAAACCCCCAAAATTGGCACCTGAAAAATCCCCAAATTGGCACCTGAAAAATCCCAAAATTGGTACTTGAAAAACCCTGGAATTGGTACTTGAAAAGGTCCGATAATTGGTACCTGAAAAATCCCAAAATTGGTACCTGAAAAATCCTGAAATTGGCACCTGAAAAGGTCCGAAATTGGTGCTTGAAAAATCCCGAAATTGGCACCTGAAAAACACTTGAAATCTGTACTTGAAAAATCCCATAATTGGGCGCTTGAAAAAACTCTGAAATTGGCACTGTGGAAACCACGGAATCGGCACCTGAAAAATCCCGAAATTAGAACCTGAAAAATCCAAAATTGTCACCTGAAAAATCCTGAAATTGGCGCCTGTAAAACTCTGGAATTGGCACTTGAAAAACTCTGGAATTGGTACCTGAAAAATCCCAAAATTGGCACCTGGGGAGGAGCAGCCGCTGCCACATCCCCGAGGAGAACAGGGACAAGGTGAGAGAAACGTGAAAAAAAGCAAAATTTACGCCTGAAAAATCACGGAATCGGTACTTGAAAAATCACGAAATTGGCACCCGAAAAACACTTCAAATCTGTACTTGAAAAATCCCAAAATTGGCACCTGGGGAGGAGCAGCCGCTGCCACATCCCCGAGGAGACGCGGGACAAGGTGAGAGAAGTGTGAAAAAACCCAAAATTGGCACCTGAAAAATCACGAAATTTCGCGCTTGAAAAAATCCCAAAATTCGCGCCTGAAAAATCACAAAATTGGTACCTGAAAAATGCTTGAACCATGTCCCAAATTCCCCCCAAACCCCTCCCCCACGACCCCAAACCCCCTCCCTGAACCACCAAACCCCCTCCCCATGATTCCAAACTCCCCAAAAACCTCTCCCCATGACCCCAAACCCCTCCCAAACCCCCCCAAACCCCCTCCCCACGACCCCAAAATGCACCCCAAACCCCCCCCAAACCCCCTCCCCATGACCCCAAACCCCCTCCCTGACCCCCCAATGCCCCCCCAAAACCTCTCCCCATGATCCCAAACCCCTCCCCATGACCCCAAACCCCCCCAAACCCCCTCCCCACGACCCCAAACACCCCAAAACCCCCTCGCTGACCCCCCCAAACCCCCTCCCCATGATTCCAAACTCCCCCCAAAACCCCTCCCCATGGCCCCAATCCCCTCCCCACAACCCCAAACCCCTCCCAAACCCCCTCCCTGACCCCCCAATTCCCCCCAAAACCCCTCCCCATGATCCCAAACCCCCTCCCCACGACCCCAAACACCCCAGACCCCTTCCCTGACCCCCCAAAACCCCCTCCCTTACCCCCCAAAACCCCCTCCCCATGATTCCGAACTCCCCCAAAATCCTCTCCCCATGATCCCAAACCCCCCTCCTCACAACCCCACACCCCCCCAAAGCCCCTCCCTGACCCCCCCCAATGCCCCCCAAAACCTCTCCCTATTATCCCAAACCCCCTCCCCATGGCCCCAAATGCCCCCCAATGCCCCCGAAACCCCCTCGCCACGACCCCAAACACCCCAAACCCCCTCCCTTACCCCCCCAAACCCCCTCCCTTACCCCCCAAACCCCCTCCCCATGATTCTGAACTCCCCCCAAAAACTTCTCCCCATGACCCCCAAACCCCCCCAACCCTCTCCCCATGGCCCCAAATGCCCCCCAATTCCCTCCAAAACCCCTCCCTGACCCCCTGAATCCCCCCAAACCCCTTCCCCACGACCCCCAAACCCCCTCCCCACCACCCCACACCCCCCAGACCCCCTGGCTGGACCCCCCAGCCGCCCCCGCAGAAGATCCCGGAGCGCGAGGAGGCGCAGGAGGAGGCGCTGGCGCCGCGGGACGAGCAGCGGCGCTGGGAGGAGCAGCTGCTGGGGGCGGCCGCGCTGTGCTTCGGGGCCCGGGACGCGCGCTGGCAGCGGCGCGGCGGCGACTACGAGCTGCTGCTGGAGGAGGAGGAGATGGTTGCAGTTCGTCAGTGCTGCCCAATTGGAGGGCACTGACCCCAAAAGGTGGGGATTGGGGTCACCCAGGGAGTCCCTGAGGAGGTTTTGGGGGGTCCTGGGGTGATTTATGGGGGTTTGAGGGGGATTTGGAAGGGATTTGGGGGTCACAGAAGGAGTTTTGGCAGCGACTACGAGCTGCTGCTGGAGGAGGAGGAGATGGTGCAGTTCCTCAGTGCTGCCCAATTGGAGGGCACTGACCCCCAAAAGGTGGGGTTTGAGGGGGTTTTGGGGTGATTTATGGGGTTTTGGGGTGATTTGGGGGGGATTTGGGGTGACATAGGGGGTTTTATATGGACTACGAGCTGCTGCTGGAGGAGGAGGAGATGGTGTTGCAGTTCGTCAGTGCTGCCCAATTGGAGGGCACTGACCCCCAAAAGGTGGGGTTTGGGGGGGTTTAGGGGTGATTTACGGGGTTTTGGGGTGGTTTGGGGGGGATTTGGGGTGGTTTGGGGGGGATTTGGGGTCACAGGAGGGGTTTGGGAGGGACTCTGAGCTGCTGCTGGAGGAGGAGGAGATGGGTGCAGTTCGTCAGTGCTGCCCAGCTCGAGGGCACTGACCCCCAAAAGGTGGGGTTTGAGGGGTCCTGGGTGATTTATGGGGGTTTTGAGGGGCATTTGGGGTGGTTTGGGGGGGTTTAGGGGTGGTTTGGGGGGGATTTGGGGTGATATATGGGGGTTTATATGGACTCTGAGCTGCTGCTGGAGGAGGAGGAGATGGGTGCAGTTCGTCAGTGCTGCGCAGCTCGAGGGCACTGACCCCCAAAAGGTGGGGATTGGGGTGAATTACGGGGTTTTGGGGTGATTTACGGGGTTTTGGGGTGATTTATGGGGTTTTGGGGTGGTTTGGGGGGGATTTGGGGTGATTTATGGGGGTTTGAGGGGGATTTGGAAGGGATTTGGGGTCACAGAAGGAGTTTGGCAGCGACTACGAGCTGCTGCTGGAGGAGGAGGAGATGGTGCAGTTCGTCAGTGCTGCTCAATTGGAGGGCACTGACCCCCAAAAGGTGGGGATTGGGGGGGTTTTGGGGTGATTTACGGGGTTTTTGGGGTGATTTATGGTGTTTTGGGGTGATTTATGGGGGTTTTGGGGTGATTTATGGGGGTTTAGGAGTGGTTTGGGGTCACAGAAGGGGTTTGGGAGGGACTCTGAGCTGCTGCTGGAGGAGGAGGAGATGGTGCAGTTCGTCAGTGCTGCCCAGCTCGAGGGCACTGACCCCCAAAAGGTGGGGATTGGGGTGATTTATGGGGTTTTGGGGTGATTTATGGGGGTTTTGGGGTGATTTATGGGGGTTTAGGAGTGGTTTGGGGTCACAGAAGGGGTTTGGGAGGGACTACGAGCTGCTGCTGGAGGAGGAGGAGATGGTGCAGTTCGTCAGTGCTGCCCAGCTCGAGGGCACTGACCCCCAAAAGGTGGGGTTTGGGGTGAATTACGGGGTTTTGGGGTGATTTATGGGGGTTTTGGGGTGGTTTGGGGGGGATTTGGGGGTGTATATGGACTACCAGCTGCTGCTGGAGGAGATGGTGCAGTTCGTCAGTGCTGCCCAGCTCGAGGGCACTGACCCCCAGAAGGTGGGGATTGAGGGGGTTTTGGGGTGATTTATGGGGGTTTTGGGGTGATTTATGGGGGTTTGGGGTGATTTATGGGGGTTTGAGGGGCATTTGGGGTGGTTTGGGGGGGATTTGGGGTCATGGCGGCGACTACGAGCTGCTGCTGGAGGAGGAGGAGATGGTGCAGTTCGTCAGTGCTGCCCAGCTCGAGGGCACTGACCCCCAAAAGGTGGGGATTGGGGTGATTTACGGGGTTTTGGGGTGATTTATGGGGTTTTGGGGTGATTTATGGGGGTTTGAGGGGCATTTGGGGTGATTTGAGGGGAATTTGGGGTGGTTTGGGGGGGATTTGGGGTCACAGGAGGGACTCTGAGCTGCTGCTGGAGGAGGAGGAGATGGTGCAGTTCGTCAGTGCTGCGCAATTGGAGGGCACTGACCCCCAAAAGGTGGGGATTGGGGTGAATTACGGGGTTTTGGGGTGATTTATGGGGTTTAGGGGTGGTTTGGGGGGGATTTGGGGTGATATATGGGGGTGTATATGGACTACGAGCTGCTGCTGGAGGAGGAGGAGATGGTGCAGTTCGTCAGTGCTGCCCAGCTCGAGGGCACTGACCCCCAAAAGGTGGGGATTGGGGTCACCCAGGGAGTCCTGAGGAGGTTTTGGGGGGTTTTGGGGTGATTTATGGGGGTTTTGGGGTGATTTGGGGTGGTTTGGGGGGGATTTGGGGTCATGGGAGGGACTCTGAGCTGGTGCTGGAGGAGGAGGAGATGGTGCAGTTCGTCAGTGCTGCGCAGCTCGAGGGCACTGACCCTCAAAAGGTGGGGTTTGGGGTCACCCAGGGAGTCCTGAGGAGGTTTTGGGGGGTCCTGGGGTGATTTATGGAGGTTTAGGGGTGATTTGGGGTGATATATGGGGGTTTGAGGGGCATTTGGGGTGGTTTGGGGGGGATTTGGGGTCATGGCGGCAACTACGAGCTGCTGCTGGAGGAGGAGGAGATGGTGCAGTTCGTCAGTGCTGCGCAGCTCGAGGGCACTGACCCTCAAAAGGTGGGGTTTGGGGGGGTTTTGGGGTGATTTATGGGGGTTTGAGGGGCATTTGGGGTGGTTTGGGGGGGATTTGGGGTGGTTTGGGGGGAATTTGGGGTGATTTGGGGGGAATTTGGGGTGATTTGGGGGGGATTTGGGGTCACGGGAGGGACTACGAGCTGCTGCTGGAGGAGGAGGAGATGGTGCAGTTCGTCAGTGCTGCGCAATTGGAGGGCACTGACCCCCAAAAGGTGGGGTTTGAGGGGGTTTTGGGGTGATTTACGGGGTTTTGGGGTGATTTGGGGGGATTTGGGGGGGATTTGGGGTCACAGGAGGGGTTTGGGAGGGACTATGAGCTGCTGCTGGAGGAGGAGGAGATGGTGCAGTTCGTCAGTGCTGCCCAGCTCGAGGGCACTGACCCCCAAAAGGTGGGGATTGGGGTCACCCAGGGAGTCCTGAGGAGGTTTTGGGGGGTCCTGGGGTGATTTATGGGGGTTTAGGGGTGATTTATGGGGGTTTGAGGGGGATTTGGAAGGGATTTGGGGTCACAGAAGGAGTTTGGCAGCGACTACGAGCTGCTGCTGGAGGAGGAGGAGATGGTGCAGTTCGTCAGTGCTGCGCAATTGGAGGGCACTGACCCCCAAAAGGTGGGGATTGGGGGGATTGTTGGGGTTTTGGGGTGATTTATGGGGGTTTGAGGGGCATTTGGGGTGGTTTGGGGGGCATTTGGGGTCACCCGGGGGGTCCTGAGGGCGTTTGGGGTGAATTTGTCGCTGTGGGTGGCACCGATGACCCCGAGGTGTCCCCGGGACGTCCCCGAGGCCGAGCGCCGCCGGCTGTGGGCGGTTCCTGGTGTGACTGGGGTGGATTTGGTGTGAGCTTGGTGACACTGAGGTGACACTGAGGTATCCCCAATGTCCCCAGGATGTCCCCGAGGCCGAGCGCCGCCGGCAGGGGGTGGTTACTGTGGAACTGGGGTGACAGTGGGGTGAATTTGGTGACACCGAGGGTGACCCCAATGACACTCACATGTCCCCAATGTCCCCAGGATGTCACCGAGGCCGAGCGCCGCCGGCTGTGGGCGGTTCCTGGTGTGACTGGGGTGAATTTGGTGTGAGCTTGGTGACACTGAGGTGACAGTAAGGTGTCCCCAATGTCCCCGAGGCCGTCCCCGAGGCCGAGCGCCGCCGGCAGTGCGGACACTGGGTGGTTGCTGGTGTGACTGGGGTGACACTGGGGTGAATTTGGTGACACCAAGGGTGACCCCAATGACACTGAGGTGACACTGAGGTGTCCCCGGTGTCCCCAGGATGTCCCCAAGGCCGAGCGCCGCCGGCAGTGCGGACAGTGGGTGGTTCCTGGTGTGACTGGGGTGGATTTGGTGTGGGCTTGGTGACACTGAGGTGACACTGAGGTGACACTGAGGTGACACTGAGGTGTCCCCAATGTCCCCAGGATGTCCCCGAGGCCGTCCCCGAGGCCGAGCGCCGCCGGCAGTGCGGACACTGGGTGGTTGCTGGTGTGACTGGGGTGACACTGGGGTGAATTTGGTGACACCAAGGGTGACCCCGATGGCACTCACGTGTCCCCAATGTCCCCAGGATGTCCCCGAGGCCGAGCGCCGCCGGCAGTGGGCGGTTCCTGGTGTGACTGGGGTGGATTTGGTGTGAGTTTGGTGACACTGAGGTGACACTGAGGTGACACTGAGGTGTCCCCGGTGTCCCCAGGATGTCCCCGAGGCCGTCCCCGAGGCCGAGCGCCGCCGGCAGTGCGGACACTGGGTGGTTCCTGGTGTGACTGGGGTGACACTGGGGTGAATTTGGTGACACCGAGGGTGACCCCGATGGCACTCACATGTCCCCAATGTCCCCAGGATGTCCCCGAGGCCGAGCGCCGCCGGCAGTGCGGACACTGGGTGGTTCCTGGTGTGACTGGGGTGACACTGGGGTGAATTTGGTGACACCAAGGGTGACCCCAATGACACTGAGGTGACACTGAGGTGTCCCCGGTGTCCCCAGGATGTCCCCGAGGCCGTCCCCGAGGCCACGCGCCGCCGGCAGTGCGGACACTGGGTGGTTCCTGGTGTGACTGGGGTGAATTTGGTGTGAGCTTGGTGACACTGAGGTGACACTGAGGTGACACTGAGGTGTCCCCAATGTCCCCAGGATGTCCCCGAGGCCGTCCCCGAGGCCGAGCGCCGCCGGCAGTGCGGACACTGGGTGGTTCCTGGTGTGACTGGGGTGACACTGGGGTGAATTTGGTGACACCGAGGGTGACCCCAGTGACAGTAAGGTGTCCCCGGTGTCCCCAGGATGTCCCCGAGGCCGTCCCCGAGGCCGAGCGCCGCCGGCTGTGGGCGGTTCCTGGTGTGACTGGGGTGGATTTGGTGTGAGTTTGGTGACACTGAGGTGACACTGAGGTGTCCCCAATGTCCCCAGGATGTCCCCGAGGCCGTCCCCGAGGCCGAGCGCTGCCGGCAGTGCGGACACTGGGTGGTTCCTGTGTGACTGGGGTGACACTGGGGTGAATTTGGTGACACCGAGGGTGACCCCGATGGCACTCACATGTCCCCAATGTCCCCAGGATGTCCCCGAGGCCGAGCGCCGCCGGCTGTGGGCGGTTCCTGGTTTGATTTTGGGGTGAATTTAGGGGGGATTTGGTGACGCTATGGGTGACCCCAGTGACACTGAGGTGACACTGAGGTGTCCCCAATGTCCCCAGGGTGTCCCCGAGGCCGAGCGCCGCCGGCAGGGGGTGGTTACTGTGGAACTGGGGTGACAGTGGGGTGAATTTGGTGACACCGAGGGTGACCCCAATGACAGTAACGTGTCCCCAATGTCCCCAGGATGTCCCCGAGGCCGTCCCCGAGGCCGAGCGCCGCTGGCAGGGGGTGGAACCAGGATGGATTTAGGGTGGATTTGGGGTGGATTTGGTGTGAATTTGGTGACACTAATGACCCTGAGAGTGACCCCAGTGACAGTAAGGTGTCCCCAATGTCCCCAGGATGTCCCCGAGGCCGTCCCCGAGGCCGAGCGCCGCCGGCAGTCTCTGCAGGACGCGCGCCGGGCCCTGCCCATCTTCCCCTTCCGGGACGAGCTGGTGGCGGCCGTGGCGCAGCACCAGGTGCTGGTGATCGAGGGGGAGACGGGCTCGGGGAAAACCACCCAGATCCCCCAGTACCTGCACGAGGAGGTGAACTGGGAGCACTGGGAGCACTGGGAGGGACTGGGAGGGGATTGGGGAGGCACTGGGAGGGACTGGGGGGCACTGGGAGGGGATTGGGGGGGACTGGGAGGGGATTGGGGACACTGGGAGGGACTGGGAGGAGATTGGGGACACTGGGAGGGACTAGGAGGGGATTGGGAGGGGATTGGGAGGGTATTGGGGGGCACGGGGGATACTGGGAGGGACTGGGAGGGTATTGGGGAGGCACTGGGAGGGATTGGGGGGCACTGGGAGGGGATTGGGGGGGGACTGGGGACACTGGGAGGGACTGGGAGGGGATTGGGGGGCACTGGGAGGGGGTTGTGGGGCACTGGAATGAACTGGGATTGAACTGGGAGGGACTGGGATTGAACTGGGAGGTGGTTGGGTACACTGGGAGGGACTGGGAGCGGGTTGGGATGAACTGGGATTGAACTGGGAGGGACTGGGATTGAACTGGGAGATGGTTGGGGACACTGGGATGAACTGGGATTGAACTGGGAGGGACTGGGATTGAACTGGGAGATGGTTGGGTACACTGGGAGGGACTGGGAGCGGGTTGGGATGAACTGGGATTGACTGGGATTGAACTGGGATTGACTGGGATTGAACTGGGAGGGACTGGGATTGACTGGGATTGAACTGGGATGAACTGGGATTGAACTGGGATTGACTGGGATTGAACTGGGATGAACTGGGATTGAACTGGGATTGACTGGGATTGAACTGGGATGGAACTGGGATGAACTGGGATTGAACTGGGATGAACTGGGATTGAACTGGGATTGACTGGGATTGAACTGGGAGGGACTGGGGCTGATTGGAGCTGTTTGGGGTCCCGGTTGGATTTGTCCCCTCTCAGGTCTCGTTTTCAGGATCCGTTCATTTCCAGGGGGGTCACTCGGGGTCAGGGGTCTGTGTCACCCCCCCGTGACCCCCCCAATGTCCCCAATGTCCCCAATGTCCCCAGGGCTACACGCGGGGGGGGCTGAAGATCGGCGTGACGCAGCCGCGCCGCGTGGCAGCCATGAGCGTGGCAGCGAGGGTGGCCGTGGAGATGGGGACAAAGCTGGGCAACGAGGTGACACCGGGGACATTGGGGACATCGGGGACACTGGGGGGCACTGGGGACATTGGGGACATCGGGGACATTGGGGACACTGGGGACATTGGGGGCAGCCATGAGCGTGGCAGCGAGGGTGGCCGTGGAGATGGGGACAAAGCTGGGCAACGAGGTGACAATGGGGACATGGGGGACATTGGGGACACTGGGGACACTGGGGACACTGGGGGGGATTGGGGACATCGGGGACATTGGGGACACTGGGGGCAGCCATGAGCGTGGCAGCGAGGGTGGCCGTGGAGATGGGGACAAAGCTGGGCAACGAGGTGACATTGGGGACATTGGGGACATGGGGGACACATTGGGGACACTGGGGACATCGGGGACATTGGGGACATTGGGGACACTGGGGACACTGAGGGCAGCCATGAGCGTGGCAGCGAGGGTGGCCGTGGAGATGGGGACAAAGCTGGGCAACGAGGTGACACCGGGGACACTGGGGACATCGGGGACATTGGGGACATTGGGGACACTGGGGGGGATTGGGGACACTGGGGACATTGGGGACATTGGGGACACTGGGGGCAGCCATGAGCGTGGCAGCGAGGGTGGCCGTGGAGATGGGGACAAAGCTGGGCAACGAGGTGACACCGGGGACACTGGGGGGGATTGGGGACATTGGGGACACTGGGGACATTGGGGGGGATTGGGGACATTGGGGACATTGGGGACATTGGGGACATTGGGGGCATTGGGGGGGATTGGGGACATGGGGGACACTAGGGACAATGGGGACATTGGGGGACATTGGGGCATTGGGAGGATTGGGGACATGGGGGACATTGGGGACACTGGGGACACATTGGGGACATCGGGGACATCGGAGGCATTGGGGGGGATTGGGGACATTGGGGACATTGGGAGGATTGGGGACATTGGGGACACATTGGGGACACTGGGGACATTGGGGACATTGGGGGCACTGGGGACATTGGGGACACTGAGGACACATGGGGGACACTGGGGACACATTAGGGACACATTGGGGACACACCTCCACCTCCAACCCCATTGTCCCCACCTCGGGGACACATCCTGGGCACTTTGGGGACACTCTGGTGACACAGCTGGGGGGGGTGTGAGTGACCACAGGGGTGGCCTGAGTGACCGTGAGGTGACAGGGAGAGGTGACAGTGACCCTGGGGAGGTGACAGTGACCCTGGGAGGTGACAGTGACTCTGGGGAGGTGACAGGGAGAGGTGACAGTGACCCTGGGGAGGTGACAGTGACCCTGGGAGGTGACAGTGACCCTGGGGGGGTGACAGCAGCCATGGAGAGGTGACAGCAGCCATGGGGAGGTGACAGCAGCCATGGGGAGGTGACAGTGACCCTGGGGAGGTGACAGCGGCCATGGGGAGGTGACAGGGAGAGGTGACAGTGACCCTGGGAGGTGACAGTGACCATGGGGAGGTGACAGCAGCCATGGGGAGGTGACAGCACCATGGGGAGGTGACAGGGAGAGGTGACAGTGACCCTGGGGAGGTGACAGCACCATGGGGAGGTGACAGGGAGAGGTGACAGTGACCCTGGGGAGGTGACAGCACCATGGGGAGGTGACAGGGAGAGGTGACAGTGACCCTGGGGAGGTGACAGGGACAGGTGACAGTGACCCTGGGGAGGTGACAGCGGCCATGGGGAGGTGACAGCGCTATGGGGAGGTGACAGCACCATGGGGAGGTGACAGCACCATGGGAAGGTGACAGGGAGAGGTGACAGTGACCCTGGGGAGGTGACAGCACCATGGGGAGGTGACAGCACCATGGGAAGGTGACAGCAGCCATGGGGAGGTGACAGGGAGAGGTGACAGTGACCCTGGGGAGGTGACAGCACCATGGGGAGGTGACAGCACCATGGGGAGGTGACAGGGAGAGGTGACAGTGACCCTGGGGAGGTGACAGTGACCCTGGGGAGGTGACAGCACCATGGGGAGGTGCCATCGGCCCCAGGGGGGTGACAGGGCCGTGTCCCTTGTCCCCAAGGTCGGGTACAGCATCCGCTTCGAGGACTGCACGTCGGAGCGCACGGTGCTCAAGTACATGACGGACGGGATGCTGCTGAGGGAGTTCCTGACCGAGCCCGACCTGGCCTCGTACAGGTGACACGGGGACATTGGGGACATTGGGGACACTGGGGACATTGGGGGGATTGGGGACATTGGGGACGTTGGGGACATTGGGGACGGGATGCTGCTGAGGGAGTTCCTGACCGAGCCCGACCTGGCCTCGTACAGGTGACACGGGGACATTGGGGACATTGGGGACATTGGGGACACTGGGGATGTTGGGGACACTGGGGGGATTGGGGGGATTGGGGACATTGGGGACAATGGGGACGGGATGCTGCTGAGGGAGTTCCTGACCGAGCCCGACCTGGCCTCCTACAGGTGACATTGGGGACATTGGGGACATTGGGGACACTGGGGACATTGGGGATACTGGGGACACTGGGGACATTAGGGATACTGGGGACATTGGGGACACTGGGGACATTGGGGACATTGGGGACACTGGGGACATTGGGGGGATTGGGGACATTGGGGACATTGGGGACACTGGGGACATTGGGGACATTGGGGACACTGGGGACATTGGGGACATTGGGGACAGCCAGGGGACATTGGGGACGGGATGCTGCTGAGGGAGTTCCTGACCGAGCCCGACCTGGCCTCGTACAGGTGACATTGGGGACATTGGGGACATTGGGGACATTGGGGACACTGGGGACACTGGGGACATTGGGGACATTGGGGACACTGGGGACATTGGGGACACTGGGGACATTGGGGACATTGGGGACACTGGGGACATTGGGGACAGGATGCTGCTGAGGGAGTTCCTGACAGAGCCAGACCTGGCCTCATACAGGTGACACTGGGGACATTGGGGACATTGGGGACACTGGGGATGTTGGGGACACCTGGGGACGTTGGGGACACAGAGAACAGGGGACACTGGGGACGCCCAGGGGACACAGGGGATGTGTCCTTCTTTTTGTGCCTGTCCCCGTGTCCCTGTCCCCATGTCTGTCCCCGTGTCCCTGTGTCCATCCCGGTGTCCATCCCGGTGTCCGTGTGTCCATCCCGGTGTCCGTGTGTCCGCAGCGTGATCATGGTGGACGAGGCCCACGAGCGCACCCTGCACACGGACGTGCTCCATGTCCCCGTGTCCGTGTGTCCATCCCGGTGTCCATCCCCATGTCCGTGTGTCCATTCCCGTGTCCGTGTGTCCGCAGCGTGATCATGGTGGACGAGGCCCACGAGCGCACCCTGCACACGGACGTGCTCCATGTCCCCGTGTCCCCATGTCCCTGTGTCCATCCCGGTGTCCGTGTGTCCATCCCCATGTCCCCGTGTCCCCATGTCAGTGTGTCCATCCCCGTGTCCATGTGTCCATCCCCGTGTCCCCGTGTCCATCCCGGTGTCCGTGTGTCCGCAGCGTGATCATGGTGGACGAGGCCCACGAGCGCACCCTGCACACGGACGTGCTCCATGTCCCCGTGTCCCCATGTCCGTGTGTCCATCCCTGTGTCCCCGTGTCCCTGTCCCCATGTCCATCCTGGTGTCCGCGTGTCCATCCCGGTGTCCGTGTGTCCATCCCCGTGTCCGTGTGTCCATCCCCGTGTCCATCCCCGTGTCCGTGTGTCCATCCCGGTGTCCGTGTGTCCGCAGCGTGATCATGGTGGACGAGGCCCACGAGCGCACCCTGCACACGGACGTGCTCCATGTCCCCGTGTCCCCATGTCCGTGTGTCCATCCTGGTGTCCCCGTGTCCCTGTGTCCCCATGTCCGTGTGTCCATCCCGGTGTCCATCCCAGTGTCCGTGTGTCCATCCCGGTGTCCGTGTGTCCGCAGCGTGATCATGGTGGACGAGGCCCACGAGCGCACCCTGCACACGGACGTGCTCTTCGGCCTCATCAAGGACATCGCTCGCTTCCGGCCGCAGCTCAAGGTCCTGGTGGCCTCGGCCACGCTGGACACCGAGCGCTTCTCGGCCTTCTTCGACCACGCGCCCGTCTTCCGCATCCCGGGCCGGCGCTTCCCCGTGGACATCTACTACACCAAGGTGACACTGGGGACACTGGGGACATTGGGGACATTGGGGACATTGGGGACATTCAGGGTGTTCAGGGCATTGGGGACATCAGGGACATTGGGGTCATCCCGGGGCGGCGCTTCCCCGTGGACATCTGCTACACCAAGGTGACACTGGGGACACCACTGGGGACACTGGGGACATTCAGGGTGTTGGGGACACTGGGGACATTGGGGGTACTGGGGACACTGGGGACATGGGGACACCTGGTCGTCCTGGGGCACCACTTCCCCATTGACATCTACTACACCAAGGTGACACTGGGGACACCACTGGGGACACTGGGGACACTGGGGACATTCAGGGTGTTCAGGGCATTGGGGACATCAGGGGCATTGGGCACATGGGGACACCCGGTCGTCCTGGGGTGCCACTTCCCCATTGACATCTACTACACCAGGGTGACACGGGGGACATTGAGGACACTGGGGACACTGGGGACATTGGGGACACTGGGGACACTGGGGACACTGGGGACATTGGGGGTATTGGGGACATTGGGGACATTGGGGACACTGGGGACATGGGGACACCCGGTCGTCCTGGGGTGCCGCTTCCCCATTGACATCTACTACACCAAGGTGACACTGGGGACACCACTGGGGACACTGGGGACACTGGGGACACTGGGGGTATTGGGGACACTGGGGGTGTTCAGAGCATTGGGGACACTGGGGACATTGGGGACACTGGGGGTGTTCGGGACATTGGGACTTGGGGACATTAATGGGGACATTGGGGACACTGGGGGTGTTCAGAGCATTGGGGACATTGGGGACATTCAGGGTATTGGGGACATTGGGGGCGTTTAGGGCATTGAGGACTTGGGGACATTATTGGGGACATTAATGGGGGCACTGGGGGTGTTCAGGAGCATTTGGGGACACGAGGGGACACAGGAGAAGGGGGAGATGGCTGGCTGGGGACCTTTGGGGACAGCTGGTGCTGATGTCCCCCTGATTGTCCCCTGATTGTCCCCAATGTCCCCGCAGGCGCCCGAGGCCGATTACCTGGAGGCGTGCGTGGTGTCGGTGCTGCAGATCCACGTCACCCAACCCCCCGGGGACATCCTGGTCTTCCTCACCGGGCAGGTCAGTGTCACCTCGGTGTCACCTGGGTGTCACCTGGGTGTCACCTGAGTGTCACCTGGGTGTCACCGTGTCCCCCTGCTGTCCCCAACCCTGCGAGTGTCCCTGTTCTCCCCTGTTCCCAACCCCAATTTCCTGCCACCGGTCTTTGTGCCTCTGTGTCCCCAATCTCCCAAATGTCCCCAATGTCCCCAATGTCCCTGATGTCCCCGATGTCCCCAACGGTGTCCCCAATGTCCCCTGGGTGGCAGGAGGAGATCGAGGCCTGCGTGGAGCTGCTGCAGGAGCGCTGCTGCTGCTGCCCCTGTCCCCAGTGTCCCCAATGTCCCCGATGTCCCCAATGTCCCCAATGTCCCCAATGTCCCCGATGTCCCCAACACTGTCCCCAATGTCCCCTGGGTGTCAGGAGGAGATCGAGGCCTGCGTGGAGCTGCTGCTGCTGCCCCTGTCCCCAATGTCCCCAGTGTCCCCAATGTCCCCGATGTCCCCGATGTCCCCAATGTCCCCAATGTCCCCAACGATGTCCCCAATGTCCCCAACGTGTCAGGAGGAGATCGAGGCCTGCGTGGAGCTGCTGGTGCTGCCCCTGTCCCCATTGTCCCCAATGTCCCCAATCCCCTGGCTGTCCCCAATGTCCCCAATATCCCCAATGTCCCCGATGTCCCTGATGTCCCCAACGCTGTCCCCAATGTCCCCTGGGTGTCAGGAGGAGATCGAGGCCTGCGTGGAGCTGCTGCAGGAGCGCTGCTGCTGCTGCCCCTGTCCCCAATGTCCCCAGTGTCCCCACGATCCCCTGGCTGTCCCCAATGTCCCCAATGTCCCCAATGTCCCCAACGCTGTCCCCAATGTCCCCAACATGTCAGGAGGAGATCGAGGCCTGCGTGGAGCTGCTGCTGCTGCCCCTGTCCCCATTATCCCCAGTGTCCCCAATCCCCTGGCTGTCCCCAATGTCCCCGATGTCCCCAACGTCCCCAACGGTGTCCCCAATGTCCCCTGGGTCCCAGGAGGAGATCGAGGCCTGCGTGGAGCTGCTGCAGGAGCGCTGCTGGTGCTGCCCCTGTCCTCAATGTCCCCACTGTCCCCAGTGTCCCCAAAGTCCCCAATGTCCCCAGTGTCCCCAATCCCCTGGCTGTCCCCAATGTCCCTGATGTCCCCGATGTCCCCAATGGTGTCCCCAATGTCCCCTGGGTCCCAGGAGGAGATCGAGGCCTGCGTGGAGCTGCTGCAGGAGCGCTGCTGCTGCTGCCCCTGTCCCCATTGTCCCCAGTGTCCCCAATCCCCTGGCTGTCCCCAATGTTCCCAATGTCCCCAATGTCCCTGATGTCCCCAACGCTGTCCCCAATGTCCCCAACGTGTCAGGAGGAGATCGAGGCCTGCGTGGAGCTGCTGGTGCTGCCCCTGTCCCCATTGTCCCCAGTGTCCCCAATCCCCTGGCTGTCCCCAATGTCCCCAATGTCCCCAATGTCCCCAACGCTGTCCCCAATGTCCCCAACATGTCAGGAGGAGATCGAGGCCTGCGTGGAGCTGCTGCTGCTGCCCCTGTCCCCAATGTCCCCAGTGTCCCCAATCCCCTGGCTGTCCCCGATGTCCCCAATGTCCCTGATGTCCCCAACGCTGTCCCCAATGTCCCCTGGGTGGCAGGAGGAGATCGAGGCCTGCGTGGAGCTGCTGCTGCTGCCCCTGTCCCCAATGTCCCCAGTGTCCCCAATCCCCTGGCTGTCCCCAATGTCCCCAATGTCCCCGATGTCCCCAGTGTCCCCAATCCCCTGGCTGTCCCCAATCCCCTGGATGTCCCCGATGTCCCCAATGTCCCCGATGTCCCCAGTGTCCCCAATCCCCTGGCTGTCCCCAATCCCCTGGATGTCCCCGATGTCCCCAATGTCCCCGATGTCCCCAATGTCCCCAACGTGTCAGGAGGAGATCGAGGCCTGCGTGGAGCTGCTGCAGGAGCGCTGCTGGTGCTGCCCCTGTCCCCATTGTCCCCAATGTCCCCGATGTCCCCAATGTCCCCGATGTCCCCAATGTCCCCAACGCTGTCCCCAATGTCCCCTGGGTCCCAGGAGGAGATCGAGGCCTGCATGGAGCTGCTGCTGCTGCCCCTGTCCCCAATGTCCCCAGTGTCCCCAATCCCCTGGCTGTCCCCAAAGTCCCCAATGTCCCCAATGTCCCCGATGTCCCCAATGTCCCCAATGTCCCCAATGTCCCCAATGTCCCCGATGTCCCCAATGTCCCCAATGTCCCCAATGTCCCCAATGTCCCCAGCGGTGTCCCCAATGTCCCCTGGGTCCCAGGAGGAGATCGAGGCCTGCGTGGAGCTGCTGCAGGAGCGCTGCTGCTGCTGCCCCTGTCCCCAATGTCCCCAATCCCCTGGCTGTCCCCAATGTCCCCGATGTCCCCAATGTCCCCGATGTCCCCGATGTCCCCAACGGTGTCCCCAATGTCCCCAACATGTCAGGAGGCGATCGAGGTCTGCGTGGAGCTGCTGGTGCTGCCCCTGTCCCCATTGTCCCCAGTGTCCCCAATCCCCTGGCTGTCCCCAATGTCCCCGATGTCCCCAACGCTGTCCCCAATGTCCCCTGGGTGGCAGGAGGAGATCGAGGCCTGCGTGGAGCTGCTGCAGGAGCGCTGCTGGTGCTGCCCCTGTCCCCAATGTCCCCAGTGTCCCCAATCCCCTGGCTGTCCCCAATGTCCCCGATGTCCCCGATGTCCTCGATGTCCCCAATGTCCCCAATGTCCCCAACGGTGTCCCCAATGTCCCCTGGGTGTCAGGAGGAGATCGAGGCCTGTGTGGAGCTGCTGCAGGAGCGCTGCTGCTGCTGCCCTTGTCCTCAATGTCCCCACTGTCCCCAGTGTCCCCAATGTCCCCGATGTCCCTGATGTCCCCGATGTCCCCAACGCTGTCCCCAATGTCCCCAACATGTCAGGAGGAGATCGAGGCCTGCGTGGAGCTGCTGGTGCTGCCCCTGTCCCCATTGTCCCCAGTGTCCCCAGTGTCCCCAATCCCCTGGCTGTCCCCAAAGTCCCCAATGTCCCCAATGTCCCCGATGTCCCCAATGTCCCCAATGTCCCCTGGGTGGCAGGAGGAGATCGAGGCCTGCGTGGAGCTGCTGCTGCTGCCCCTGTCCCCAATGTCCCCAGTGTCCCCAATCCCCTGGCTGTCCCCAATCCCCTGGCTGTCCCCAATGTCCCCGATGTCCTCGATGTCCCCGATGTCCCCAATGTCCCCTGGGTGGCAGGAGGAGATCGAGGCCTGCGTGGAGCTGCTGCAGGAGCGCTGCCGCCGCCTGGGCTCGCGCCTGCCCGAGCTGCTGGTGCTGCCCATCTACGCCAACCTGCCCTCAGAGCTGCAGGCCCGCATCTTCCAGCCCACGCCCCCCGGCGCCAGGAAGGTGCGCCGGCCCTTTAAGGGAGGGGCGGGGCCTCGGCAGGGGGCGTGGTGTAATGGGAGAAGGGCGGGGCTTGAGGGAAATGGGGTGGAGTTTAAGAGGAAGGGGTGGGACTTCATTGAGAGATCCAAGAAGGTGTGCTGGCCCTTTAAGGGAGGGGCGGGGCCTCGGCAGGGGGCGTGGTGTAACGGGAGAGGGGCGGGGCTTGAGGGAAATGGGGTGGAGTTTAGGAGGAAGGGGTGGGACTTCATTGAAAGATGCAAGAAGGTGCGCTGGCCCTTTAAGAGGGGGGCGGGGCCTCGGCAGGGGGCGTGGTGCAGTGGGAAAGGGGTGGGGTATAAGGGAAATGGGGTGGAGTTTAAGAGGAAGGGGTGGGGCTTCATTGAGAGATCCAAGAAGGTGCGCTGGCCCTTTAAGAGGGGGGCGGGGCCTCGGGAAGGGGCGTGGTGTAATGGGAGATGGGCGGGGTTTAAGGCAAATGGGGTGGGGTTTCATTTAGGGAGCCAGGAAGGTGCGCTGGCCCTTTAAGAGAGGGGGAGCCTCAGGGAGGGGGCGTGGTTTCATGGAAGTGGGTGGGGCTTAATTGGGTGTGGTCAAAATAGGCAGGGCCAAAAAGGGTGTGGTTTATTGGGTGTGGTCAGAGTGGGTGGGGCTTGATTTGGGTGTGCTTAGAATGGGTGTGGTCAGAATGGGGTGTGGTCCAAATGGGTGGGGCTCAATTGGGTGTGGTCTAATTGGGGTGGGGCTTAATTTAATGAAGTATAAAGGGGTGTGGTCTAAAGGGCGGGGCTTAATTGGGTGTGATCAGAGTACATGTGGCTCAAGTGGGTGTGGTCAGAGTGGGTGGGGCCTAATTTGGGTGTGGTCGGAATGGGTGTGGTCTAAATGGGGTGTGGGTTACTGTGTGTGGTCAGAGTGGGTGGGGCTCAATTTGGGTGTGGTCTAAATGGGGTGTGGGTTATTGGGTGTGGTCAGAGTGGGTGGGGCTTAATTGGGTGTGGTCTAAATGGGGTGTGGGTTATTGGGTGTGGTCAGAGTGGGTGGGGCTTAATTGGGTGTGGTCTAAATGAGGTGTGGCTTTATGTTGTCAAAATGGGTGTGGCTCAATTGGGTGTGGTCAGAATGGGCGTGGCCTAAAGGGGTGCGGCTTTACTGCGCGTGACCCACAGCGCAGCCCACGATTGGTCGGCGCTCCAAGTGGGCAGGGCTTAACACCACCGGCTTTAAATGGGGCGTGGCTTAGCCGGGTGCGCCCGGGAGGGGGCGTGGCCCGCGAGGGCGTGTCCCGGGCGTGTCCCAGCGCCGTCCCCACACCTGCGGCAGGTGGTGGTGGCCACCAACATCGCCGAGACCTCGGTGACCATCGACGGCATCGTGTACGTGCTGGACCCCGGGTTCTGCAAGCAGAAGAGCTACAGCGCCCGCACGGGCATGGAGTCGCTGGTGGTGACACCCTGCTCCAAGGTGGGTCACCTGTGTCACCTGTGTGACACCTGTGTGACACCTGTGTCACCTGTCAGCATGTTATTGTCATCTATTGTCACCTTGTTGTCATGTATTGTCACCTGGTGTAACCCCTTGTGAGTGCCCGCACGGGCATGGAGTCCCTGGTGGTGACACCGTGCTCCAAGGTGGGTCACCTGTGTGACACCTGTGTGACACCTGTGTGACACCTGTGTCACCTGTCAGCATGTTATTGTCATCTATTGTCACCTTGTTGTCATGTATTGTCACCTGGTGTAACCTCCTGTGAGCGCCCGCACGGGCATGGAGTCGCTGGTGGTGACACCGTGCTCCAAGGTGGGTCACCTGTGTGACACCTGTGTGACACCTGTGTGTCACCTGTGTGACACCTGTGTGACACCTGTGTGTCACCTGTGTCCCAGGTGTGTCCCAGACAGGTGACAATGTCCCTTTGGTGTCCCTGGGCCTCAGCCAATCAGCACACAGGCCGCTGTCACTGCTGTCCCAGTGAATCCCAGTCAGGTGCCACGCACACGGGTGTGTCCCACGTGTGTCACAGGTGTGTCCCAGGTGTGTCCCAGGTGTGACAGGTGTGTCCCAGGTGTGACAGGTGTGTCCCAGGTGTGTCCCAGGTGTCACAGGTGTGTCCCAGGTGTGACAGGTGTGTCCCAGGTGTGTCCCAGGTGTCACAGGTGTGTCACAGGTGTGTCCCAGGTGTGTCCCAGGTGTCACAGGTGTGTCCCAGGTGTCACAGGTGTGTCCCAGGTGTGTCCCAGGTGTGACAGGTGTGTCACAGGTGTGTCCCCCTTGTCCCCAGGCCTCGCCCAATCAGCGCGCGGGCCGCTGTCACTGCTGTCCCAGTGAATCCCAGTGAGGTGCCATGCACACAGGTGTGTCCCAGGTGTGTCCCAGCTGTGTCTCAGGTGTGTCAGGTGTGTCCCCCTTGTCCCCAGGCCTCGGCCAATCAGCGCGCGGGCCGCTGTCAGTGCTGTCCCAGTGTATCCCAGTCAGGTTCCACGCACACAGGTGTGTCCCAGGTGTGTCCCAGGTGTGTCCCAGGTGTGACAGGTGTGTCACAGGTGTGTCACCCTTGTCCCCAGGCCTCGGCCAATCAGCGCGCGGGCCGCTCTCACTGCTGTCCCAGTGTCTCCCAGTCAGGTTCCATGCACACAGGTGTGTCACAGGTGTGTCCCAGGTGTGTCCCAGGTGTGTCCCAGGTGTGTCCCAGGTGTGACAGGTGTGTCCCCCTTGTCCCCAGGCCTCAGCCAATCAGCACGCGGGCCGCTGTCAGTGCTATCCCAGTCAGGTGCCATGCACACAGGTGTGTCCCAGGTGTGACAGGTGTGTCACAGCTGTGTCCCAGGTGTGGCAGGTGTGTCCCAGGTGTGTCCCAGGTGTGTCCCAGGTGTGACAGGTGTGTCACAGGTGTGTCCCAGGTGTGTCCCAGGTGTCCCAGGTGTGTCCCAGGTGTGACAGGTGTGACAGGTGTGTCACAGGTGTGTCCCCCTTGTCCCCAGGCCTCGGCCAATCAGCGCGCGGGCCGCTGTCAGTGCTATCCCAGTCAGGTGCCACGCACACAGGTGTGTCCCAGGTGTGTCCCAGGTGTGTCCCAGGTGTCCCAGGTGTGACAGGTGTGTCCCCCTTGTCCCCAGGCCTCGGCCAATCAGCGCGCGGGCCGCTGTCAGTGCTATCCCAGTCAGGTGCCATGCACACAGGTGTGTCCCAGGTATGTCCCAGGTGTGTCCCAGGTGTCACAGGTGTGTCACAGGTGTGTCCCAGGTGTGTCCCAGGTGTGACAGGTGTGTGACAGGTGTGTCCCCCTTGTCCCCAGGCCTCGGCCAATCAGCGCGCGGGCCGCGCGGGCCGCGTGGCGCCCGGCAAGTGCTTCCGGCTCTACACGGCCTGGGCGTTCCAGCACGAGCTGGAGGAGACGGCGGTGCCCGAGATCCAGAGAGCCGACCTGGGCGCGCTGGTGCTGCTGCTCAAGAGCCTGGGTGGGCACTGGGACAAACTGGGAGGGACTGGGAGGGACTGGGAATGGAGTTAGGGGCACTGGGATGGACTGGGAGGGACTGGGAGGGACTGGGATGGACTGGGAATGGAGTTATGGGCACTGGGACAGACCTGGGCGTGCTGGTGCTGCTGCTCAAGAGCCTGGGTGGGACAGACTGGGACGGACTGGGATGGACTGGGAGGGACTGGGAATGGAGTTAGGGGCACTGGGATGGACTGGGAGGGACTGGGAGGGACTGGGATGGACTGGGAATGGAGTTATGGGCACTGGGACAGACCTGGGGGCGCTGGTGCTGCTGCTCAAGAGCCTGGGTGGGCACTGGGACAAACTGGGAGGGACTGGGAGGGACTGGGAGGGACTGGGAGGGACTGGGAATGGAGTTAGGGGCACTGGGAGGGACTGGGGATGGAGCTATGGGCACTGGGAGGGACTGGGAGGGACTGGGACAGACCTGGGGGCGCTGGTGCTGCTGCTCAAGAGCCTGGGTGGGCACTGGGACAAACTGGGAGGGACTGGGAGGGACTGGGAGGGACTGGGGATGGAGTTAGGGGCACTGGGATGGACTGGGAGCGCTGGTGCTGCTGCTCAAGAGCCTGGGTGGGCACTGGGACAAACTGGGAGGGACTGGGAGGCACTGGGAGGGACTGGGGATGGAGTTAGGGGCACTGGGAATGGACTGGGAGGGACTGGGAGAGACTGGAGTGGACAGGGATGGACTGGGAGGGACTGGGAGGCACTGGGACAGACCTGGGGGCGCTGGTGCTGCTGCTCAAGAGCCTGGGTGGGACAGACTGGGACGGACTGGGAGGGACTGGGAGGCACTGGGAGGGACTGGGGATGGAGCTATGGGCACTGGGAACGGCGTCATGGGCACTGGGATGGACTGGGAATGGAGTTAGGGGCACTGGGATGGACTGGGAGGGACTGGGAGGGACTGGGACAGACCTGGGGGTGCTGGTGCTGCTGCTCAAGAGCCTGGGTGGGCACTGGGACAAACTGGGAGGGACTGGGAGGGACTGGGAGGGACTGGGATGGACTGGGATGGATTGGGAATGGAGTTATGGGTACTGGGACAGATCTGGGAGCGCTGGTCCTGCTGCTCAAGAGCCTGGGTGGGACAAACTGGGACAGAGTGGGAGGCAGTGGGAGGGACTGGGAATGGACTGGGATGGACTGGGAGGGACTGGGAATAGATTGGGATGGACTGGGAGGCACTGGGGATGGACTGGGAGGGACTGGGAGGGACTGGGAATGGAGTTATGGGCACTGGGATGGACTGGGAGGGACTGGGAGGCACTGGGATGGACTGGGGATGGAGTTATGGGCACTGGGATGGACTGGGAGGGACTGGGAGGGACTGGGAATGGAGTTATGGGCACTGGGACAGATCTGGGAGCGCTGGTGCTGCTGCTCAAGAGCCTGGGTGGGCACTGGGATGGACTGGGAGGGACTGGGAATAGATTGGGATGGACTGGGAGGCACTGGGGATGGACTGGGAGGGACTGGGAATGGAGCTATGGGCACTGGGAGGGACTGGGACAGACCTGGGAGCGCTGGTGCTGCTGCTCAAGAGCCTGGGTGGGCACTGGGACAAACTGGGAGGGACTGGGAGGGACTGGGAATGGAGTTAGGGGCACTGGGAGGGACTGGGAGGGACTGGGAGGCACTGGGATGGACTGGGGATGGAGTTATGGGCACTGGGATGGACCTGGGCGCACTGGTGCTGCTGCTCAAGAGCCTGGGTGGGTACTGGGACAAACTGGGAGGGACTGGGAGGGACTGGGAATGGACTGGGGATGGAGTTATGGGCACTGGGACAGACCTGGGCGCGCTGGTGCTGCTGCTCAAGAGCCTGGGTGGGCACTGGGAGGGACTGGGAGGGACTGGGGATGGAGTTAGGGGCACTGGGATGGACTGGGAGGCACTGGGAATGGAGTTATGGGCACTGGGAGGGACTGGGATGGACTGGGAGGGACTGGGGATGGATTGGGATGGACTGGGATGGACTGGGAGGGACTGGGATGGACTGGGAATGGAGTTAGGGGCACTGGGACGGACTGGGAGGGACTGGGAGGCACTGGGGACGGAGTTACGGGCACGGGGAGGGGCTGGGGACACCAGGGTGGCCCAGGGCAGGTTGGGGACAGCCGGGTGGCCCCAGGTGACACAGAGGTGACCCCGAGGTGTCCCCAGGCATCAACGACCTGATCCACTTCGATTTCCTGGACCCTCCCCCCCACGAGACGCTGGTGCTGGCGCTGGAGCAGCTCTACGCGCTGGGGGCGCTGAACCACCTGGGCGAGCTCACCACGGTGACTGGGATGGACTGGGATGGACTGGGAGGGACTGGGAGGGACTGGGAGGGACTGGGAATGGGGAATGAACCACCTGGGCGAGCTCACCACGGTGACTGGGATGGACTGGGATGGACTGGGAGGGACTGGGAGGGACTGGGAGGGACTGGGAGGGACTGGGAATGGAGAATGAACCACCCGAACCACCTGGGCGAGCTCACCACGGTGACTGGGAGCACTGGGAGGGACTGGGAGGGACTGGGAATGGGGAATGAACCACCTGGGCGAGCTCACCACGGTGACTGGGAGGGACTGGGAGGGACTGGGAGGGACTGGGAGGGACTGGGAGGGACTGGGATGGACTGGGAGGGACTGGGAGGGACTGGGAATGGGGAATGAACCACCTGAACCACCCGGGGGAGCTCACCACGGTGACTGGGAGGGACTGGGATGGACTGGGATGGACTGGGATGGACTGGGATGGACTGGGAGGGACTGGGAGGGACTGGGGGTGTCCCTGGGGTGTCCCCGGTGGTCACTCTGTCCCTCTGTCCCCCCCTGTCCCTCTGTCCGTCTGTCCCTCTGTCCCTCTGTCCGTCTGTCCAGCTGGGCCGGCGCATGGCGGAGCTGCCGGTGGAGCCGATGTTGGCCAAGATGATCCTGGCGAGCGAGCAGTGAGTGACGCGCGCGTCCCCAAGTGTCCCCAAGTGTCCCCAAAGCGTCCCCAAAGCGTCCCCAAAGTGTCCCCAAGTGTCCCCAAGTGTCCCCAAAGCGTCCCCAAGTGTCCCCAAGTGTCCCCAAAGCGTCCCCAAAGCGTCCCCAAAGTGTCCCCAAGTGTCCCCAAAGTGTCCCCAAAGCGTCCCCAAAGCGTCCCCAAGCGTCCCCAAGTGTCCCCAAGTGTCCCCAAGTGTCCCCAAAGCGTCCCCAAGTGTCCCCAAGTGTCCCCAAAGTGTCCCCAAAGCGTCCCCAAAGCGTCCCCAAAGTCTCCAGTGTCTCATCTCCCCTCAGTGTCCCAGTTTCCCCTGAGTGTCCCCAATGTCCCCAATATCTCAGTTATGGCTGCACAGAGGAGGTGCTCACAGTGTCCCCAGTGTCCCCTCAGTGTCCCCAATGTCCCCAATATCTCAGTTATGGCTGCACAGAGGAGGTTCTGGCAGTGTCCCCAATGTCCCCTCAGTGTCCCCAGTGTCCCCTCAGTGTCCCCAATGTCCCCAATGTCTCAGTTATGGCTGTACAGAGGAGGTTCTGGCAGTGTCCCCACTGTCCCCTCAGTGTCCCCAGTGTCCCCTCAGTGTCCCCAATGTCCCCAATATCTCAGTTATGGCTGTACAGAGAAGGTGCTCACAGTGTCCCCAATGTCCCCTGAGTGTCCCCAATGTCCCCAACGTCGCAGGTACGGCTGCACAGAGGAGGTGCTGACGGTGGCAGCCATGCTGTCGGTGAACAACGCCGTGTCCCCAATGTCCCCTCAGTGTCCCCAATGTCCCCTCAGTGTCCCCAATGTCCCCAATATCTCAGTTATGGCTGCACAGAGGAGGTGCTCACAGTGTCCCCAATGTCCCCTCAGTGTCCCCAATGTCCCCAGTGTCCCCAATGTCCCCAATATCTCAGTTATGGCTGTACAGAGGAGGTGCTCACAGTGTCCCCTCAGTGTCCCCAATGTCCCCACTGTCCCCAATGTCCCAGGTACGGCTGCACGGAGGAGGTGCTGACGGTGGCCGCCATGCTGTCGGTGAACAACGCCGTGTCCCCGATGTCCCCTCAGTGTCCCCAATGTCCCCTCAGTGTCCCCAATATCTCAGTTATGGCTGTACAGAGGAGGTTCTGGCAGTGTCCCCAGTGTCCCCTCAGTGTCCCCAATGTCCCCTGAGTGTCCCCAATGTCCCCAATATCTCAGTTATGGCTGTACAGAGGAGGTTCTGGCAGTGTCCCCACTGTCCCCTCAGTGTCCCCAATGTCCCCAATGTCTCAGTTATGGCTGTACAGAGGAGGTTCTGGCAGTGTCCCCAGTGTCCCCTGAGTGTCCCCTGAGTGTCCCCACTGTCCCCAACGTCGCAGGTACGGCTGCACGGAGGAGGTGCTGACGGTGGCCGCCATGCTGTCGGTGAACAACGCCGTGTTCTACCGGCCCAAGGACAAGGTGCTGCACGCCGACAGCGCCCGCGTGGCCTTCGCCGTGCCCGGGGGCGACCACCTGGTGCTGCTCAACGTCTACAACCAGGTACGGGGACAGCGGGGACGGCGGGGGACATTGGGGACAGCGGGGACATTGGGGACAGCGGGGACAATGGGGACATTGGGGACATTGGGGACAATGGGGACAGCGGGGACAATGGGGACATTGGGGACATTGGGGACAATGGGGACAGCGGGGACAATGGGGACACTGGGGACAGTGGGGACATTGGGGACAATGGGGACATTGGGGACATTGGGGACATTGGGGGCAATGGGGGCATTGGGGACAGCGGGGACAGCGGGGGACAATGGGGACAGCGGGGACAGTGGGGACATTGGGGACAATGGGGACAGCGGGGGACATTGGGGACATTGGGGACAATGGGGGCATTGGGGACATTGGGGACACTGGGGACATTGGGGACATTGGGGACACTGGGGACATTGGGGACAATGGGGACAGCGGGGACATTGGGGACAGCAGGGACAATGGGGACAATGGGGACATTGGGGACAATGGGGACAATGGGGACAGCGGGGACAGCGGGGACAATGGGGACAATGGGGACATTGGGGACAATGGGGACAGTGGGGACACTGGGGACACTGGGGACAATGGGGACATGGTGGACAATGGGGGCAATGGGGACAGCGGGGACATTGGGGACAATGGGGACAGTGGGGACACTGGGGACAATGGGGACAGCGGGGACAGCGGGGACAGCAGGGGCAATGGGGACATTGGGGACAATGGGGACAATGGGGGCATGGGGGACAGCGGGGACATTGGGGACAGCGGGGACAATGGGGACACTGGGGGCAGTGGGGACAGTGGGGACAGTGGGGACAGTGGGGACATTGAGGACCTTGGGAACATTGGGGACCTTGGGGATACTGGGGACATTGGGGGGCGTGGGAACCTTGGGGACACCAGGGGACATCAGGGACACTGGGGACATTGAGGACCTTGGGGAGTTGAGGACACCAGGGGACATGAGGGACACTGGGGACATTGGGGACATCGGTGATATGGGGGGAGATTTGGGGACATTGGAAGGTTGGGGACATTGGTGACGTGACAGCTCCAGCAGCAGCACTGACCGTGTCCCTTTCTGTGTCCTTGTCCCCTCCGTGTGCCTCTGCCTGTGTGTCCCCAACGCTGTCCCCTCTTTGTCCCCAACGTCCCCTGCTGTCCCTATGTCCCCCATCTCCCAATGTCCCTGCTGTCCCCAATGTCCCCTGTGTGTCCCCATTGTCCCGTGTCCCCCATGTCCCCAATGTCCCCTGTGTCCCCCATGTCCCCAATGTCCCCCATGTCCCTGCTGTCCCCAATGTCCCCTGTGTGTCCCCATTGTCCCCTGTGTCCCCTGCTGTCCCTATGTCCCCCCTGTCCCCAATGTCCCGTGTCCCCCATCTCCCTGCTGTCCCCAATGTCCCGTGTCCCCAATGTCCCTGCTGTCCCCTGCTGTCCCCAATGTTTCCAATGTCCCTGCTGTCCCCAATGTCCCCTGTGTCCCCTGCTGTCCTTATGTCCCCCATGTCCCTCATGTCCCCAATGTCCCCTTTGTCCCCACTGTCCCCAATGTCTCCCATCTCCCTATGTCCCCCTGTGTCCCCAATGTCCCCTGTGTCCCCCATCTCCCTGCTGTCCTCTGCTGTCCCCAATGTCCCCTGTGTGTCCCCACTGTCCCCCATGTCCCCAATGTCCCTGCTGTCCCCAATGTCCCCTTTGTCCCCACTGTCCCCAATGTCTCCCATGTCCCCTGTGTCCCCAATGTCCCCCATGTCCCTGCTGTCCCCAATGTCCCCTGTGTCCCCCGCTGTCCCCAATGTCCCTGCTCTCCCCGCTGTCCCCTGCTGTCCCCGCTGTCCCCCGCTGTCCCCCTTTGTCCCCGCGGCAGTGGGTGGCCAGCGGTCACTCGCTGCAGTGGTGCTACGAGCACTTTGTGCAGGCGCGCTCGCTGCGCCGGGCCCGCGACGTGCGGGAGCAGCTGCAGGGGCTGATGGAGCGCGTGGAGATCGCGCCGTCCTCGTGCGGGGGCAACCTGGACCTGGTCCGCAAGGTAGAGCCCAAAATGTCCCAAAATACACCCAAAATGTCCCCAAAACCCCTGCCAAAATATCCCCCAAAATGTCCCCAAAACACCTCCCAAAATATCCCCAAAACAGCCTTAAAATATCCCCCAAAATGTCCCCAAAACCCCTGCCAAAATATCCCGAAATATTCACAAAATAATCCACGAGATATCAGCAGAACATCCCCCAGTCACGTCCCGTCCTCGTGCGGGGGCAACCTGGACCTGGTCCAGAAGGTGAAGCCCAAAACGTCCCAAAATGTCCCCAAAACACCTCCCAAAATATCCCCAAAACAGCCTTAAAATATCCCCCAAAATGTCCCCAAAACCCCTGCTAAAATATCCCAAAATATTCACAAAATAATCCACGAGATACCAGCAGAACATCCCCCAGTCACGTCCCGTCCTCGTGCGGGGGCAACCTGGACCTGGTGCGCAAGGTAGAGCCCCAAACGTCCCAGAATACACCCAAAATGTCCCCAAAACACCTCCCAAAATATCCCCAAAACAGCCTTAAAATAGCCCCCAAAACGTCCCCAAAACCCCTGCCAAAATATCCTCAAAACAGCCTTAAAATATCCCACAAACGGCCCCAAAACCCCTGCCAAAATATCCCAAAATATTCACAAAATAATCCACGGAATACCAGCAGAACATCCCCGAGTCACGTCCCAGCCCCGTCCTCGTGCGGGGGCAACCTCGACCTGGTCCGCAAGGTAGAGCCCAAAACGTCACCCAAACCGCCCCAAAATATCCCACAAACGGCCCCAAAACCCCTCCTAAAATATCCCAAAATATTCACAAAATAATCCACGGAATACCAGCAGAACATCCCCTGAGTCACGTCCCAGCCCCGTCCTCGTGCGGGGGCAACCTGGACCTGGTGCGCAAGGTAGAGCCCAAAACGTCCCAGAATACACCCAAAATGTCCCCAAAACCCCTCCCAAAATATCCCAAAACAGCCTTAAAATATCCCCCAAAACATCCCCAAAACCCCTGCCAAAACATCCCGAAATATTCACAAAACAATCCACGAGATACCAGCAAAACATTCCCCGAGTCACGTCCCAGCCCCGTCCTCGTGCGGGGGCAACCTGGACCTGGTGCGCAAGGTAGAGCCCAAAATGTCCCAGAATACACCCAAAATGTCCCCAAAACCCCTGCCAAAATATCCTCAAAACAGCCTTAAAATATCCCCCAAAACGTCCCCAAAACCCCTGCCAAAATATCCCAAAATATTCACAAAATAGCCCCCAAAATATTCACAAAGTAGCCCCCAAAATATCCCAAAATATTCACAAAATATCCTGAAATATTCACAAAATATCCCCAAAACAGCCCCCAAATATCCCCCAAAATATCCCCCAAAATATCCACCGATCCCAGTGCCCCCCCAGTGCCTCCCAGTATATCCCAGTGCCATCCCAGTATATCCCAGTATATCCCAGTGCCATCCCAGTGCCTCCCCATCCATACCAGTCCATCCCAGTGCCTCCCAGTCCCAATCCCAGTGCCCTCCCAGTATATCCCAGTGCCCTCCCAGTGCCATGCCAGTATATCCCAGTGCCCTCCCAGTGCCCTCCCAGTGCCATCCCAGTATATCCCAGTCCCTCCCAGTGACACTGTCCCCTCTCTGTGTCCCCCCAGGCCATCACAGCCGGGTTCTTTTACCACACGGCTCGCCTGGCGCGGGGCGGGTACCGATCCCAGTGCCATCCCAGTCCATCCCAGTGCATCCCAGTGATTCCCAGTGCCTCCCAGTGATTCCCAGTCCATCCCAGTCCCTCCCAGTGACACTGTCCCCTCTCTGTGTCCCCCCAGGCCATCACAGCCGGGTTCTTTTACCACACCGCTCGCCTGGCGCGGGGCGGGTACCGCACGGTGAAGCACCAGCAGCCCGTGTTCATCCACCCCAACAGCGCCCTGTTCGCGCTGCAGCCCCGCTGGGTGCTCTACCACGAGCTGGTGTGCACCTCCAAGGAGTTCATGAGACAGGTGGGGACACCTGGGGACACCTTGGGGACATGGGGACACCTTGGGGACACTTTGGGGGCGCAGGGACACAGGGCAGTGTGGGCACGGGGACACACTGGGGGCACAGGGACACGCTGGGTGCTCTGCCACGAGCTGGTGTGCACCTCCAAGGAGTTCATGAGACAGGTGGGGACACCTGGGGACACCTTGGGGACACTTTGGGGACACATTGGGTTCATGGCAGGGGCACAGGGACACAGGGCAGTGTGGGCATGGGGACACGCTGTGGGTACAGGGACACACTGGGTGCTGTACCACGAGCTGGTGTGCACCTCCAAGGAGTTCATGAGACAGGTGGGGACACCTGGGGACACCTTGGGGACACTTTGGGGACAGCTGGGGACACACTGGGGGCACAGGGACACAGGGCAGTGTGGGTACAGGGACACACTGTGGGCACAGGGACACGCTGGGTGCTCTACCACGAGCTGGTGTGCACCTGCAAGGAGTTCATGAGACAGGTGGGGACACCTGGGGACACCTTGGGGACACCTGGGGACAGCTGGGGACACCTTGGGGACACCTTGGGGACAGCTGGGGACACATTGGGGACACTGTGGGGGCGTGGCAGGGACACGAGGACACAGGGCAGTGTGGGCACGGGGACACGCTGTGGGCACAGGGACACGCTGGGTGCTCCACCACGAGCTGGTGTGCACCTCCAAGGAGTTCATGAGACAGGTGGGGACACCAGGGGACACTCTGGGGACACCTTGGGGACAGCTGGGGACACCTTGGGTTCATGGCAGGGACACGGGGACACAGGGCAGTGTGGGCACGGGGACACACTGTGGGTACAGGGACACGCTGGGTGCTCTGCCACGAGCTGGTGTGCACCTCCAAGGAGTTCATGAGACAGGTGGGGACACTTGGGGACACTTTGGGGACAGGTGGGGACAGCTGGGGACACCTTGGGGACACAGGGACACAGGGCAGTGTGGGTACGGGGACACGCTGGGTGCTCTACCACGAGCTGGTGTGCGCCTCCAAGGAGTTCATGAGACAGGTGGGGACACCTGGGGACACCTTGGGGACACCTTGGGGACACACTGGGGGCACAGGGACACGGGGACACGCTGGGTGCTCTACCACGAGCTGGTGTGCGCCTCAAGCAGTTTGTGAGACAGGTGGGGACACCACGGGGACACCGTGGGGACACTGTGGGCATGGCAAGGACATGGGGACACTGTGGGGACACCCTGGGGACACCTTGGGGGCACAGGGACACCTTGGGGACACAGGGCAGGGGTCCAGGGTGGGTATGGGGACACAACTCCAAGGTGACAAAGCAGGGACCCCAAGCCACCGTCCCTATGCCCAGGTGTCCTTGGGTGTCCCTGGGGATGTCCCCAGGTGTGACAGGTGTGACACAGGTGTGTGACAGGTGTGTGACAGGTGTGTCCTTGTCCCCAGGTGATGGAGATCAACAGCTCCTGGCTGTCCCTAGGGGTGTGACAGGTGTGTCCCCAGGTGTGACAGGTGTGTCCCACGTGTGACAGGTGTGTCCCCAGGTGTGACAGGTGTGTCCCCAGGTGTGTCACAGGTGTGTCCCAGGCGTGTCCCCAGGTGTGTCCCAGGTGTGTCCTTGTCCCCAGGTGATGGAGATCGACAGCTCCTGGCTGCTGGAGGTGGCCCTGGCTGTCCTTAGGGGTGTCCCCAGGTGTCACAGCTGTCTGTAGGGATGTCCCCAGGTGTGACAGGTGTGTCCCCAGGTGTGACAGGTGTGTGACAGGTGTGTCCCAGGTGTGTGACAGGCGTGTCCTTGTCCCCAGGTGATGGAGATCGACAGCTCCTGGCTGTCCCTAGGAGTGTGATAGGTGTCCCCAGGTGTGACAGGTGTGACACAGGTGTGTCCCAGGTGTCCCCAGGTGTCCCCAGGTGTGACACAGGTGTGACACAGGTGTGTGACAGGTGTGTCCTTGTCCCCAGGTGATGGAGATCGACAGCTCCTGGCTGCTGGAGGTGGCCCTGGCTGTCCTTAGGGGTGTGACACAGGTGTCCCAAGGTGTTACAGGTGTCCCCAGGTGTTACAGGTGTGACAGGTGTGTGACAGGTGTGTCCCAGGTGTGTGACAGGCGTGTCCTTGTCCCCAGGTGATGGAGATCGACAGCTCCTGGCTGCTGGAGGTGGCCCTGGCTGTCCCTAGGGGTGTGACACAGGTGTCCCCAGGTGTTACAGGTGTCCCCAGGTGTGACAGGTGTGTCCCCAGGTGTGTCACAGGTGTGTGACAGGCGTGTCCTTGTCCCCAGGTGATGGAGATCGACAGCTCCTGGCTGTCCCTAGGGGTGTGACACAGGTATCCCCAGGTGTGTCCCAGGTGTGTCCCCAGGTGTGTCCCAGGTGTGACACAGGTGTGTCCTTGTCCCCAGGTGATGGAGATCGACAGCTCCTGGCTGCTGGAGGTGGCCCAGGCTGTCCTTAGGGATGTCCCCAGGTGTTACAGGTGTCCCCAGGTGTGTCCCCAGGTGTGACAGGTGTGTCACAGGTGTGTGACAGGCGTGTCCTTGTCCCCAGGTGATGGAGATCGACAGCTCCTGGCTGCTGGAGGTGGCCCTGGCTGTCCCTAGGGGTGTCCCCAGGTGTGACAGGTGTGACACAGGTGTTACAGGTGTGTCACAGGTGTGTCCCCAGGTGTGTGACAGGCGTGTCCTTGTCCCCAGGTGATGGAGATCGACAGCTCCTGGCTGCTGGAGGTGGCCCCCCATTATTACCAGGCCAAGGAGCTCGAGGACGGCAGCGGCCGCAAAATGCCCAAAAAAGCCGGAAAATCGCGCGAGGAGCTGGGCTGAGCCCCCCCCGGGGACATCTGGGGACATTTGGGGACATCTGGGGACATTTGGGGACATTTGGGGACATTTTGGGGACATTTGGGGACATTTTGGGGACAGCCCAATAGACGCCCCCCGCCGCTGTCCCCGTGTCACCGCTGCTCCTTTATTCTGTACATTAATTTAAGGGACGGGGGGGGGGACATTGGGGACACGGGGGAGGGGACACGGGTGACAAAGGGGGGGGAGGGGACGCGGGTGTCCCCCTGTCACCTCCTCAGGGCCGGGCCAGCGCCACCGCCAGCGCCGCGGCCACCAGCAGCTTCTTGGGCTCGGGGACGGCCGTGGGGGCTGGCATCAGCTGGGCGGGGACACCAGAGCGTCACCAAAGTGTCACCAGAGTGTCACCAGAGTGTCACCGAGGTGGCACCGAGGTGTGCCCAGGTGTGCCCAGGTGTGCCCAGGTGTGCCCGGACTCACCTTGTCCACGCGGGTGGCAGCGGATCAGCCCCTGGGAGTTGAGGAAGAAGGTGGAGAGGGCGTCGTAGGACCTGGGGGGACATCGGGGGGGACATTGGGGACATCGGGGTGGCACCGACCCCTCGGGGGGTGACACAGGGGTGGCACAGGGGTGACACAGGGGTGGCACAGGGGTGGCACAGGTGGGTCTGGGGGTGACACAGGGGTGGCACAGGTGGGTCTGGGGGTGGCACAGGGGTGGCACAGGGGTGGCAGGGGTGGCACAGGTGTGTCACTGAGTGCAGCAGGTGCCACTTGTCCTGGTGGTACAAGGGGGTGGCACAGGGGGTGACACAGTGGCAATGGGGGATGGCAGGGTGTGACACAGGTGTGGCACAGGGGTGACACAGGTGTGACGGGGTGGCACAGGTGTGTCACTGCGTGCAGCAGGTGCCACTTGTCCTGGTGGCAGAAGGGGGTGGCGCAGGGATGACACAAGGTGACACAGGTGTGACAGAGAGTGGCACAGTGACAATGGGGGGTGACACAGGTGTGCCCCAGGTGTGCCCTCACCTGAGCAGGGTCCGTTTGTCCCTCCGGTACCAGCGCAGCAGCAGCAGGTGCAGGGGCAGTGACACGGGGGTGACACGGGGGTGACACAGGGATGGCACAGGGGTGACACAGGGATGGCAGTGGGTGACACAGGGGTGACACAGTGACAATGGGGGGTGACACAGGGGGTGACACAGTGACAATGGGGGGTGGCACAGGTGTGCCCTCACCTGAGCAGGGTCCGTTTGTCCCTCCGGTACCAGCGCAGCAGCAGCAGGTGCAGGGGCAGTGACACAGGGGTGACACAGGGATGGCAGGGGGGTGGCACAGGGATGGCACAGGGGTGACACGGGGATGGCAGGGGGTGGCACAGGTGTGCCCCAGGCGTGCCCTCACCTGAGCAGGGTCCGTTTGTCCCTCCTGGTACCAGCGCAGCAGCAGCAGGGGCAGGGGCAGTGACACGGGGGTGACACGGGGGTGGCACAGTGACAATGAGGGGTGACACAGGGGGTGACACAGGGGGTGACACAGTGACAATGGGGGGTGACACAGGTGTGTCCGTACCTGAGCAGGGTCCGTTTGTCCCGGCGGTACCAGCGCAGCAGCAGCAGGGGCAGGGGCAGTGACACGGGGGTGACACGGGGGTGACATGGGGGTGGCACAGGGATGGCAGTGGGTGACACAGGGGTGACACAGTGACAATGAGGGGTGACACAGTGACAATGGGGGGTGCCCCAGGTGTGCCCTCACCTGAGCAGGGTCCGTTTGTTGCGGCGGTACCAGCGCAGCAGCAGCAGGGGCAGGGGCAGTGACACGGGGGGTGGCAGTGGGTGACACAGGGGGTGACACAGGGATGGCAGTGGGTGACACAGGGGGTGGCACAGGTGTGCCCCAGGTGTGCCCTCACCTGAGCAGGGTGCGTTTGTCCCGGCGGTACCAGCGCAGCAGCAGCAGGAGCAGGGGCAGTGACACGGGGGTGGCACAGGGATGGCAGTGGGTGACACAGGGGTGACACAGGGGGGTGACACAGGGATGGCAGGGGGGTGGCACGGGGGTGACACAGGTGTGCCCTCACCTGAGCAGGGTCCGTTTGTCCCTCCGGTACCAGCGCAGCAGCAGCAGGTGCAGGGGCAGTGACACGGGGGTGGCACAGGGATGGCAGTGGGTGACACGGGGGTGACACAGTGACAATGGGGGGGTGCCCCAGGTGTGCCCTCACCTGAGCAGGGTGCGTTTGTCCCGGCGGTACCAGCGCAGCAGCAGCAGGTGCAGGGGCAGCCCCGTCAGGCGCCACCCGCGCCCGCAGGCTCCAATCCTCCGGGTGCCGCGTCAGCGCCAGCACCTCCAGCCTGAGGCTGGCGAAGTAACCCCAGGCCAGGGCCCGGCACAGCGCCACGGCCACGGCGTACATGGGCCGGCCCCTGGGGACACGGGGACAGGGGACAGTGTCATTGTCACCTCCCTGTGCCACCCTGACACTGCCACTGTCACCCTGACACTGCCACTGTCACCCACTGTCACTGCCCGGCACAGCGCCACGGCCACGGCGTACATGGGCCGGCCCCTGGGGACACGGGACAGCGTCATTGTCACCCACTGTCACCCACTGTCACTGCCCGGCACAGCGCCACGGCCACGGCGTACATGGGCCGGCCCCTGGGGACACGGGGACATCACTGACAGTGCCAATGTCACCCACTGTCACCTCCCTGTGCCACCCTGACACTGCCACTGTCACCCACTGTCACTGCCCGGCACAGCGCCACGGCCACGGCGTACATGGGCCGGCCCCTGGGGACACGGGGACAGGGGACAGTGTCATTGTCACCTCCCTGTGCCACCCCGACACTGCCCTGTGCCACCCCGACACTGCCATTGTCACCCACTGTCACTGCCCGGCACAGCGCCACGGCCACGGCGTACATGGGCCGGCCCCTGGGGACAGGGGACAGCGTCATTGTCACCCAGTGTCACCTCCCTGTGCCACCCTGACACTGCCACTGTCACCCATTGTCACCCACTGTCACCCACTGTCACCTTCCCAGGGCCACCCTGCGGGGACAGGGCTGTGCCCATGACTGTCCCCAGTGTCCCCAATGTCCCTATGGTGTCCCCAGTGTCACCCACCGCGTGTGCAGGTGCAGATGCTGGCACTGACCCCCCCAGTGTCCCCAATGTCCCCTTGGTGTCCCCAATGTCCCCATTGTCACCCACCGCGTGTGCAGGTGCAGGTGCTGGCACTGACCCCCCCATTGTCCCCTCAGTGTCCCCAGTGTCCCCTCGGTGTCCCCAGTGTCCCCATTGTCCCCAGTGTCACCCAGTGTCACCCACCGCGTGTGCAGGCGCAGGTGCTGGCACTGACCCCCCCAATGTCCCCTTGGTGTCCCCAATGTCCCCTCGGTGTCCCCAGTGTCACCCACCGCATGTGCAGGTGCAGGTGCTGGCACTGACCCCCCCATTGTCCCCAATGTCCCCAATGTCCCCAGTGTCACCCAGTGTCACCCACCGCGTGTGCAGGTGCAGGTGCTGGCACTGACCCCCCCATTGTCCCCAGTGTCCCCTCGGTGTCCCCAGTGTCACCCACCGCGTGTGCAGGTGCAGGTGCTGGCACTGGAACTCCACGTCGGGCGCGTACAGGCCATAGTCCGGGATCTTCAGGAAGAAATTGGGGAGCTGGGGGGGGGACACGGGGGTCACCGGGGTCACTGTCACCCCCTTTGGGGTCACTGTCACCCCCACGGGGTCACTGTCACCTCCCCAGAGTCACTGTCACCCCCCGGGGTCATTGTCACCCCCCAATGGCTGCTGTCACCTCCCCAGTCCTGTCCCACCCCCTTTTCCCATCAATCCCCCACCATTTTGCCACCCCCTCCCCATTTTGTCCCCTCCCCATTTTGCCACCCCCTCTCCATTTTGTCACCCCCTCCCCAGTGTCCCCAGCGCTGTCACCCCCTCCCCATTTTGTCCCCCCACTCCCCATTTTATCCCTGTCTCCATTTTGTCCCCCCTCCCCATTTTGTCCCCCCGTGTCCCCAGGTGTCCCCAGGTGTGTCCCCAGGTGTCCCCAGGTGTGTCACCTCGTGCCGCAGCCGCTCGTGCATGCTGGCCAGGTGCTCCTCCATGCTCGGGGGGTCCCCCCAGGTGTCCCCATTTTGTCCCCCCGTGTCCCCAGGTGTCCCCAGGTGTCCCCAGGTGTCCCCAGGTGTCCCCAGGTGTGTCACCTCGTGCCGCAGCCGCTCGTGCATGCTGGCCAGGTGCTCCTCCGTGCTCGGGGGGTTCCTCTGGGGGCTCCCGCCGTGTCCCCATTTTGTCCCAGGTGTCCCCATTTTGTCCCCATTTTGTCCCCCCGTGTCCCCCGTGTCCCCAGGTGTGTCCCCCCGTGTCCCCAGGTGTGTGTCACCTCGTGCCGCAGCCGCTCGTGCATGCTGGCCAGGTGCTCCTCCATGCTCGGGGGGTTCCCCTCAGGTGTCCCCATTTTGTCCCCCCATGTCCCCAGGTGCCCCCAGGTGTCCCCAGGTGTGTCCCCAGGTGTCCCCAGGTGTCCCCAGGTGTGTCACCTCGTGCCGCAGCCGCTCGTGCATGCTGGCCAGGTGCTCCTGCATGCTCGGGGGGTTCCTCTGGGGGTTCCCGCCGTGTCCCCATTTTGTCCCCCCGTGTCCCCAGGTGTCCCCATTTTGTCCCCAGGTGTCCCCATGTCCCCCCAGGTGTGTCACCTCGTGCCGCAGCCGCTCGTGCATGCTGGCCAGGTGCTCCTCCATGCTCGGGGGGTTCCCCCCAGGTGTCCCCATTTTGTCCCCCCAGGTGTCCCCAGGTGTCCCCAGGTGTCCCCAGGTGTGTCACCTCGTGCCGCAGCCGCTCGTGCATGCTGGCCAGGTGCTCCTCCATGCTCGGGGGGTTCCTCTGGGGGTTCCCCCCGTGTCCCCATTTTGTCCCCCCGTGTCCCCCAGGTGTCCCCAGGTGTCCCCAGGTGTCCCCATGTCCCCCAGGTGTCCCCAGGTGTGTCACCTCGTGCCGCAGCCGCTCGTGCATGCTGGCCAGGTGCTCCTCCATGCTCGGGGGGTTCCTCTGGGGGTTCCCCCCGTGTCCCCATTTTGTCCCCCCGTGTCCCCCAGGTGTCCCCAGGTGTCCCCCAGGTGTCCCCATGTCCCCCAGGTGTCCCCAGGTGTGTCACCTCGTGCCGCAGCCGCTCGTGCATGCTGGCCAGGTGCTCCTCCATGCTCGGGGGGTCCCCCCAGGTGTCCCCAGGTGTGTCCCCAGGTGTCTCCATTTTGTCCCCCCGTGTCCCCATGTCCCCCCAGGTGTCCCCATGTCCCCCAGGTGTGTCACCTCGTGCCGCAGCCGCTCGTGCATGCTGGCCAGGTGCTCCTCCATGCTCGGGGGGTTCCTCTGGGGGCTCCCCCCGCCGCCCTCCGCGGGGCTGCCCGGGTTTGGGGGGGGGTCCCAGCAGCAGCCGCGCCCCCAGCCCTGCGGGGTCCCCGCTGTCCCCGCTGTCCCCGCCGTCCCCGCTGTCCCTGACGGCGATGTCGTCCTCGCGCCGCCCGTCCACCGTGGTCACCGGGGCCCCCCCCAGCCCCTGCAGCCCCCCGCGGGGGCGGCCCGGGGGGTCCCGGGGGCGCGGGGGGGGGCAGCGCGGGGGCGGCAGCAGCGCCAGGGCCGGGCCCGGCACCAGGGGGGCGCTCCAGGTCCTGGGAATTGGGGGGAACAATGGGGAATTTGGGGGGAAAAATGGGGAATTTGGGGGGGCAAAAATGGGGAATTTGGGGGGAAAAATGGGGAATTTAGGGGGGGGAAAAATGGGGAATTTAGGGGGGGAAATGGGGAAATTAGGGGGAAAAAATGGGGATTTAGGGGGGGGAAAAATGGGGATTTAGGGGGGGAAATGGGGAAATTAGGGGGAAAAAATGGGGATTTAGGGGGGCAAAAATGGGGATTTAGGGGGGGAAATGGGGAAATTAGGGGGAAAAAATGGGAATTTAGGGGGGTAAAAATGGGGAAATTAGGGGGGGATAAAATGGGAATTTAGGGGGGAAAAAAATGGGGAATTTACGGGAGAAAATGGGGAATTTAGGGGGGAAAAATGGGGATTTAGGGGGGAAATGGGGAATTTAGGGGGGGGAAAAATGGGAATTTAGGGGGGAAAAAAATGGGAATTTAGCGGGGGGGGAACGCAGAATTTAGCGGGGGGAAAAATGGGGAATTTAGGTTGGGGGAAAAAGGGAATTTAGGGGGGGGGAAAATGGGGAATTTGGGGGGGAAAAATGGATTTAGGGGGGGAAACGGGAATTCGGGGAGGAAAGGGGAATTTGGGGGAGAAAAATGGAATTTGGGGGGAAAAAAGAATTCGGGAGGGGAAAAGGGGGAATTTTGCAGGGATGGAAATGGTAATTTTAAGGGGGAAAAAGGGGAATTTGGGGCTGGGGGATTGACGGAGCACCCAGGGATGGGATTGGGTCATTCAAGGGGGGGTTTACCCTGTGGGAAACGGGGATTTTCATCGATTCTGGGATGGTTTGCCCCATTTTTGGAGGGATTTGTGCCATGGAAAAGGGAGCTGTCCCAATTTTGGGAGGATTTGCCACATGGAAAATCGAGATTTTAACGATTTGAGGGGGATTTGTCCCATTTGGTTCCCACCAGGGACCCCCCGGCTCCGCCCCCAGCACGAAGCCACGCCCCCAGCATTAACGCGCTCATGATTTGCATAACCACGCCCCGCTAGCGGCAAAAAACGAAACTATTTAAGGTGGTTATTTACATAACCACGCCCTGTTACCGTCAAAGCGAAACTATTTAAGGGTGTTCATTTGCATAACCACGCCCCAACCTCAATTTTAAACGTCACCCTCTATTTGTATGCCCCCGCCCACCCACCGTTCATTATTTGCATAAACCCCTATGCCCAAAACAGCCCGCGCCTCAATTTGCATAGCCCCCCGCCCGTCCCCGACACCCACAACCATCGCTATTTACATAACCCCACCCACTCTGCGGCGCTATTTGCATAATCCCGCCCCCGCCTCTTCCCCCTCAGCGCTCTCCCCCTCACCTGCGGCCGCGCTCGGTAGCGGCGGCGCGGCGGGGCCGGCCCGGGAGGCGCTGCCCGCTGCTGCCGGAGCCCAGGCGCGGCCCGGGCCGGAGGCGGACGGCGGCGGTGACGGTGGCGGTGACGTGCCGGTACATGGCGGCGCCGGTGTCCCCTCGCTGTCCCCTCGCTGTCCCCGCTCGGCGCTGCCACCCGCTTTTCTCCCCCTCACGGCGGCCGCTCGCTCTGCGCCTGCGCGGGCCGCGCGCGCGCTTTCCCCGCCCCCCCCGCCGCTCACCACAACGCGCCTGCGCACAGCGCGGGAAGGTGACCCGGAGCCGGTTGCGCATGCGCAGTGGCGCCGCGCCGTTCCCGCCCCACCCGTAGTTCATTCAAGAGGGACAAAAGGGGCGGATCCAAGAGGCGACAGCCAATAGGAAGCGCCGCTCCCCCGCTCGGAGGCGTGGCTATGCCCATATATGGGTAAAGTCGCAGCTAAACCACGCCCGCACCCGGAAGAGACGTCAATAAGGAGCCGAAATCGCCGATTTTATTGAAATGTCCCCAAAAAACGAGCGGGGCAGGGGAAGGGGAGGCACCCCCCGGGGCCGGGCGGGGGGAGGGGCACCCACGGGGCGGGGAACCGGTTCCCAGTCGGGTGATGAGGCCGGAGCTGGTCCCAGTGGGGTGGGAACTGGTTCCAGTGGGGCAGGAATCCATTCCCAGTGGGGGTTATAGGGTGGGAACTGGTTCCCAGTTGGGTTATGGGGCGGGAACTGGTTCCCAGTGGGGTGGGAACTGGTTCCCAGTATGGCAGGAATCCATTCCCAGTTGGGTTATGGGGTGGGAACTGGTTCCCAGTGAGGCTTCCAGTGGGATAGGAACTGGTCCCAGTTGGGTTATGGGGCAGGCACTGGTTCCAGTTGGGTTATGGGGGTGGGAACTGGTTCCCAGTGAGGCTTCCAGTGGGATAGGAACTGGTCCCAGTTGGGTTATGGGGCAGGCACTGGTTCCAGTTGGGTTATGGGGTGGGAACTGGTTCCCAGTGTAGCAGGAACCGGTTCCCAGTTGGGTTACTGGGATCCCAGTAGGGCAGGAACCGGTTCCCAGTGGGGTTATGGGGCAGGAATCCATTCCCAGTGGGGGTTATGGGGTGTGAACTGGTCCCAGTGGGGTAGGAACTGGTTCCCAGTTGGGTTATGGGGGTGGGAACTGGTTCCCAGTGAGGCTTTCAGTGGGATAGGAGCTGGTCCCAGTTGGGTTATGGGGCAGGCACTGGTTCCCAGTATAACAGGAACTGGTTCCCAGTTGGGTTACTGGGATCCCAGTGGGGCAGGAATCCATTCCCCAGTGGGGGTTATGGGGCAGGAATCCATTCCCAGTGGGGTTATGGGGTGGGAACTGATTCCCAGTGAGGCTTCCAGTGGGATAGGAACTGGTCCCAGTTGGGTTATGGGGTGAGAACTGGTTCCAATTGAGTCCATTGGGGGTCAGTGGCCGGATTTGGGGGTCAGTGGCCATTGGGGGTCAGTGGCCGGATTTGGGGGGGTCAGTGGCCATTTGGGGGTCAGTGGCCGGATTTTGGGGTCAGTGGCCATTGGGGGGGGTCAGTGGCTGGATTTTTGGGGGGTCAGTGGCCGGATTTGGGGGTCAGTGGTCAGAGGGGGAGCTCAGCGGCCGACGCGCCCCAGGGAGCTGTGGGGGGGGAGGGGGAAACACCTCAAAGTGAGCCCAAAACGGAGCCCAAAATCCCTAAAAATCCACCCAAAATCCAGCCCGGACCCGATCCTAAAACTGAGCCCAAAATCCCAAAAACTGAGCGCAAAATCCAGCCCAAACCAGATCCTAAAATTGAGCCCCAAATCCCCAAAAACTGAGCCCGAAATCCCAAAAGCTGAGCGCAAAATCCCTAAAAAATCCACCCAAAATCCAGCCCAAACCAGATCCTAAAATTGAGCCTGAAATCCCAAAAACTGAGCCCAAAATCCCAAAAGCTGAGCCCAAAATCCCAAAAGCTGAGCGCAAAATCCAGCCCAAACCAGATCCTAAAATTGAGCCCGAAATCCCAAAAACTGAGCCCAAAATCCCAAAAATAGAGCGCAAAATCCAGCCCAAACCTGATCCTAAAACTGAGCCCAAAATCCCAAAAATTGAGCCCGAAATCCCAAAAACTGAGCGCAAAATCCCAAAAGCTGAGCGCAAAATCCAGCCCAAACTAGATCCTAAAATTGAGCCCGAAATCCCAAAAACTGAGCCCAAAATCCCAAAAATAGAGCGCAAAAATCCAGCCCAAACCAGATCCTAAAATTGAGCCTGAAATCCCAAAAACTGAGCCCAAAATCCCAAAAACTGAGCCCAAAATCCCAAAAATAGAGCGCAAAATCCAGCCCAAACCAGAGCCTTAAATTGAGCCCGAAATCCCCAAAAAAATCAGCTCAAAAATCCTAAAAATAAACCCAAAAATCGTCCCAAACTCAAACCCAAAATCCAGCCCAAACTGCCCCCAAATTAACCCCAAACCCCAGCCCAAGCCAAAGCCCCAAAAAGGCCAAAATTCAGCCCAAAATTGAGCCCAACCCAAGCCCAAATCCGAGCCCAAAGTGACCCTGAAGTTTCCCCCCGATTTTTCCCTCCCCGTTTCCCCCCCCATTTTCCCACATTTTCACCCCATTTCCCCCCCATTTCCCCCTCATTTTCTCCCCCAATTCCCTCCCAGTTTCCCCCCAGTTTTGCCCCTCATTTCCCCCCCAATTCCCCCCATATTTTCCCCAGTTTTGCCCCCCCAATTCCCCCCAATTTTTCCCCAGTTTCCCCCCAGTTTTGCCCCTCATTCCCCCCCCCACTTCCCACCCAATTTTCCCCCAGTTTCTCCCCATTCCCCCCTCAATTTCCCCCCCAATTCCCTCCCAGTTTCCCCCCAGTTTTGCCCCTCATTCCCCCTCCAGTTGCCCCCATTTTTTTCCCCATTTTTTCCCCAGTTTTGCCCCCCATTCCCCCCAGTTTTCCCCCTCCAGCTCCCCCCCATTTTCTCCCCCCATTTCCCCCCACTTTTTCCTCCATCCCCACCCCCCCATGTCCCGCCCAGTTTCCCCCCAGTTTCCACCCAATTCTCCCTGAGCTCCCCCAGTTCTGCTCCAGTTCCCTCCCATTTTTCCCTCAATCCATTCCCACTTCCCCCCCTCATTTTCCCCCCAGTTTCCCCCCAATTCTCCCCCATTTTCCCCCCAATTTTCCCCCCCAATTCCCCCCCATTTTCCCCCCAGTTTTTCCCCATTCCCCCCCATTTTCCCCCCCAATTTTCCCCCCCAATTCCCCCCCATTTTCCCCCCAGTTTTTCCCCATTCCCCCCCATTTTGCCCCCCCCAATTTTCCCCCATTTTGCCCCCCCAATTCTCCCCCATTTTCCCCCCCAATTCTCCCCCAATTCCCCCCCATTTGCCCCCCCAATTCTCCCCCAGTTTCCCCCCAATTTTCCCCCAATTCCCCCCAGTTTCTCCCCATTTCCCCCCCCTCTATTTCCCCCCAATTTTCCCCCCAATTTTCCCCCATTTTCCCGCCATTTTCCCCCCCAATTTTCCCCCATTTTCCCCCCCATTTTTTCCCCATTCCCCCCCCAATTTTCCCCCAATTCCCCCCCATTTTCCCCCCCAGTTTTTCCCCATTCCCCCCCATTTTTCCCCTTAATTCTCCCCAATTTTCCCCCCCAGTTTTTCCCCATTCCCCCCCATTTTGCCCCCCCAATTCTCCCCCATTTTCCCCCCATTTCCCCCCAGTTTTTTCCCCATTCCCCCCCCATTTTTCCCCCCCAATTCTCCCCCCCATTTCACCCCCAATTTTTCCCCCCAGTTTCTCCCCATTCCCCCCTCTATTTCCCCCCCATTTTCCCCCCCAATTTTCCCCCCATTTTGCCCCCCAATTCTCCCCCATTTTCCCCCCCAATTTTCCCCCCATTTTGCCCCCTAATTTTCCCCCATTTCCCCCCAATTTTCCCCCCAGTTCTCCCCCATTTTCCCCCCAATTTTCCCCCATTTTTCCCCCCAGTTTCTCCCCATTCCCCCCTCTATTTCCCCCCATTTTCCCCCCCAATTTTCCCCCATTTTCCCACCATTTCCCCCCCAGTTTCTCCCCATTTCCCCCCCATTTTCCCCCCAATTCTCCCCCATTTTCCCCCCTCATTTTCCCTCCATTTTCCCCCCTAATTTTCCCCCATTTTCCCTCCATTCCCCCCCATTTTCCCCCCAATTCTCCCCCATTTCCCCCCAGTTTCTCCCCATTGCCCCCCATTTTGCCCCCCATTTTGCCCCCCAATTCTCCCCCAATTTCCCCCCCAGTTTCTCCCCATTTTGCCCCCCATTTTGCCCCCCAATTCTCCCCCAATTCCCCCCATTTTCCCCCCCAATTCTCCCCCATTTTCCCCCCAATTCTCCCCCATTTCCCCCCCCAGTTTCTCCCCATTGCCCCCCATTTTGCCCCCCATTTTGCCCCCCAATTCTCCCCCAATTCTCCCCCCATTTTCCCCCCAATTCTCCCCCATTTCCCCCCCATTTGCCCCCCCAATTCTCCCCCAGTTTCCCCCCAATTTTCCCCCAATTTCCCCCAGTTTCTCCCCATTCCCCCCCCTCTATTTCCCCCCAATTTTCCCCCCAATTTTCCCCCAATTTCCCCCAGTTTCTCCCCATTCCCCCCCTCTATTTCCCCCCCAATTTTCCCGCCATTTCCCCCCAATTTTCCCCCCATTTCCCCCCCCATTTTCCCCCCATTTTGCCCCCCAATTTTCCCCCCCATTTTGCCCCCCAATTCTCCCCCATTTTCCCCCCATTCCCCCCCCAATTTCCCCCCAGTTTTTCCCTATTCCCCCCATTTTCCCCCCCATTTTGCCCCCCCAATTCTCCCCCATTTTGCCCCCCATTTTTCCCAATTCCCCCCCATTTTTCCCCAATTCCCCCCATTTTCCCCCCGTACCTGGCTCGGCGCGGGGGGCGGCTCCGGGGGGGTCTCGGTCCCCGCTGGGGGAGGGGTCCCCGGAGGGGGAGGGGTCCCCGGAGGGGTTTCCCGGCGCACCAGGAAGGGGCGGAGGCTGCCCCGCACCGGGGACCCCCCGGCCCAGGTTAAAGGGCCAGGGCGGCTCGGGCTCCTCCCGCAGGACTGGGGGGCGGGGCCAGCGTCAGGGGGCGGGGCCATGCGCCGTGACCACACCCACCAGTTACACCCCACATATGCATTGATCCCTGCACAGGGGCGGGGCCATGCGCAGTGACCACACCCACCAGTTCCCCATTGGTCGGTCACTGCACAGGGGCGGGGCCACGCACGGTGACCATACCCACATACACATTGATCCCTGCCCAGGGGCGGGGCCATGCACGGTGACCACACCCACAACTCACTGACCACACAACCCACAACTCACTGACCACACCCACCAGATCCCCATTGGTCGGTCACTGCACAGGGGGCGGGGGCCATGTACAGTGACCACACCCCACCGGTTACACCCACATACGCATTGATCCCCTGCCCAGGGGCGGGGCCATGCACGGTGACCACACCCACAACTCACTGACCACACCCACCAGTTCCCCATTGGTCGGGTCACTGCACAGGGGCGGGGCCATGTACAGTGACCACACCCACCGGTTACACCCACATACCCATTGGTCCCTGCCCGGGGGCGGGGCCATGCGCAGTGACCACACCCACCGGTTACACTCACATACGCATTGATCCCTGCCCGGGGGGCGGGGCCATGCGCCGTGACCACACCCACCAGTTCCCCATTGGTTGGTCACTGCACAGGGGTGGGGCCATGCAGTGACCACACCCACCGGTTACACCCACATACCCATTGATCCCTGCCTGGGGGCGGGGCCATGCACGGTGACCACACCCACAACTCACTGACCACACCCACCAGTTCCCCATTGGTCGGTCACTGCACAGGGGCGGGGCCATGCAGTGACCACACCCACCGTTACACCCACATACCCATTGATCCCTGCCCGGGGGCGGGGCCATGCACGGTGACCCCACCCACCAGTCCCCCCATTGGTCGGTCACTGCACAGGGGCGGGGCCATGCACACAGTGACCACACCCACCGGTTACACCCACATACCCATTGATCCCTGCCCGGGGGCGGGGCCATGCACGGTGACCACACCCACAACTCACTGACCACACCCACCAGTTCCCCATTGGTCGGTCA
>JAKDEW010001029.1:0-67116 GCA_021963965.1 Artemisiospiza belli
TTCCCAAATTGGGAAAGAAACCCCAGAAAACTGCAGGAAAAAAGGCAAAAAATTCAGGAAAAAAACCCCAAAAATCCAGAAAAACAAACAAAAAAAATCAGGCAAAAACTCATTAAAAAATTGAAGGGAAAAATCCCAAAATTGCAGGGAAAAGCCCAAAAGTTCAGGGAAAAAAAATCCCAAAAACTGTGGGGAAAACTGGGGAAAATCCTAAAAAAATCTGGAAAAAAAACCCAAAAAAAGCAGAAAAAAATCCCAAAAAATGCGTGAAAAAAGCACAAAGAACTGTGGGGAAAAATCCAAAAACTTCAGGAAAAAAACATCAAAAAACTGCAGGAAAAATCTCAAAAAACTGCAGGAAAAAAATCCCAAAATTGCAGGAAAAAGCCCAAAAGTTCAGGAAAAAAATCCCAAAATTGGGAAGAAAACCCCATAAAAATGCAGGAAAAAAATGAAAAATTTCAGGAAAAAATCTCCAAAAATTCAGGAAAAAAATCCCTTAAAATTGAAAAAAGGAAACAAGAAAAATCAGGGAAAACTCAAACAAAAAACTGAAGGAAAAAACCCCAAAATTGCAGGAAAAACCACAAAAGTTCAGCAAAAAAAATCCCAAAAAATTCAGGAAAAAAAATCCAAAATTGGAAAAAAAACCCCCAGAAAAGTGTGGGGGAAAAGGCAAAAACTGCAGGAAAAAGGCAAAAAATTCAGGAAAAAAACCCCAAAACTCCGAAAACAAACAAAAAAATATCAGGCAAAAACTCATTAAAAATTGAAGGGAAAAATCCCAAAATTGCAGGGAAAAGCCCAAAAGTTCAGGGAAAAAAAATCCCAAAAACTGTGGGGAAAACTGGGGGAAAATCCTAAAAAAATCCAGGAAAAAACCCCAAAAAAAGCAGAAAAAAATCCCCAAAAATTGCGTGAAAAACCACAAAGAACTGTGGGGAAAAACCCAAAAACTTCGGGAAAAAACATCAAAAAACTGCAGGAAAAATCTCAAAAAACTGCAGGAAAAAAATCCCAAAATTCCAGGATAAAAATCCCAAAATTGGGAAAAAAACCCCATAAAAGTGCAGGAAAAAATGAAAAATTTCAGGAAAAATCTGCAAAAAATTCAGGAAAAAAATCCCTTAAAATTGAAAAAAGGAAACGAGAAAAATCAGAGAAAACTCAAAAAAAAAAACTGAAGGAAAAAACCCCAAAATTCCAGGGAAAACCCCAAAAGTTTGGGAAAAAAACTCCAAAAAATTCAGAAAAAAAATTCCAAAATTGGGAAAAAAAACCCAGAAAAGTGTGGGGGAAAGGCAAAAACTGCAGGAAAAAGGCAAAAAATTCAGGAAAAAAACCCCAAAATTCAGAAAAACAAAGAAAAAAAGTCTGGTGAAAACTCATTAAAAAATTGAAGGGAAAAATCCCAAAATTGCAGGGAAAAGCCCAAAAATTTGGAAAAAAATCCCAAAAAATTCAGGAAAAAATTCCAAATTGGGAAAGAAACCCCAGAAAACTGCTAGGATAAAAAAGGCAAAAAATTCAGGAAAAAAAACTCAAAATTCCGAAAAATAAACAGAAAAAAGATCAGGGAAAAACTCATTAAAAAATTGAAGGAAAAAACCCAAAATTGCAGGGAAAAGCCCAAAAGTTCAGGGAAAAAATCCCAAAAAACTGTGGGGAAAACTGGGGGAAATCCTAAAAAAATCCAGGTAAAAAAAAACAAAAAAAGCAGAAAAAAATCCCAAAAAATTGGGTGAAAAAAGCACAAAGAACTGTGGGGAAAAACCCAAAAACTTCAGGAAAAAACATCAAAAAACGCAGGAAAAATCTCAAAAAACTGCAGGAAAAAAATCCCAAAATTGCAGGAAAAACCCAAAAGTTCAGGAAAAAAACTCCAAAAAATTCAGGGAAAAAATTCCAAAATGGGAAAAACCCCAGAAAAGTGTGGGGGAAAAGGCAAAAAACTGCAGGAAAAAAGGCAAAAAATTCAGGAAAAAAACCCCAAAATTCCGAAAAAATAAACAGAAAAAATCAGGCAAAAACTCATTAAAAAATTGAAGGAAAAAATTTCAAAATTGCAGGGAAAAGCCCAAAAGTTCAGGAAAAAAACTCCAAAAAATTCAGGAAAAAAATTCCAAAATTGGGAAAAAAACCCCGAAAACTGCAGGAAAAAAGGCAAAAAATTCAGGGAAAAAACCCCAAAATTCAGAAAAATAAAGAAAAAAAATCAGGGAAAAACTCATTAAAAAATTGAAGGGAAAAATCTCAAAATTCCAGGAAAAAGCCCAAAAGTTCAGGAAAAAAATCCCAAAAACTGTGGGGAAAACTGGGGAAAATCCTAAAAAAATCCAGGAAAAAAACCCCCAAAAAGCAGAAAAAAATCCCAAAAAATTGGGTGAAAAAGCACAAAGAACTGTGGGGATAAACCCAAAAACTTCAGGAAAAAACATCAAAAAACTGCAGGAAAAATCTCAAAAAACTGCAGGAAAAAATCCCAAAATTGCAGGAAAAGCCCAAAAGTTCAGGAAAAAAATTCCAAAATTGGGAAAAAAACCCCATAAAAGTGCAGGAAAAAACGAAAAATTTCAGGAAAAAATCTCCAAAAAATTGAGGAAAAAAATCCCTTAAAATTGAAAAAAGGAAACGAGAAAAATCAGGGAAAAATTTAAAAAAAAAACTGCAGGAAAAAATCCCAAAATTCCAGGGAAAAATCCAAAAGTTCAGGAAAAAAACTCCAAAAAATTCAGGAAAAAAATTCCAAAATTGGGAAAAAAACCCCAGAAAAGTGTGGGGGAAAAGGCAAAAAACTGCAGGAAAAAAGGCAAAAAATTCAGGAAAAAAAACCCAAAATTCCGAAAAATAAACAGAAAAAATCAGGCAAAAACTCATTAAAAAATTGAAGGGAAAAATCCCAAAATTGCAGGGAAAAGCCCAAAAATTTGGGAAAAAAATCCCAAAAAATTCAGGAAAAAAAAATTCCCAAAATTGGGAAAGAAACCCAGAAAACTGCAGGAAAAAAGGCAAAAAATTCAGGAAAAAAACCCCAAAATTCCGAAAAATAAACAAGAAAAGATCCAGGCAAAAAGTCATTAAAAAATTGAAGGGAAAAATCCCAAAATTGCAGGGAAAAGCCCAAAAGTTCAGGGAAAAAATCCCAAAACTGTGGGGGAAAACTGGGGGAAAATCCTAAAAAAATCCAGAGAAAAAAAAACCAAAAAAAGCAGAAAAAAATCCCAAAAAATTGGGTGAAAAAAGCACAAAAACTGTGGGGAAAAAACCCAAAATTTCAGGAAAAAACATCAAAAAACTGCAGGAAAAATCTCAAAAAACTGCAGGAAAAAATCCCAAAATTCCAGGAAAAAAATCCCAAAATTGGGAAGAAAACCCCATAAAAGTGCAGGAAAAAAATGAAAAATTTCAGGAAAAAATCTGCAAAAAATTCAGGAAAAAAATCCCTTAAAATTGAAAAAAGGAAACGAGAAAAAACAGGAAAAATTTAAAAAAAAACTGAAGGAAAAATCCCAAAATTCCAGGAAAAAGCCCAAAAGTTCAGGAAAAAAATCCCAAAAAATTCAGGAAAAAAAATTCCAAAATTGGGGAAAAAAACCCAGAAAAGTGTGGGGAAAAGGCAAAAAACTGCAGGAAAAAAGGCAAAAAATTCAGGAAAAAACCCCAAAATTTCCGAAAAATAAACAGAAAAAATCAGGAAAAACTCATTAAAAATTGAAGGGAAAAAACCCAAAATTGCAGGGAAAAGCCCAAAAATTTGGGAAAAAAAAATCCCAAAAACTGTGGGGAAAACTGGGGAAAAATCCTAAAAAAATCCAGAAAAAATAAACAAAAAAAGAAAAAAAAATCCCAAAAAATTGCGTGAAAAAATCCCAAAAAATGTGGGGAAAAACCCTAAAACTTCAGGAAAAAGCATCAAAAAACTGCAGGAAAAATCTCAAAAAACTGCAGGAGAAAAATCCCAAAATTGCAGGAAAAATCCCAAAAGTTCAGGAAAAAAATCCCAAAATTGGGAAGAAAACCCCATAAAAGTGCAGGAAAAAAATGAAAAATTTCAGGAAAAAATCTCCAAAAAATTCAGGAAAAAAATCCCTAAAATTGAAAAAAGGAAACGAGAAAAATCAGGGAAAACTCAAAAAAAAAAAACTGAAGGAAAAAATCCCAAAATTGCAGGAAAAATCCAAAAGTTCAGGAAAAAAACTCCAAAAAATTCAGGAAAAAAAATTCCAAAATTGGGAAAAAAACCCCAGAAAAGTGTGGGGGAAAAGGCAAAAACTGCAGGAAAAAAGGCAAAAAATTTCAGGAAAAAAAAACCCAAAAATTCAGAAAAATAAACAGAAAAAATCAGGCAAAAAACTCATTAAAAATTGAAGGGAAAAATCCCAAAATTGCAGGGAAAAGCCCAAAAATTTGGGAAAAAATCCCAAAAAATTCAGGAAAAAAATTCCCAAATTGGGAAAGAAACCCCAGAAACTGCAGGAAAAAAGGCAAAAATTCAGGAAAAAAACCCCAAAATTCAGAAAAATGAACAGAAAAAATCAGGCAAAAACTCATTAAAAAATTGAAGGGAAAAAACCTAAAATTGCAGGGAAAAGCCCAAAAGTTCAGGAAAAAAATCCCAAAAACTGTGGAGAAAACTGGGGGAAAATCCTAAAAAAATCCAGGAAAAAAAAACCCCAAAAAGCAGAAAAAAAATCCCAAAAAATTGGGTGAAAAAACCCAAAAACTGTGGGAAAAAAACCCAAAATTTCAGGAAAAACATCAAAAACTGCAGGAAAAATCTCAAAAACCTGCAGGAAAAAATCCCAAAATTCCAGGAAAAAACCCCAAAAGTTCAGGAAAAAAATCCCAAAATTGGGAAGAAAACCCCATAAAAGTGCAGGAAAAAAATGAAAAATTTCAGGGGAAAACTCAAAAAATTTAGGAAAAAAATCCTTAAAATTGAAAAAAGGAAATGAGAAAAATCAGGCAAAAATTAAAAAAAAAACTGAAGGAAAAAACCCCAAAATTCCAGGAAAAATCCCAAAAGTTCAGGAAAAAAACTCCAAAAATTTCAGGAAAAAAAATCCAAAATTGGGAAAAAACCCCAGAAAAGTGTGGGGAAAAGGCAAAAAACTGCAGGAAAAAAGGCAAAAAATTCAGGAAAAAAACCCCAAAATTCAGAAAAATAAACTGAAAAAATCAGGCAAAAACTCATTAAAAAATTGAAGGGAAAAATCCCAAAATTGCAGGGAAAAGCCCAAAAGTTCAGGGAAAAAATCCCAAAAAATTCAGGGAAAAAAAATTCCCAAATTGGGAAAGAAACCCCAGAAAAGTGCAGAAAAAAAGGCAAAAAATTCAGGAAAAAAAACCCCAAAATTCCGAAAAATAAACAGAAAAAATCAGGCAAAAACTCATTAAAAAATTGAAGGGAAAAATCCCAAAATTGCAGGGAAAAGCCCAAAAGTTCAAGGAAAAAAATCCCAAAAAATTCAGAAAAAAAATTCCCAAATTGGGAAAGAAACCCCAGAAAACTGCAGGAAAAAAGGCAAAAAATTCATGAAAAAAAACCCCAAAATTCCGAAAAATAAACAGAAAAAATCAGGCAAAAACTCATGAAAAAATTGAAGGGAAAAATCCCAAAATTGCAGGGAAAAGCCCAAAAATTTGGGAAAAAATCCCAAAAACTGTGGGGAAAACTGGGGGAAAATCCTAAAAAAATCCAGGAAAAAAAAACCCAAAAAAAGCAGAAAAAAATCCCAAAAAATTGGGTGAAAAAAGCACAAAGAACTGTGGGGAAAAAACCCAAAAACTTCAGGAAAAAACATCAAAAAACTGCAGGAAAAATCTCAAAAAACTGCAGGAAAAAAATCCCAAAATTGCAGAAAAAGCCCAAAAGTTCAGGAAAAAATCCCAAAAAATTCAGGAAAAAAATTCCAAAATTGGGAAAAAAACCCCAGAAAAGTGTGGGGGAAAAGGCAAAAAACTGCAGGAAAAAAGGCAAAAAATTCAGGAAAAAACCCCAAAAATTCAGAAAAATAAACAGAAAAAATCAGGCAAAAACTCATTCAAAAATTGAAGGGAAAAATCCCAAAATTGCAGGGAAAAGCCCAAAAATTTGGGAAAAAATCCCAAAAAATGCAGGAAAAAAAATCCCAAATTGGGAAAGAAACCCCAGAAAACTGCAGGAAAAAAAGGCAAAAAATTCAGGAAAAAAACCCCAAACTCCGAAAAACAAACAGAAAAAATCAGGCAAAATCTCATTAAAAAATTGAAGGGAAAAAACCCAAAATTGCAGGGAAAAGCCCAAAAGTTCAGGGAAAAAAAATCCAAAAACTGTGGGGAAAACTGGGGGAAAATCCTAAAAAAATCCAGGAAAAAAAAACCAAAAAAAGCAGAAAAAAATCCCAAAAAATTGCGTGAAAAAAACCCAAAAAACTGTGGGGAAAAAACCCAAAATTTCAGGAAAAAACATCAAAAAACTGCAGGAAAAATCTCAAAAAACTGCAGGAAAAAATCCCAAAATTCCAGGGAAAACCCCAAAAGTTCAGGAAAAAAACTCCAAAAAATTCAGGCAAAAAAACCAAAATTCAGGGAAAAAATACCCAAAGAACTACGGAAAAAAATCCCAAATATGGGGGGAAAACTGGGGGAAATCCTAAAAAAATCCAGGAAAAAAACCCAAAAAAGGCAGGAAAAAATCCAAAAAAACTGCGCAAAAAAAAACCCAAAAATGAGGGGAAAACTGGGGGAAAATCCTAAAAAAATCCAGAAAAAATAAAACAAAAAAAGCAAAAAAATTCCCAAAAACATTGTGCGAAAAAACCCCAAAAACTGTGGGAAAACTGGGGGAAAATCCTAAAAAAAACAGGGAAAAAAAAAACCAAAAAAGGCAAGAAAAATCCCAAAAAATTGCATGAAAAACCCCAAAAAATGTGGGGAAAACTGGGGGAAAATCCTAAAAAAATCTGGAAAAAAACCCCAAAAAAGCAGAAAAAATCCCAAAAAACTGCATGAAATAAACCCCAAGAAATGTGGGGAAAACTGGGGGAAAATCCTAAAAAATCCAGGGGGAAAATAAACCAAAAAAGCAAAAAAAATCCCAGAAAATTGCGCAAAAAAACCCCGAAAAATGTGGGGAAACCGGGGGGAAAATGCTAAAAAATCCGGGAAAAAAAAAAAAAAAAACAAAAAAAGCAGAAAAAAATCCCAAAAAACTGCGTGAAAAAATCTCAAAAAATGTGGGGAAAACTGGGGGAAAATCCTAAAAAATCCAGGAAAAAAAACCCAAATAAAAAGCAGAAAAAAATCCCAAAAAATTGGGTGAAAAAACCACAAAGAAATGTGGGGAAAAAACCCGAAATTTCAGGAAAAAACATCCAAAAACTGCAGGAAAAAATCTCAAAAAACTGCAGGAAAAAATCCCAAAATTCCAGGAACAACCCCAAAAGTTCCGGAAAAAAACTCCAAAAAATTCAGGAAAAAATTCCAAAATTGGGAAAAAAACCCAGAAAAGTGTGGGGGAAAAGGCAAAAAACTGCAGGAAAAAAGGCAAAAAATTCAGGAAAAAACCACCAAAATTCAGAAAAATAAAGAAAAAAAATCAGGGAAAAACTCATTAAAAAATTGAAGGGAAAAATCTCAAATTGCAGGGAAAAGCCCAAAAATTTGGGAAAAAAATCCCAAAAAATTCAGGAAAAAAAAATCCAAAATGGGGAAAGAAACCCCAGAAAACTGCAGGAAAAAAGGCAAAAAATTCAGAAAAAACCCAAAATTCCGAAAATAAACAGAAAAAATCAGGCAAAACTCATTAAAAATTGAAGGGAAAAAATCCCAAAATTGCAGGGAAAAGCCCAAAAATTTGGGAAAAAAATCCCAAAAACTGTGGGGAAAACTGGGGGGAAATCCTAAAAAAATCCAGGAAAAAAACCCCAAAAAAGCAGAAAAAAATCCCAAAAAATTGCGTGAAAAAACCCAGAAACTGTGGGGAAAAAACCCAAAGACTTCAGGAAAAAAACATCAAAAAACTGCAGGAAAAATCTCAAAAATTGCAGGAAAAAACCCCAAAAGTTCAGGAAAAAAATCCCAAAATTGGGAAAAAAAACCCCATAAAAGTGCAGGAAAAAATGGAAAAATTTCAGGAAAAAATCTCCAAAAAATTCAGGAAAAAATCCCTTAAAATTGAAAAAAGGAAACGAGAAAAATCAGGGAAACATTTAAAAAAAAACTGAAGGAAAAAACCCAAAATTCCAGGGAAAAGCACAAAAGTTCAGGAAAAAACTCCAAAAATTCAGGAAAAAAAAATTCCAAAATTGGGAAAAAAACCCAGAAAAGTGTGGGGGAAAAGGCAAAAAACTGCAGGAAAAAAGGCAAAAAATTCAGGAAAAAAACCCCAAAATTCCGAAAAATAAAGAAAAAAAATCAGGGAAAAACTCATTAAAAAATTGAAGGGAAAAATCCAAATTGCAGGAAAAGCCCAAAAGTTCAGGGAAAAAATCCCAAAAAATTCAAAAAAAAAAAAATCCCAAATTGGGAAAAAAACCCCATAAAAGTGCAGGAAAAAAATGAAAAATTTCAGGAAAAAATCTCCAAAAAATTCAGGAAAAAAATCCCTTAAAATTGAAAAAAGGAAACGAGAAAAATCAGGGAAAACTCAAAAAAAAAACTGAAGGAAAAAACCCAAAATTCCAGGGGAAAATCCAAAAGTTCAGGAAAAAAAACTCCAAAAAATTCAGGAAAAAAATTCCAAAATTGGGGAAAAACCCAGAAAAGTGTGGGGGGAAAGGCAAAAAACTGCAGGAAAAAAGGCAAAAAATTCAGGAAAAAAACCCCAAAAATTCAGAAAAACAAACAAAAAATATCAGGGAAAAACTCATTAAAAAAATTGAAGGGAAAAATCTCAAAATTGCAGGGAAAAGCCCAAAAGTTCAGGAAAAAATCCCAAAAACTGTGGGGAAACTGGGGGAAAATCCTAAAAAATTCCAGGAAAAAAAACCCCAAAAAAAAGCAAAAAAAAAAACCCAAAAAATTGGGTGAAAAAAGCACAAAGAACTGTGGGGGAAAAACCCAAAATTTCAGGAAAAACATCAAAAAACTGCAGGAAAAATCTCAAAAAACTGAAGGAAAAAAATCCCAAAATTGCAGGAAAAACCTCAAAGTTCAGGAAAAAAATCCCAAAATTGGGAAGAAAACCCCATAAAAGTGCAGGAAAAAAATGAAAAATTTCAGGAAAAAATCTCCAAACAATTCAGGAAAAAACCCAAAATTCCGAAAAATGAACAGAAAAAATCAGGCAAAAACTCATTAAAAAATTGAAGGGAAAAAACCCAAAATTGCAGGGAAAAGCCCAAAAGTTCAGGGAAAAAATCCCAAAAACTGTGGGGAAAACTGGGGGAAAATCCTAAAAAATCCGGGAAAAAACCCCAAAAAAGCAGAAAAAATCCGAAAAATTGGTGAAAAAACCACAAAGAACTGTGGGGAAAAACCCAAAAACTTCAGGGAAAAAACATCAAAAAACTGCAGGAAAAAATCTCAAAAAACTGCAGGAAAAAATCCCAAAATTGCAGGAAAAAACCCCAAAAGTTCAGGAAAAAAACTCCAAAAAATTCAGGGAAAAAAAAATCCAAAATTGGGAAAAAAACCCCAGAAAAGTGTGGGGAAAAGGCAAAAAACTGCAGGAAAAAAGGCAAAAAATTCAGGAAAAAAACCCCAAAATTCCGATAAAATGAACAGAAAAAATCAGGCAAAAACTCATTAAAAAATTGAAGGGAAAAATCTCAAAATTCCAGGGAAAAGCCCAAAAGTTCAGGAAAAAAAATCCCAAAAACTGTGGGAAAACTGGGGGAAAATCCTAAAAAAATCCAGGAAAAAAAAAACCAAAAAAAGCAGAAAAAAATCCCAAAAAATTGCGTGAAAAAACCCCAAAGAACTGTGGGGAAAAACCCAAAATTTCAGGAAAAAAACATCAAAAAACTGCAGGAAAAATCTCAAAAATCTGCAGGAAAAAACCCCAAAATTGCAGGAAAAACCCCAAAAGTTCAGGAAAAAAATCCCAAAATTGGGGAAAAAACTCCATAAAAGTGCAGGGAAAAAATGAAAAATTTCAGGAAAAAATCTCCAAAAAATTCAGGAAAAAAATCCCTAAAAATTGAAAAAAGGAAACAAGAAAAATCAGGGAAAAATTTAAAAAAAACTGAAGGAAAAAACCCAAATTCCAGGGAAAAGCCCGAAAGTTCAGGAAAAAAACTCCAAAAAATTCAGGGAAAAAAATTCCAAAATTGGAAAAAAACCCCAGAAAAGTGTGGGGGAAAAGGCCAAAAACTGCAGGAAAAAGGCAAAAAATTCAGGAAAAAAACCCCAAAATTCCGAAAAATAAACAGAAAAAATCAGGCAAAAACTCATTAAAAAATTGAAGGGAAAATCCCAAAATTGCAGGGAAAAGCCCAAAAGTTCAGGGAAAAAATCCCAAAAAATTCAGGAATAAAAAATTCCCAATTGGGAAAGAAACCCCAGAAAACTGCAGGAAAAAAGGCAAAAAATTCAGGAAAAAAACCCCAAAATTCCGAAAAATAAACAGAAAAAATCAGGCAAAAACCATTAAAAAATTGAAGGGAAAAATCCCAAAATTGCAGGGAAAAGCCCAAAAATTTGGGAAAAAAATCCCAAAAACTGTGGGGAAAACTGGGGGAAAATCCTAAAAAAATCCAGGAAAAAAAACCCCAAAAAAAGCAGAAAAAAATCCCAAAAAATTGCGTGAAAAAACCCAAAAACTGTGGGGAAAAAACCCAAAATTTCAGGAAAAAACATCAAAAAACTGCAGGAAAAATCTCAAAAAACTGCAGGAAAAAATCCCAAAATTCCAGGAAAAACCTCAAAAGTTCAGGAAAAAAACTCCAAAAAATTCAGGAAAAAAAATTCCAAAATTGGGAAAAAAACCCCAGAAAAGTGTGGGGGAAAAGGCAAAAAACTGCAGGAAAAAAGGCAAAAAATTCAGGAAAAAAACCCCAAAATTCAGAAAAATAAAGAAAAAAAAATCAGGAAAAAACTCATTAAAAATTTGAAGGGAAAAAACCCAAAATTGCAGGGAAAAGCCCAAAAATTTGGGAAAAAAATCCCAAAACTGTGGGGAAAACTGGGGGAAAATCCTAAAAAAATCCAGGAAAAAAAAAACCAAAAAAAGCAAAAAAAATCCCAAAAAATTGCGTGAAAAAACCACAAAGAACTGTGGGGGAAAAAACCAAAATTTCAGGAAAAAACATCAAAAATCTGCAGGAAAAATCTCAAAAAACTGCAGGAAAAAATCCCAAAATTCCAGGAAAAAACCCCAAAAGTTCAGGAAAAAAAACTCCAAAAAATTCAGGAAAAAAAATTCCAAAATTGGGAAAAAAACCCCAGAAAAGTGTGGGGGAAAAGGCAAAAAACTGCAGGAAAAAGGGCAAAAAATTCAGGAAAAAAACCCCAAAAATTCAGAAAAACAAACAAAAAATATCAGGGAAAAACTCATTAAAAAATTGAAGGGAAAAACCCCAAAATTCCAGGGAAAAGCCCAAAAGTTCAGGGAAAAAATCCCAAAAAATTCAGGAAATCCCAATCCCAAATTCCCCAAAAATCCCAATCCCAAAACCCCCCAAAAATCCCAAATCCCAAATTCCCAAACACAAATCCCAAAACCCCAAAAATCCCAATCTCAGAGCGCCAAAACCGCAAACCCAAACCCCAAATCCCAAGGTTTCAAAATTCCAAAACCCCCAAATCCCAAAAGCACAAAACCCAAACCCCAAAATCCCCAAACCAGCAGATTCCCAAACCCCAAAATCTCAAATCCCAAACTCCAAATCCCAAAATCCCCAAATCTCGACCCCCAAAATCCCCAAACCCCAAAACCCCAAATCCCCAAATCCTTTTAGGATTAGGAATTCCCATCGATGTTCCCTGAGTCCATTTCCCTCCCTGGATGACCCCAAACCCAAAATTCCAAATCCCAGGACCCCAAATCCTGAAATCCCCAAACCCCCAAAATCCCAAATGCCCAAAATTCTGCAATCCCAAAACCCCAAATAGAAAATCCCAAAACCCCCAAATCTCAGATTCCCCAACCCCAAAATCTCCAACCCCAAATCCCAAAATCCCAAACTCCAAATCCCAAAGTCCCCAAAACCCATATCCTAAACCCAAAATCCCCAAATCCCAAAACTCCAACAAATCCCAAAACCTCAAGATTCCAAAACCCCAAATCCCAAAACCCCAAAGCCCAAAACCAAAAATCCCCAAATCTCAAAATTCCAAAACCCCAAAACCCCAAATCCCCAAATCCTTTTGGGATCAGGAATTCCCATCGATGTTCCCTGAGTCCGTTTCCCTCCCTGGTTGACCCCAAACCCAAAATTCCAAACCCCAGGACCCCAAATCCTGAAATCCCAAAACCCCAAACCCCCAAAATCCCAAATCCCTAATAGAAAACCCCCAAATCTCAGATTCCCAAAGCCCAAAATCTCCAACCCCAAATCCCAAAATCCCAAACTCCAAATCCCAAAGTCCCCAAAACCCAAATCCCAAACCCAAAACCCCCAAATCCCAAAGTTCTAAAATCCCAAAACCTCAAAATCCCAAAATCCCCAAATCCCAAATCTCAAAACCCCAAATCCCCAAATCCTTTTGGGATTAGGAATTCCCATCGATGTTCCCTGAGTCCGTTTCCCTCCCTGGATGACCCCAAATCCCGAACCCAAAATCCCAAATCCTTTTAGGGTCGTGGTTCGCACCGATCTTTGCCGTCTCCATTTTCCTCTGGGTGACCCCAAAACCCCAAACTCCAATCCCCAAGTCTCAAAACCCCAAATCCCCAAAACCCCAAACCCCAAAATCCCCAAATCACAGATTCCCAAACTCCAAACCCCAAATCCCAAAACCTCAAAATTCCAAATCCCAAAATCCCAAATCCTAAACCCAAATCCCCAAAATCCCAAATCCCAAACCCCAAAACCCAAAATCCCAAACCCAAACCCACAAATTGTAAACCCAAAATCCAAACCCCCAAATCCCCAAAATCCCAAAACCCCAAATCCCAAAATCCCCAAATCACAGATTCCCAAACTCCAAACCCCAAATCCTAAACCCCAAATCCCAAAACCTCAAAATCCCAAACCCCAAAATCCCAAATCCCCAAAATCCCAAACCCCTAAACCCAAACCTCAAAATCCCAAAATCCCAAAATCCCAGAACTCCAAATCCCCAGGCCCCAAATCCCAAAACCCCAAATCCTTTTAGGATCAGAACTCCCACTGATGTTCCCTGAGTCCATTTTCTCCGGGCTTACCCCAAAACCCCAAAATCCCAAACCCAAAATCCCAAATCCCAAACCCAAAACCCCAAAACCCAAAGTCCCAAAACCCAAAGTCCCAAAACCCAGAATCCCAAACCCAAAACCCCAAATCCTAAACCCAAAACCCCAAAATCCCAAACCCAAAACCCCAAACCCCAAATCCCCAAATCACAGATTCCCAAACTCCAAACCCCAAATCCTGAACCCCAAATCCCAAAACCTCAAAATTCCAAAATCCCAAATCCTTTTAGGATGGGAATTCCCACCAGTGTTCCCCGAGTCCATTTCCCTCCCAGGTAACCCCAAAATCCCAAAACCCAAAATCCCAAAATCCCAAACCCAAAACCTCAAATCCTAAACCCAAAATCCAAAACCCCAAAACCCCCAAATCCCCAAAATCCCAAACCCCAAACCCCCAAATCGCAGATTCCCAAACTCCAAACCCCAAATCCTGAACCCCAAATCCCTAAACATCAAAATTCCAAATCCCAAAACCCCAAATCCTTTTAGGATGGGAATTCCCACTAATGTTCTCCGAGTCCATTTCCCTCCCAGGTAACCCCAAAACCCAAAATCCCAAAATCCCAAACCCAAAACCTCAAATCCTAAACCCAAAATCCAAACCCCCAAAACCCAAAATCCCCAAACCCCAAAATCCCCAAACCCCAAAATTCCAAGACCCCAAAATCCCAAAACCCCAAATCCCAAAGTCCCCAAATCACAGATTCCCAAACTCCAAACCACAAATCCCAAAACCTCAAAATTCCAAAACCCAAAACACCAAATCCCCAAAATCCCAAACCCCAAAACCCAAAATCCCAAACCCAAAACCAAAAATCCTAAACCCAAAATCCAAACCCCCAAAACCCCAAACCCCCAAAACCCCAAAATCCCCAAACCCCAAAACCCCAAAACCCCAAAACCCAAAATCCCCAAACCCCAAAATCCAAAACCCCAAAATCCCAAAACCCCAAATCCCAAAGTCCCCAAATCGCAGATTCCCAAACTCCAAACCACAAATCCCAAAACTTCAAAATTCCAAACCCAAATCCCCAAATCCTTTTAGGATGGGAATTCCCACCAATGTTCTCGGAGTCCATTTCCCTCCCAGGTAACCCCAAATCCCAAACCCAAAATCCCAAAATCCCAAACCCAAAACCTCAAATCCTAAACCCAAAATCCAAACCCCCAAAACCCCAAAATCCCGAAACCCCAAAACCCAAAATCCCAAACCCCAAAACCAAAAATCCCAAATCCCAAACCCCAAATCCCAAAGTCCCCAAATCACAGATGCCCAAACTCCAAACCCCAAATCCCAAAACTTCAAAATTCCAAAACCCAAAACCACAAATCCCAAACCCCAAAACCCCAAATCCCAAAATCCCCAAACCCCAAAATCCCAAATTCCAAAAACCCAAATCCCAAAACCCCAAAATCCCAAACCCCAAATCCCCAAAACCCAAAATCCCAATCCCAAAACCACAAATCCTAAACCCAAAATCCAAATCCCCAAAACCCCAAAATCCCCAAACCCCAAAACCCAAAATCCCAAACCCCAAAACCAAAAATCCCAAAATCTCAAAACCCAAAATCCCAAAACCCCAAATCCCAAAGTCCCCAAATCACAGATTCCCAAACTCCAAACCCCAAATCCCAAAACCTCAAAATTCCAAAACCCAAAACCCCAAATCCCCAAAATCCCAAAACCCCAAAACCCCAAATCCCAAAATCCCAAAATCCCAAAACCCCAAAATATCAAAACCCCAAAACCCCAAAACCCAAACCCCCAAAACCCCAAACCCCCAAAACCCCAAAATCCCCAAATCCCAAAACCCCAAAATTCCAAGACCCCAAAATCCCAAAACCCAGGGGACAGGGAGGGGACAGGGAGGGGACAGGGACAGGGAGGGGACAGGGAGGGGACAGGGAGGGGACAGGGACAGGGAGGGGACAGGGATGGGGACAGGGAGGGGACAGGGACAGGGAGGGGACAGGGAGGGGACAGGGACAGGGACAGGGATGGGACAGGGAGGGGACAGGGAGGGGACAGGGAGGGGACAGGGAGGGGACAGGGACAGGGAGGGGACAGGGATGGGGACAGGGAGGGGACAGGGAGGGGACAGGGACAGGGAGGGGACAGGGAGGGGACAGGGATGGGACAGGGAGGGGGAGGGGACAGGGAGGGGACAGGGAGGGGACAGGGAGGGGACAGAGAGGGGACAGGGATGGGGACAGGGATGGGGACAGGGAGGGGACAGGGATGGGGACAGGGATGGGGACAGGGAGGGGACAGGGAGGGGACAGGGATGGGGACAGGGATGGGGACAGGGAGGGGACAGGGAGGGGACCCTGGGGACACCTTGCGGACACCCTGGGGACAGCCTGGGGACACCTTGGGGACATTGGGGACACCCTGGGGACAGCCTGGGGACACCTTGGGGACATCTTGAGGATCGGAGACATCTTGGGGACATCGGACACTCTGGGGACAGGAGCCACCCCGGGACTGGGGACACTGTGGGGTGGGGGACAGGCAGGTGACATCCTGGGGACATGGGGACACCCTGGGGACAGCAGCCACCCCTGGGGGAGGGGACACCGGGGGTGTGGGGGTCCCTGGGGAGGGGGGACAGACAGGGGACACCCTGGGGACACATTGGGGACATTGGGGACATCCTGGGGACAGCCAGGGGACACCTTGGGGACACCTTGGGGACGTTGGGGGACACCCTGGGGACACCTTGGGGACACCCTGGGGACAGCCTGGGGACATTGGGGACAGCCTGGGGACAGCCTGGGGACATTGGGGACATTGGGGACACCCTGGGGACACCTTGGGGACACCTTGGGGACATTGGGGACACCTTGGGGACACCTTGGGGACACCCTGGGGACAGCCTGGGGACACCTTGGGGACACCTTGGGGACACCCTGGGGACAGCCTGGGGACAGCCTGGGGACATTGGGGACACCTTGGGGACACTGGGGACAGCCTGGGGACACCTTGGGGACACCCTGGGGACACCTTGGGGACACCTTGGGGACACCCTGGGGACAGCCTGGGGACAGCCTGGGGACATTGGGGACACCTTGGGGACACTGGGGACAGCCTGGGGACACCTTGGGGACACCCTGGGGACACCTTGGGGACACCTTGGGGACATCCTGGGGACACCTTGGGGACACCTTGGGGACATCCTGGGGACAGCCTGGGGACACCTTGGGGACATTGGGGACACCCTGGGGACAGCCTGGGGACAGTCTGGGGACACCCTGGGGACACATTGGGGACACCTTGGGGACACCTTGGGGACATTGGGGACACCCTGGGGACAGCCTGGGGACAGCCTGGGGACATTGGGGACACCTTGGGGACACCTTGGGGACACCCTGGGGACACCTTGGGGGCATTGGGGACAGCCTGGGGACACCTTGGGGACAGCCTGGGGACACCCTGGGGACACCTTGGGGACACCGTGGGGACATTGGGGACACCTTGGGGACACCTTGGGGACATCTTGGGGACACCCTGGGGACATTGGGGACATCCTGGGGTCATTGTGGGGACAAGGGACACACTGGGGACATGGGGACACCTTGGGGACATTGAGGGGACACTGGGGGACATTGGGGACATGGGAGTAACTCTGGGGACATGGGGACATTTGGGGACACTGAGGGACATTGGGGACATGGGGACACCTTGGGGACATGGGGACACCTTGAGGATATTTGGGACATCGGGGGACGTTGGGGACACCCTGAGGACTTTGGGGGTGTTGGGAGACACAGGAGGGACATTGGGGACACTCTGTGAACGTGGGGACATCTTGGGGACACTGGGGACACTGGGGGGACATTGGGATTGGGGACACTGGGGACATTGGGGGACATTGGGGGACATGAGAGTAACACCGGCGACATGGGGACACCTTGGGGACACTGAGGGGACATTGGGGGACATTGAGGGGACATTGGGGACACTGGGGACATGGGGACATCTTGGGGACATTGGGGGGGACATTGGGGACACCTTGGGGACATTGGAGGGACACTGGGGGTATTGGGGACATGGGGACATTGGGCGGATATTGGGGACACAGGGTGGGGGCTGAGGGTGGGGTTGGGTGTTGGGATTTGGGGATTTGGGGTTTTTGGGATTTTTAGGATTTGGGGATTTGGGTTTTTTTGGGATTTTTAGGATTTGGGGATTTGGGGTTTTTGGGATTTTTAGGATTTGGGGATTTTGGGGTGCCGGGATTTCTGGGTGTTGAGATTTTGGGATTTTGGGGTTTTGAGATTTCGGAGTTGGGATTTTGTGATTTTAGGATTTCGGGATGTTGGGATTTCGGGATGTTGAATGTTGGGATTTTGGGATTTTGGGGTGTTGGGTTTCGGGATGTTGAGATTTGGGGAATTTGGGATTTTGGGGGGAGTTGGGATTTGGGATTTTGGGATGTTGAATATTGGGATTTTGGGGCGTTGGGATTTTGGGATGTTGAGCTTTTGGGATGTTGAATGTTGGGATTTCTGGACTTGGGGATTTGGGGATTTCGGGATTTCAGATGTTGGAATTTTGGGGTGCTGGGCATTGGGATTTTGGGATGTTGGAGGTGTGGGATTTTGGGATCTTGGGATCTTGGGATTTTGGGATTTTGGGACTTGGGGATGTTAGGGTTTGGAGATGCTGGAGTTTTGGGATTTTGGGATGTTGGAGGTATTGAATTTTGGGATTTTGAGATCTTGGGATGTTAGGGTGCTGGATTTTGGGATTTGGGGCTGTTGTGTGTTGGGATTTGAGGGTGTTGGATTTTGGGATTTCGGGATGTTGGGTTTCAGGATTTTGGGATTTCAGGATGGTGGGATGTTGGGCACTGGAGTGTCGGGATTTTGGGGGTGTGGGATTTTGGGATCCCGAGATCCTGGGATTTTGGGGTGTTGGATGTTGGGATTTTCAGGGTTGGGGATGTTGGGATTTTGGGATGTTGTGTTTTGGGATTTGGGGATTTTGGAATGCTGGGATTTGGGGATGTTGAGCATTGGGATTTTGGGATCCTGGGATTTTGGATGTTGGGATTTTGGGATTTTGGATATTGGAATTTGGGATGTTGGATGTTGGGATTTTGGGGTGTTGGGATTTTGGGATTTTGGGATTTGGGGCAGTTGCGTGTTGGGGTTTTGGGATGTTGGGTGTTGGGATTTTGGGGTATTGGGGTATTGGGATGTTGGCGTTTCAGGATATTAGAGTTTTTGGATTTGGGGATTTTGGAATGCTGGGATCTTGGATGATGGGATGTTGAGCATTGGGATTTTGGCATTTTGGGGGTGTCGGATTTTGGGATGTTGGGATTTTAGGGTGTTGGATTTGGGGATTTTGGGGGTTTGGGATGTTGGGGTTTGGGATTTGGGGATTTCGGGATGTTGGGATGTTGGGCATTGTAGTGTCGGGATTTTGGGAATGTTGGATTTTGGGATTTTGAGATCCTGGGATTTTGGGATTTGGGGGTTTCAGGATGTTGGGATTTGGGGATGTTGGGATTTGGGGATTTTGGGGTGCTGGATTTTCAGGATGTTGGGATGTTGGGATTTTGGGGATGTTGGGATTTGGGATTTTGGGATGTTGAATATTGGGATATTGGGGTTTTGGGATTTTGGGATTTTGAGGTTTTTGGATTTGGGGATTTTGGATATTAAAATTTTGGGGTTTTGTGGTGTTGTATGTTGGGATTTTGAGATTTTGGGATTTTATGGTGTTGGGTTTTGGGGTTTTGGGATATTGGAGTTTTGGGATGTTGGATTTGGGAGTGTTGGGATTCAGGGATTCCAGGTGGTGGATGTTGGGATTTTGGGGACGTTGGATATTAAGATTTTGGGATTTGGGATTGCCGCATTTTGGGATTTTGGGTGTTGACTCTGGGATTTTGGGACGTTGAATGTTGGGATTTGGGCACTTTGGGATTTTGGATGTTGGCATTTGGGGGTGTTGGATTTTGGGATTTCGGGATTTGGGACTGTTGTGTGTTGGGACACCGGGATTTCGGGACGTCGGGGGTTCGGATTTGGGCATTTTGGAATCCTGGGATTTGGGGCGTCGCGTTTGGGATTTTGGGGTGTTTTGTGTTGGATTTTGGGGTGTTGGACCCGGGGATTTTGGGGTGTTGGGATGTTGAGATGCTGGGCCTTTGGGGATTTGGGGGAATTCGGTGTTGGAATTTGGGGATTTGGGGATTTTGGGGTTTTTACCTTGTTGGGATTTTGGGTGTTGATTTGTGGGATCTTGGGGTGTTGGAATTGGGGATAGTGGAATTTTGGGGTGTTGGGATTTCGGGATTTTGGGGTGTTGGGTTTTGGGATTTGGGAGTGTCGGGATCTTGGATTTCGGGATGTTGGACATTTTTGGGATTTTGGGGTGCTGGCATCTCGGGATGTTGGGATTTGGGGATTTTGAAGTGTTGGGATTTCAGGATTTGGGGCTGTTGAGTGTTGGGATTTTGGGGGTGTTGGGATTTTGGGATTTTGGGATGTTGGCGGCGTTAGATTTGAGGATGTTGGGATTTTGGGTGTTGGACATTGGGATTTTGAGATTTTGGGATGTTGGGATTTGGGAGTGTTGGGATTCAGGGATTCCAGGTGGTGGATGTTGGGATTTTGGGGACGTTGGATATTAAGATTTTGGGATTGCCGCATTTTGAGATTTTGGGTGCTGACTCTGGGATTTTGGGACGTTGAATGTTGGGATTTGGGCACTTTGGGATTTTGGATGTTGGCATTTGGGGGTGTTGGATTTTGGGATTTCGGGATTTGGGACTGTTGTGTGTTGGGACACCGGGATTTCGGGACGTCGGGGGTTCGGATTTGGGCATTTTGGAATCCTGGGATTTGGGGCGTCGCATTTGGGATTTTGGGGTGTTTTGTGTTGGATTTTGGGGTGTTGGACCCGGGGATTTTGGGGTGTTGGGATGTTGAGATGCTGGGCCTTTGGGGATTTGGGGGAATTCGGTGTCGGAATTTGGGGATTTGGGGATTTTGGGATTTTGGAATGTTGGGATTTTGGGTGTTGATTTGTGGGATCTTGGGGTGTTGGAATTGGGGACAGTGGAGTTTTGGGGGTGTTGGGATTTCGGGATTTTGGGGTGTTGGGATTTGGGAGTGTCGGGATCTTGGATTTCGGGATGTTGGACATTTTTGGGATTTTGGGGTGCTGGAATCTCGGGATGTTGGGATTTGGGGACTTTGAAGGGTTGGGATTTCAGGATTTTGGGATGTTGAGTGTTGGGATTTTGGGGTGTTGGGATTTTGGGATTTCGGGGTGTTGGCGGCGTTGGATTTGAGGATGTTGGGATTTTGGGTGTTGGATATTGGGATTTTGAGATTTCGGGATGTTGGATATTGGAGTTGGGCGTTGGGTTTGGGATGTTGGATTTTGGGATTTTGGGATTTTAGGATGTTGGGATTGTTGACATTTGTGGTGTCGGGATTTTGGGATGTTGAGCGCTGGGATTTTGGGATGTTGGGCTCGTTGGATGTTGGGATTTGGGGACTTTGGGATTTGGGCATTTGGGTTTTCAGAATTTGGAGATTTCGGGACTTTCAGATTTGGAGATTTTAGGATGGTGGGATTTCGGGATGCGCTGGGATTTTGTGATTTGGGGATTTCAGAACTTCAGGATTTGGAGATTTGGAGATTTGGGGATTTCTGGACTTTGGGATTATGGGGTGCTGGGATTTGGGGATTTGGGGATTTGGGGACTTTGGGGTTTCAGAATTTGGGGATTTCAAGATTTAGGGATTTCAGAATTTGGGAGTTTTGGGACTTAAGGATTTCAAGATTTAGGGATTTAGAGATTTGGAGATTTGGGATTTCAGATTTTGGGGATTTGACAACTTTGGGATTTGGAGATTTGGAGATTTGGGGACTTTGAGATTTCAGGATACACTGGGATTTTGGGATGCTGGGATTTGGGGTTTCAGAATTTGGGGATTTTGGGGATTTGGGGATTTGGGGTTTCAGATTTTGGAGATTTTGGGACTTTGGGATTCAGAGATTTGGGGGCTGAGATTTGGGGATTTGGGGATTTGGGGACTTTGAGATTTCAGGATACAATGGGATTTTGGGATGCTGGGATTTGGGGATTTGGGATTTGGAGATTTGGGATTTCAGAATTTTGAGATGTCGGGACTTGGGGATTTCAGAATTTGGGGATTTCAGGATTTAGGGATTTCAGAATTTGGGAGTTTTGGGACTTAGGGATTTCAGAGTTTGGGGATTTCAAGATTTAGGGATTTGGGGATTTGGGATTTCAGATTTTGGGGATTTGAGAACTTTGGGATTTGGAGATTTGGGGACTTTGAGATTTCAGGATACACTGGGATTTTGGGATGCTGGGATTTGGGATTTCAGAATTTGGGAATTTTAGAGATTTGGGGATTTGGGGTTTCAGAATTTGGAGATTTTGGAACTTTGGGATTCAGAGATTTGGGGGCTGAGATTTGGAGATTTTGGGGATCTGGGGACTTTGAGATTTCAGGATACAATGATATTTTGGGATGCTGGGATTTGGGAATTTGGGATTTGGAGATTTGGGATTTCAGAATTTTGAGATTTCGGGACTTGGGGATTTCAGGATTTGGGGATTTCAGAATTTGGGAGTTTTGGGATTTAGGGATTTCAGAATTTGGGGATTTGGGATTTCGTGACTTTGAGATTTCAGATTTTGGGGATTTCAAGATTTAGGGATTTAGAGATTTGGGGATTTGGGATTTCAGAATTTGGGGATTGCAAGATTTAGGGATTTAGAGATTGGGGAATTTGGGATTTCAGATTTTGGGGATTTGAGAACTTTGAGATTTGGAGATTTGGGGACTTTGAGATTTCAGGATACAATGGGATTTTGGGATGCTGGGATTTGGAATTTGGGGATTTGGAGATTTGGGATTTCAGAATTTTGAGATTTCGGGACTTGGGGATTTCAGAATTTGGGGATTTCAGGATTTAGGGATTTCAGAATTTGGGAGTTTTGGGACTTAGGGATTTCAGAATTTGGGGATTTGGGATTTCGTGACTTTGAGATTTCAGATTTTGGGGATTTCAAGATTTAGGGATTTAGAGATTTGGGGATTTGGGATTTCAGATTTTGGGGATTTCAAGATTCAGGGATTTAGAGATTTGGGGATTTGGGATTTCAGAATTTGGGAGTTTTGGGACTTTGGGATTTGAAGATTTGGGGATTTTGAGATTTCAGGAAATGCTGGGATTTTGTGATCCTGGGGTTTGGAGATTTTGGACTTTGGGATTTGAGTTTTTGCGATTTCAGAATTTGGAAATTTTGGGACTTGGGGATATCAGAATTTGGGGATTTCAGGATTTGGGGATTTGGGATTTTGAGATTTTGGGTTTTCAGATTTTGGGGATTTCAGGATTTAGGGATTTAGAGATTTTGGGATTTGGGATTTTGGAGATTTCGGGACTTGGGGACTTCAGAATTTGGGGAGTTCTGGATTAAGGGATTTGGGGATTTGGGAATTTGGAGATTTGGGATTTCAGAATTTGGGAGTTTTGGGACTTAGGGATTTCAGAATTTGGGGATTTGAAGATTTGGGGATTTGTGATTTCAGGACTTTGGGATTTCAGATTTTGGGGATCTCAAGATTTAGGGATTTAGAGATTTGGGGATTTGGGATTTCAGAATTTGGGGATTTGAGTTTTTGGGATTTGGAGATTTGGGGATTTGGGATTTTGAGATTTTGGGTTTTCAGATTTTGGGGATTTCAGGATTTGGGGATTTCAGGATTTAGGGATTTAGAGATTTGGGGATTTGGGATTTCAGAATTTGGAGATTTCGGGACTTGGGGACTTCAGAATTTGGGGAGTTCCAGACTAAGGGATTTGGGGATTTGGGAATTTGGAGATTTGGGATTTCAGCATTTGGGAGTTTTGGGACTTTGGGATTTGAGTTTATGGAATTTGGAGATTTGGGATTTCAGAATTTGGAAATTTTGGGACTTGGGGATTTCAGAATTTGGGGATTTGAAGATTTGGGGATTTGGGATTTCGGGACTTTGGGATTTCAGATTTTGGGGATTTCAAGATTTAGGGATTTAGAGATTTGGGGATTTGGGATTTCAGAATTTGGGGATTTCAGGACTTTGGGATTTGAAGATTTGGAGATTTGTGGACTTTGAGATTTCAGGAAATGCTGGGATTTTGTGATCCTGAGGTTTGGAGATTTGAGGACTTTGGGATTTGGAGATTTGGGGACTTTGAGATTTCAGGAAATGCTGGGATTTTGTGATCCTGGGGTTTGGAGATTTGAGGACTTTGGGATTTGAAGATTTGGAGATTTGGGGATTTGGGGATTTCAGGATACTCTGGAATTTTGGGATGCTGGCATTTGGGACTTTGGGATTTCAGATTTTGGGGATTTGGGATTTCAGGATTTGGGATTTTGGGATTTCAGGATTTGGGTATTTTGGGATTTCAGAGTTTGGGGATTTGGGATTTCAGGATTTGGGATTTTGGGATTTCAGGATTTGGGGAGTTTGGGATTTCAGAGTTTGGGACTTTGGGATTTCAGCATTTGGGGATTTTGGGATTTCAGCATTTGGGCTTCATCCCCAGGCTGTCCCTTCTGCTTCTCCTCCACCACTTCCACCCCCAATTCCTGCACAAATCCTCCCACCCCAAACCCCCCCAAAATCCCCCCAAAATCCCCCAAAAATCCCCCAAAAACCCCCAGAACCCCCCAAAATCCCCCAAAACCTCCAAGGCCGCGGGTGCCACCACCGCCGGTCACTGTCCTTTATTTGGGGACACGGGAGGGGTGGGGACCTGCCCCGCAATTCCCAACAAACAAAAACGGCACCGCGACACCTGAGGAGGGGCGGCACGAGGTGACAGAGGTGACAGAGGTGACAGGAGGTGGCAGAGGTGACAGGAGGTGGCAGGAGGTGACAGGAGGTGACAGAGGGGCCGCGGCCACCCCCCGGTTAAGAGAATTCCTGGACGAATTTGGTGTAGAAGGAGCTGAGCTTCTCCAGGAGGATCTTCAGCTTCTCCGTGGGCGGCAGGATGGTCATCCTGGAACGGAGCGGGGAGGGGACAGAAAAAAAATAATAAATAAAAATTTGGGAAAATTTTGGGAAATCAATCCCAAAATTCTGACCCCCAAAAAAATTTCGGTGGGCGGCAAAAAAAAAATATTTAAAAAAAAATTCAATTTTGTTCTGCCCGGTTTTGCAGAGGAATCCCCAAAATTGTGGTCAAGGAAAAGGGTGGGGTGGGGATTTGGGGTTTTGGGGGTTTGGGGTTTGGGGTTTTGGGGATTTGGGGTTTGGGGATGGGGGAGCAGAGAATCTGGGGTGGAAATCCCAAGAACTGGGAATTTGGGGCGGGTGATCGCCAAAAATAGGGAATTTGGGGATTTGGGAATTTGGCGATTTGGGAATTTGGGGATTTGGGGATTTAGGGTCGGGGATTGGGGATTTGGGAACAGGGAATTTGGGATGGGGCGATTTGGGGATTTGGGATAAGAGGACAGGGGATTTGGGGATGGGGGATTGGGGGATTTGGGATTGGGATTTAGGGATTTGGAATGGGGGGATTTGGGGATTTGGGGTTTTGAGGATTTGGGATGGGAGGATTTTGGGTTTTGGGATTTTGGGGATTTGGGATGGGAAAATTTGGGGGTTTGGGATTTTGGGGATTTGAGATATGGGGTGAGGGATTTGGGGGTTTGGGGTGGGGGGATTTGGGGATTTGGAGGATTTGGGGGATTTGAGGATTTGGGGACCAGGGAACAGGGATTTGGGGTTTGGGGTTTGGGGTTTGGGGTTTTCAGATTTGAGGATTTGGGGATTTGGGATGGCAGAACGGGGGATTTGGGATGGAGTGATGGGGGACATTTGGGATGGGGGCTGTGGGGATTTGGGATTTGGGATTGGGATTTCGGGATTTGGAATGGGGGGATTTCGGGATTTGGGGATTTGGGATGGGAGGGTTTGGGGATTTGGGGATTTGGGGTGGGGGGATTTGAGGAATTGGAGATTTGGGGATTTGGGACAGGGGGAACAGGGAATTTGGGATTTGGGGTGGGAGGATTTGGGGCTTTGGGGATTTGGGATGGGAAGATTTGGGGGTTTGGAGGTTTGGGGGTTTGGGATGGGGGATTTGGGATGGGAAGATTTGGGGATTTGGGGGGATTTGTAGGTTTGGGACGGGGGGATTTGAGGATTTGGTATTTTGAGGATTTGGGGTGGAGGGATTTGAGGACGAGGGATGGGAGATTTGGATATGTGAGAATTTGGGGATTTGGGGTGGGAGAATTTGGGGATTTGGGGGTTTGGAGTGGGGGAATTTGAGGATTTGGGGATGGGGGATTTGGGGTTTCGGGGTGTGGGAACAGGGGATTTGGGATGCGGGATTCGGGACGGGGGATTGGGGGATTTGGGGGTTTGGGATTTGCGATGGGGGGTTTGGGATGGGGGGACTTGGGGATTTGGAGGAGGGGGATTTGGGGATTTGGGATTTGGGGACGAGGGAACAGGGAATTTGGGATTTGGGGTGGGAGGATTTGGGGATTTGAGGATTTGGGATGGAAGAACAGGGAATTTGGGATGGGGGATTTGGGAACAGGGAATTTGGGATGGGGGGAGATTTGGGGATTTGGGGTGGGAACCCCAAGAACGGGGAATTTGGGGTGGGAACCCCAAGAACGGGGAATTTGGGGTGGGATCTCCCCAGGAACAGGGAATTTGAGGTGGGGGAATTTGCAGAGGGAAAATTTTGGGATTTGGGGATTTGGGGATTTAGGGTGGGGGATTTGGGGTGGGGGGGGGATTTGGGGATTTTGGATGGGGGAGTTTTGGGATTTGGGGATGGGAAGATTTGGGAATTTGGGGATTTGGGGTGAGGGATTTGGGACAGGAGAACAGGGAATTTGGGGTGGGGGGATTTGGGGATTTGGAATGGGGTGGATTTGGCCATTTGGGATGGGGGAAGATTTGGGGATTTGGGGTGGGAGATTTGGGGAATTTTGGGGATTTGGGATGGGGGATTTGGGAACAGGGAATTTGGGATGGGGGGAGATTTGGGGATTTGGGGTGGGAGATTTGGGGAATTTTGGGGGTATGGGATGGGGGATTTGGGAACAGGGCATTTGGGATGGGGGCGATTTGGGGATTTGGGGTGGGAACCCCAAGACGATGGAATTTGGGGTGGGATCTCCCAAGATCAGGGAATTTGGGGTGGGATTTCTCAGGAAAAGGGAATTTGGGATGAGATCTCTCAGGAACATGGATTTTGGGGTGGGATCTCCCCAAGAACAGGGAATTTGGGGTGGGATCTCCCAGGGACAGGGAACTTGGGGTGGGGGATCTGAAGAACAAGAAATTTGGGATGGGTGATCCCAGGATCAGGAAATTTAGGGTGGAAATTCCCACAAATGGGGAATTTGGGGTGGGATCTCCCAAGAACAGGGAATTTGGGGTGGGATCTCCCAGAAATGGAGAATTTGTGGTGGGATCTCATAGGAACAGGGAATTTGGGGTGGGATCTGCCAAAATCGGGGAATTTGGGATGGGATTTCCCAGAAACAGGGAATTTGGGGTGGAGGTCTCAGGAACAGGGAATTTGGGGTGGGATCTCCCCAGGAATAGAGAATTTGGGGTGGGATCCCAGGATCAGGAAATTTGGGGTGGAAATTCCCACAAATGGGGAATTTGGGGTGGGATCTCCCAGAAACAGGGAATTTGGGATGGGATCTCCCAGAAACAGGGGATTTGGGATGGAGGTCTCAGGAACAGGGAATTTGGGATGGGATCCCAGGGACAGGGAATTTGGGGTGGGGGATCCCAAGATCAGGAAATTTGGGGTGGAAATTCCCACAAATGGGGAATTTGGGGTGGGATCTCCCAAGAACAGGGAATTTGGGGTGGGAGAATTTCGGGATTTGGGATGGGGGATTTAGGAACAGGGAATTTGGGATGGGGGGATTTGCCAATTTGGGGACTTTGGGATTTGGGATGGGGGATTTGGAAACTTGGGATGGGATCTCCCAGGAAGAGGGAATTTGGGATGGGGCGATTTGGGGATTTGGGATGGGAACCCCAAGAATAGGGAATGTGTGGTGGGATCTCCCAGAAATGGAGAATTTGTGGTGGGATCTCCTAGGAACAGGGAATTTGGGGTGGGATCTGCCAAGATCAGGGAATTCGGGATGGGATCTCCCAGAAACAGGGAATTTGGGGTGGAGGTCTCAGGAACAGGGAATTTGGGGTGGGGGATCCCCAAGAACAGGGAATTTGGGGTGGGATCTCCCAGGAACAGGGAATTTGGGGTGGGATCTCCCCAAGATCAGGGAATTTGGGATGGGATCTCCCAGGAACAGGGAATTTGGGGTGGGATCTCCCCAAGATCAGGGAATTTGGGATGGGATCTCCCAGGAACAGGGAATTTGGGATGGGATCTCCCAAAATCAGGGAATTTGGGATGGGATTTCCCAGAAAAAGGGAATTTGGGATGGAGGTCTCAGGAACAGGGAATTTGGGGGGGGGGATCCCCAAGAACAGGGAATTTGGGGCGGGATCCCAGGGACAGGGAATTTGGGGTGGGATCTCCCAAGATCAGGGAATTTGGGATGGGATTTCCCAGAAAAAGGGAATTTGGGATGGACGTCTCAGGAACAGGGAATTTGGGGTGGGATCTCCCCAGGAATAGAGAATTTGGGGTGGGATCCCAGAAACAGGGAATTTGGGGTGGGGGATCCCAAGATCAGGAAATTTGGGGTGGGAATTGCCACAAATGGGGAATTTGGGGTAGGAATCTCTCAAGAACAGGGAATTTGGGGTGGGGATTCCAGGAGCAGGGAATTTGGGGTAGGATTTCCCAGAAACAGGGAATTTGGGGTGGGATCTCCCGGGAACGGGGAATTTGGGGTGGGATCTCCCGGGAACCCACCGGAAGTGGTAGGTGCCCTCCTTCTGCCCGAAGCCGCTGCCGGGGACTACGCAGATGCCGGTTTCCTCCAGGAGCCGCATGCAGAAGAACATGTCCGGGCTCTGCTTCTTCTCCTGGGAATCGGGGACGCAATTCCGGGGTGGGAAAAACGGGGATCCGATCCCGCAGGGGGGCGAGGGATCCTCCCACATACCCCACATGGACCGGGATCCATCCCCAGTAAATCCCACATGGATCAGGATTGATCCCGATGAGTCCCACATGGATCAGGATTGATCCCAAAGAGTCCCACGTGGATCAGGATTGATCCCAAAGAGTCCCACATGGATCAGGATTGATCCCAATGAGTCCCACATGGATCAGCATCCATCCCCAAGAGTCCCACATGGATCGGGATTGATCCCAAAGAGTCCCACATGGATCGGGATTGATCCTAATGAGTCCCACATGGATCAGGATTGATCCCAAAGAGCCTCACATGGATCAGGGTTGATCCCAATGAGTCCCACACGGATCAGGATTGATCCCGATGAGTCCCACACGGATCAGGATTGATCCCAAAGAGTCCCACACGGATCAGGATTGATCCTGATGAGTCCCACATGGATCAGGATTGATCCCAAAGAGTCCCACATGGATCAGGATTGATCCCAAAGAGTCCCACATGGATCAGGATTGATCCCAATGAGTCCCACACGGATCAGGATTGATCCCAATGAGTCCCACATGGATCAGGATTGATCCCAAAGAGTCCCACATGGATCAGGATTGATCCCGATGGAAATCCCACATGGATCAGGATTGATCTTGATGAGTCCCACATGGATCAGGATTGATCTTGATGAGTCCCACATGGATCAGGATTGATCCCAAAGGGTCCCACATGGATTAGGATTGATCCCAATGAGTCCCACATGGATCAGGATTGATCCCAAAGAGCCTCACATGGATCGGGATTGATCCCAATGAGTCCCACACGGATCAGGATTGATCCCAAAGAGCCTCACATGGATCGGGATTGATCCCAAAGAGTCCCACACGGATCAGGATTGATCCCAATGAGTCGCACATGGATCAGGATTGATCCCAAAGAGTCCCACATGGATTGGGATTGATCCCAAAGAGTCCCACATGGATCAGGATTGATCCCAAAGAGTCCCACATGGATCAGGATTGATCCCGATGAGTCCCACACGGATCAGGATTGATCCCGATGAGCCTCACATGGATCAGGATTGATCCCAAAGAGTCCCACATGGATCAGGATTGATCCCGATGAGTCCCACATGGATCGGGATTGATCCCAAAGAGTCCCACACGGATCAGGATTGATCCCGATGAGTCCCACATGGATCAGGATTGATCCCGATGAGTCCCACATGGATTGGGATTGATCCTAATGAGTCCCACATGGATCGGGATTGATCCCCATGAGTCCCACATGGATCAGGATTGATCCCAAAGAGTCCCACATGGATCAGGATTGATCCCAAAGAGTCCCACATGGATCAGGATTGATCCCAAAGAGTCCCACATGGATCGGGATTGATCCTAATGAGTCCCACATGGATCGGGATTGATCCCAAAGAGTCCCACATGGATCGGGATTGATCCCGATGAGTCCCACATGGATCAGGATTGATCCCGATGAGTCCCACATGGATCAGGATTGATCCCAAAGAGTCCCACATGGATCAGGATTGATCCCAAAGAGTCCCACATGGATCAGGATTGATCCCAAAGAGTCCCACATGGATCAGGATTGATCCCAAAGAGTCCCACATGGATCAGGATTGATCCCAAAGAGTCCCACACGGATCAGGATTGATCCCAATGAGTCCCACATGGATCGGGATCCCTCCCCAGTAAATTCCACACAGATCAGGATTGATCCCAATGAGTCCCACACGGATCAGGATTGATCCCGATGAGCCTCACATGGATTGGGATTGATCTTGATGAGTCCCACATGGATCAGCATCCATCCCCAAGAGTCCCACAACTCCTGGGATTGATCCCAGCGCGTCCCACAACTCCTGGGATTGATCCCACCCTGCCCCACATGGATCAGGATGGATCCCATCCATCCCCACATCTCCCAGTTGGGATCCTATCCATATCCCAGTTTGGATCCCGTCCATCCCCACATTCCCCGTTCAGATCCCACCCAACCCCACATCTCTAGGTTTGGATCCCATCCCAGTTGGGATCCCGTCCATCCCAACATCTCCCAGTTGGGATTCTTTCCCTCACAGGATGGACTCCATCCATCCCAGTTTGGATCCCATCCATTCCCACATCTCCCAGTTGGAACCCTGTGCATCCCAGTTGGGATCCCACCCGTCCCAGTTTGCATCCCATCCATCCCAGCATCTCCCAGTTGGGATCCCATCATGGGATGGATCCTGCCCATCCCCACATCTCCTCGTTTGGATCCCACCCATCTCCACATCTCCCAGTTTGTATCCCATCCCAGTTGGGATCCCATCCATTCCCACGTCTCCCAGTTGGGATCCCATCCCAGTTGGGATCCCATCCATTCCCACGTCTCCCCGTTTGGATCAAGCCCATTCGCACATCTCCTGGTTTGGACCCCATCAGGGGATGGATCCCATCCATTCCAACATCTCCCATTTGTGATCCAACCCATTCCAACATCTCCCAGTTGGGATCTCATCCATCCCAGTTGGGATCCCATCCATTCCCACGTCTCCCAGTTGGGATCCCATCTATCCCAACACCTCCCAGTTTGGATCCTGCCCATGCCCACATCTCCTGGTTTGGACCCATCCATCACAGGATGGATCATGTCCATCCCAACATCTCCCAGTTTGTATCCCATCCATCCCAACTTCTCCCAGTTTGTATCCCATCCATCCCAACATCTCCCAGTTTTTATCCCATCCATTCCAACACCTCCCAGTTTGGATCCTGCCCATCCCCACATCTCCTGGTTTGGACCCATCCATCACAGGATGCATCCTGTCCATCCCAACATCTCCCAGTTTGGATCCTGCCCATCCCAACTTCTCCCAGTTTGTATCCCATCCATTCCAACACCTCCCAGTTTGGATCCTGCCTATCCCCCCATTCCCAGCGCAGATCCTGCTCATCCCAACATCTCCAGCTTGGGATGCTGCCCATCCCTGCGTTTCCAGTGTGGATCCCATCCATCCCCACATCTCCCAGTTCAGATCCCACCCATCCCCACATCTCCTGGTGTGGATCCCATCCAGTACAGGATGGACACCGTCCATCCCAGTTGGGATCCCACCCATCCCCACATTCCTGGTGCAGATCCCACCCATCCCAGTTTGGATTCCATCCGCCCCAACATCTCCCAGTTGGGATCCCACCCATCCCCACATTCCTGGTGCAGATCCCACCCATCCCAGTTTGGATTCCATCTGCCCCAACATCTCCCAGTTGGGATCCCATCCATCCCAGCTTGGATCCCGCCCATCCCGACATTCCCGGCGCGGTTCCCGGCGGCGTTCCCGTACCTTGGCGGCGGCCACGGCGCGGGGCGGCAGGTCGATGCGGGGGAAGGAGTACATGGCGCCCTGCACGGGGTTGCAGTGGATGCCGGGCGTGCGGTTGAAGATCTCCTCCGTCAGCCGCGCCTTCTCCGCCAGCGCGCTCAGCACCGCCTCCTTCTCCTGCAGCGGGGAAAAACGCGCGGAATTCTGATCCAGGACTTCCCATTGGCTCATCCCATTACCCCATCCCAACCCATTCCATTGTCCCATTGTCACATTGTCCCATTCCATCCCATTGTCCCATTGTCCTCCTTCTCCTGCACCGGCAAAAATGTGCGGAATTCTCATCCAGGACTTCCCATTGTCCCATTGCCACATCATCCCATCCCAACCCATCCCATTGTCCCATTGTCCTCCTTCTCCTGCACCGGGGAAAACGCACGGAATTCCGAGCCAGCATGTCCCATTGTCCCATCCCATCCCATCCCATTCCAATGTTCTCCTTCTCCTGCAGCGGGAAAACGCCCGGAATTCTCATCCAGGGCTTCCCACTGGCCCATTATCCCATTCCATCCCATCCCATTTCATTGTCCCATTGTTCCATTATCCCATTCCATCCCATCCCATTTCATTGTCCCATTGTCCCATTATCCCATTCCATCCCATTCCATCCCATCCCATTTCATTGTCCCATTGTCCCATTATGCCATTCCATCCCATCCCATCCCAACCCATTCCATTGTCCCATTGTCCTCCTTCTCCTGCACCAGGAAAACACACGGAATTCTGAGCAGGACATTCCATTATCCCATTATCCCACTCCATCCCATTCCATTGTCCTCCTTCTCCTGCACCGGGAAAACGCGCGGAATTCTGAGCCAGGACGTCCCATTGTCCCATTGTCCCATCATCCCATCCCAACCCACATCCCATTGTCCCATTGTTCTCCTTCTCCTGCACCGGGGAAAATGCGCAGAATTCTCATCCAGGGCTTCCCATTGGCCCATCATCCCATCCCATCCCATTCCATTGTCCCATTGTCCTCCTTCTCCTGCGCCAGGGAAAACGCACGGAATTCCGATCCAGGGCTTCCCATTGGATTGGCCCATTATCCCATTCCACCCCAACCCATTCCATTGTCCCATTGTCCCATTGTCCCATTGTCCCATTGTCCCATTATCCCATCCCATCCTATTCCATTGTCCCATTATCCCATTCCACCCCAACCCATTCCATTGTCCCATTGTCCCATTGTCCCATTGTCCCATTATCCCATCCCATCCCAACCCATTGTCCCATTGTCCCATCCCAACCCATTCCATTGTCCCATTGTCCCATTGTCCCATTATCCCATCCCATCCCACCCCATTCCATTGTCCCATTATCCCATCCCAACCCATTCCACTGTCCCATTGTCCCATTGTCCCATTATCCCATCCCATCCCAACCCATTCCACTGTCCCACTGTCCCATTATCCCATCCCACCCCAACCCATTCCATTGTCCCATTGTCCCATTATCCCATCCCATCCCAACCCAATCCATTGTCCCATTGTCCCATTATCCCATCCCATCCCAACCCATTCCATGGTCCCATTGTCCTCCTCCTGCACTGGGGAAAATGCACGGAATTCTCATCCAGGACGTCCCATTGTCCCATTGTCCCATTCCATCCCAACCGATTCCATTGTCCCATTATCCCATCATCCCATTACCCCATTATCCCATTATCTCATCCCATTATCCCATCCCAGTTCCATTATCCCATCCTATTGTCCCTTCCCATTATCCCATTATCCCACTATCCCATTATCCCATTATCCCACTATCCCATTATCCCATTATCCCATTACCACGTTACCTCATTATCCCATTAGCTCATCCCATCCCATCATCCCATTTCATCTCATCCCATTACCCCATTGTCCCATTATCCCACTGCCTCATTATCCCATCCCATTACCTCATTATCCCATTATCTCATCCCATCCCATTATCCTATCCCCTTATCCCATTATCCCATTATTCCCTTATCCCATTATCCCATCATCCCATTATCTCATCCCAATTAAATTCCATCCCACCCCATTATCCCATTATCCCACTATCCCACTATCCCATCTCATTATCCCATCCCATTATCCCATTAACCCAAGTCATTATCCCACTATCCCATTACCACATTACCCATTATCCCATTATCTCATTATCCCATCACCTCATCCCAATCCCATTCCATCCCATCCTGTTATCTCATTATCCTGTTACCCCATTATCCCAACTCAATTCCATTCCATCCCACCCCATTCCCATCCCATTATCCCGTTTCCCCGTTATCCCCTTATCTCACCCCAATTCCATTCCATTTTCCCACTATTCCATCTGCCATCATCCCATTATCCTATCTCCATCCCCATTCCATCCCATTATCCCATTATCCCATTATCCCATTACTGCAGTGTCCCATTTTGCCATTCTCCCATTCTCCCAATGTCCATCCCCATCCCATTACCCCGTTATCCCATTACCTCGTTATCCCATTACCCCATTACTCCATTACCACATTATCTCATTACCCCATTATCTCATCCCATCCCATTATCCCATCCCATTATCCCATTGTCCCATCCCATTATCCCATTGTCTCATCCCATCCCAATTAAATTATCCCATCCCATTGTCCCACTATCCTATTACCCCATGACCTCCTTATCCCATTATCCCAACCCATCCCATCCCTCTATCCCATTCCATTGTTCCTTTTTCCCATCCCATTACCCCATTACCTCATTATCCTATTATCCTATTATCCCATTATCTCATCCTAAATAAATTCCATCCCATCCTATCTCATTATCCCATCCCATTATCCCATTATCTCATCTCATCCCAATTAAATTATCCCATCCCACTGTCCCCACCCATTATCCCATCCCATTGTCCCATTATCCTATTACCCCATGACCTCCTTATCCCATTATCCCAACCCATCCCATCCCTCTATCCCATTCCATTGTCCCATTTTTCCATCCCATTACCCCATTACCTCATTATCCTATTATCCTATTATCCCATTATCTTTACCTCATTACCTCATTATCCTATTATCCCATTATCTCATCCCAATTAAATTCCATTCCATCCCATCATCCCATTATCCCACCCCATTATCTCACCCCACTATCCCATTATCCCACTATCCCATTATCCCATTATCCCATCCCAATTCCATTCCATCATCCCATTATCCCACCCCATTATCTCACCCCACTATCCCACTATCCCACTATCCCACTATCCCACTATCCCACTATCCCATTATCCCATTATCCCATTATCCCACTATCCCACTATTCCACTATCCCATTATCCCATTATCCCAATTCCATTCCATCCCATCATCCCATTATCCGACTGTTCTGTTCTCCCATTCTCCCATTCTCTCATCCCAATGAGATAATTCCATTCCATTCCATCCCATTTTCCCATTATCCCAATCTCAATTTCCATCCCGTTACCCCATTGGCCCATTTTCCCCTTATCCCATTTTCCCATTACCCCATTCTCCCACTATCCCGTCATCCCCATCTCAATCCCCATCCCATCCTGTTACCCCATTATCCCAATCTCAGTCCCAATCCCAATCCCACCACTCCATACTGCCTGGAAGTGCTCACAGGACAGGTTTGGGTGGACCCCACTACCAAGGGTCCCATCCCATGGATCCCATCCCAACCCCAATCCCATGGATTCCAATCCCATGGGTCCCATCCCATCCCAATCCCACGGGTCCAATCCCATGGGTCCCATCCCATCCCAATCCCATGGATTCCAATCCCATGGGTCCCACCCCATCCCAATCCCATGGATTCCAATCCCAATCCCATGGGTCCCACCCCATCCCAATCCCATGGATTCCAATCCCAATCCCATGGGTCCCAATCCCACGGATCCCAATCCCATGGATCCCAATCCCATGGCCCCGTAGCACCTGGAAGCGCTCGTAGGACGGGTCCATGGCCATGGATCCCACCCCACTGATCCCAACCCCAATCCCATGGATCCCATGGATCCCAATCCCATGGATCCCACTCCCACAGCTCCGTACCGCCTGGAAGCGCTCGTAGGACGGCTCTCCAGGCTGGGGCGGGTCCATGACCATGGATCCCACCCCCAATCCCAAGGATCCCAACCCCAATCCCATGGATCCCAATCCCACGGATCCCAATCCTGCCACTCCGTACCACCTGGAAGCGCTTGTAGGACGGCTCTCTGGGCTTGGGTGGATCTCATCCCATTAATCCTATCCCATGGATCCCATCCCAATCCCAACCCCAATCCCAAGGATCCCAATCCCATGGATCTCACCCCATCCCGCCATCCCGGACCACCTGGAAGCGCTCGTAGGATGGGTTTGGGCAGATCCATGACCATGGATCCCATCCCGTCCCATGGATCCCACCCCAATCCCAATCCCATGGATCCCAATCCCTTCCCCAATTCCAATCCCATGGATCCCATGGATCTCATCTCAATCCCAATCCCCAATCCCATCCCCAATCCCATGAATCCCATCCCAATCCCATGGATCCCATCCCAATCCCATGGATCCCAATCCCTTCCCCAATTCCAATCCCAATCCCATGGATCCCATCTCAATCCCAATCCCCAATCCTATCCCCAATCCCATGGATCCCACCCCAATCCCAATCCCATGGATCCCAATCCCTTCCCCAATTCCAATCCCAATCCCGTGGATCCCATCTCAATCCCAATCCCCAATCCCATCCCCAATCCCATGGATCCCACCCTAATCCCAATCCCATGGATCCCATCCCAATCCCATGGATCCCAATCCCGCAGCTCCACACTGCCTGGAAGCGCTCATAGGATGGGTTTGGGTGGATCCATGACCATGGATCCCATCCCAAGGATCCCATCCCAAGGATCCCATCCCAATCCCAATCCCAATCTCACTGCTCCATACCCCCGGAAGCGCTCGTAGGACGCCTCTCCGGGCTGGGGAGGGTCCATGACCATGGATCCCAATCCCATGGATCCCATCCCATGGATCCCACCCCAATCCCAATCCCATTCCAATCCCATGGATCCCAATCCCAAGGATCTCAATGTCCCCGTACCGCCTGGAAGCGCTCGTAGGACGGCTCTCCGGGCTGGGGCAGGTCCACGACCATGGATCCCAATCTCAATCCCAATCCCATGGATCCCAATCCCAAGGATCTCAATCCCTATCCCATGGATCCCAATCCCATCCCCAAGGATCCCAATCCCAAGGATCCAAATCCCGCGTACCGCCTGGAAGCGCTCGTAGGACGGCTCTTCGGGTTTGGGCAGGTCCATGACCATGGATCCCATCCCACCCCAATCCCATGGATCCCAATCCCAATCCCATGGATCCCATCCCCAAGGATGTCAATCCCATGGATCCCAAGGATCCCAATCCCGCGTACCGCCTGGAAGCGCTCGTAGGACGGCTCTACAGGCTGGGGCAGGTCCATGACCATGGATCCCATCCCATGCATCCCATCCCATGGATCCCAATCCCAATCCCATGGATCCCAATGTCTCTGTACCACCTGGAAGCGCTTGTAGGACGGCTCTCTGGGCTTGGGTGGGTCCATGACCATGGATCCCATCCCACCCCAATCCCATGGATCCCAATCCCATGAATCGCAATCCCAATCCCATGGATCCCAATCCCACCCCATCCCAATCCCATGGATCCCATCCCAATCCCATGGATCCCATCCCCAAGGATCCCAATCCCATGGATCATAAGGATCCCAATCCCGCGTACCGCCTGGAAGCGCTCGTAGGACGGCTCTCCGGGCTTGGGCGGGTCCATGACCATGGATCCCAATCCCATGGACCCCATCCCAATCCCATGGATGCCAATCCCAAGGGTCTCGATCCCAAATCATTCCCAATCCCACGGATCCCAATCCCATGGATCCCAATCCCAATCCCATGAATCCCAATCCCAATCCCATGGATCCCATCCCACCCCAATCCCATGGATCCCAATCCCATGGATCCCACCCCAAGGATCCCAATCCCATGGATCCCAAGGATCCCAATCCCGCGTACCGCCTGGAAGCGATCGTAGGACGGCTCTCCGGGCTTGGGCGGGTCCATGACCATGGATCCCAATCCCATGGATGCCAATCCCAAGGATCTCGATCCCAAATCATTCCCAATCCCATGGATACCAATCCCATGGATCCCAATCCCAATCCCCATGGATCCCATCCCCAAGGATGTCAATCCCATGGATCCCAAGGATCCCAATCCCGCGTACCGCCTGGAAGCGCTCGTAGGACGGCTCTCCGGGCTTGGGCGGGTCCACGATGGCGTCCAGGATCATCTGTCCGGGCACGGGCGGGCACAGACGGACGGACACGAGCTTGATGAGCTCGGCCTTCACCTCGGGGTGCAGGTTCACCACCTCCATGTACCCCCCGCGCAGGCCGCACCTGCGGGACACGCCCGGATCAACCCGGAATGCCGGGAATGCCAGGAATGGGGCGGGCGGTGGGAGATGGGGGTGGGACCCGTGGGTGGGGTTTGGGATGGGACCCATGGATGGGAACCTATGGAGAAGGACCCATGGATGGGAACCTATGGACAAGGACCCATGGAAGGGATCCATGGATGGAGGTTTGGAATGGGAATCCATGGATGGGAACATACGGAGAAGGATCCATGGATGGGATCCACGGATAGGAACCTTTGGAGAGGCACCCATGGATGGATCCATGGATTGAAACCTATGGTGAAGGATCCGTTCATGGGATCCCTGGATGGGAACCTATGGAGAAGGACCCATGGATGGGATCCATGGATGGAGGTTTGGAATGGGAATCCATGGATGGCAACCTATGGAGAAGGATCCATGGATAGGAACCTTTGGAGAGGCACCCATGGATGGGATCCATGGATTGGAACCTATGGAGAAGACCCATGGATGGGAGATGGGGTGGGATCCATGGATGGCGTTTGGGATGGGATCCATGGACGGGAACCTATGGAGAAGACCCATGGATGGGAGATGGGGGGTGGGACCCATGGATGGGGGTTTGGGATGGGAATCCGTGGAGAAGGACCCATGGATGGATCCATGGATGGGAACCTATGGAGAAGGATCCATTCATGGGATCCATGGATGGGAACCTATGGAGAAGGACCCATGGATGGGATCCATGGATGGAGGTTTGGAATGGGAATCCATGGATGGCAACCTATGGAGAAGGATCCATGGATGGGATCGATGGATAGGAACCTTTGGAGAGGCACCCATGGATGGGATCCATGGATGGGAACCTATGGAGAAGGACCCATGGATGGGATCGATGGATGGAGGTTTGGAATGGGAATCCATGGATGGGAATCTATGGAGAAGGATCCATGGATGGGATCGATGGATGGAGGTTTGGAATGGGAATCCATGGAGAAGGACCCATGGATGGATCCATGGATGGGAACCTATGGAGAAGGATCCGTTCATGGGATCCATGGATGGGAACCTATGGAGAAGGACCCATGGATGGGATCCATGGGTGGAGGTTTGGAATGGGAATCCATGGCTGGCAACATACGGAGAAGGATCCATGGATGGGATCCATGGATAGGAACCTTTGGAGAGGCACCCATGGATGGATTCATGGATGGGATCTACGGATGGGAGATGTGAGTGGGATCCATGGATGAAGATCCATGGATGGGGTTTGGGACGGGATCCATGGATTGGAACCTTTGGAGAGGCACCCATGGATGGGATCCATGGATGGGAACCTATGGAGAAGACCCATGGATGGGAGATGTGGGTGGGACCCATGGATGGTGTTTGGGATGGGATCCATGGATGGGAACCTATGGTGAAGGACCCATGGATGGGAGATGGGGGGTGGGACCCATGGATGGGGGTTTGGGATGGGAATCCATGGAGAAGGACCCATGGATGGATCCATGGATTGGAACCTATGGAGAAGGATCCATTCATGGGATCCATGGATGGGAACCTATGGAGAAGGACCCATGGATGGGATCGATGGATGGAGGTTTGGAATGGGAATCCATGGATGGGAATCTATGGAGAAGGATCCATGGATGGGATCGATGGATGGAGGTTTGGAATGGGAATCCATGGAGAAGGACCCATGGATGGATCCATGGATGGGAACCTATGGAGAAGGATCCGTTCATGGGATCCATGGATGGGAACCTATGGAGAACGACCCATGGATGGGATCCATGGATGGAGGTTTGGAATGGGAATCCATGGCTGGCAACCTATGGAGAAGGATCCATGGATGGGATCCATGGATAGGAACCTTTGGAGAGGCACCCATGGATGGGATCCATGGATGGGAACCTATGGAGAAGACCCATGGATGGGAGATGTGGGTGGGATCCATGGATAAAAATCCATGGATGGGGTTTGGGATGGGAATCCATGGATGGGAACCTTCGGAGAAGGACTCATGGATGGGATCCATGGATGGGAACCTATGGAGAAGACCCATGGATGGGAGATGTGGGTGGGATCCATGGATGAAGATCCATGGATGGGGGTTTGGGATGGGAATCCATGGAAAGGACCCATGGATGGGATCCATGAATGGGACCCATGGATAGGAACCTATGGAGAAGGACCCTTGGGTGGATCCATGGGATCCATGGATGGGGACCCATGAGATCCATGAGGTGGTGGCACCTCCATCCCCAATCTATGGTCCATAGATCCCATCCATGACAATCCATGACCCCAACCCCACCCTCAGGAGATCCATGGGGTGGTGGTGACCTCTCCATCCCAAATCCACGACATCCACGACAATCCATGACCCCAATCCCAACCCCAGGGGATCCATGGGATGGTGGCACCTCTACCCCAGTCCGTGACGTCCATAGCAATCCATGATCCCAACCCCAGGAGATCCATGGGGTGGTGGCACCTCCATCCCCAATCCATGATCCATGGATCCCATCCATGACAATCCATGACCCCAGTCCCACCCCCAGCAGACCCATGGGGTGGTGGTGACATCTCCATCCCCAACCCCAGCAGATCCATGGGGTGGTGGTCTCTCCATCCCCAATCCATGACATCCATGGGGTGGTGGCACCTCCACCCCCAATCCATGATCCATGGATCCCATCCATGACAATCCATGACCCCAACCCCACCCCCACGCGATCCATGGGGTGGTGGTGGCATCTCCATCCCCAGTCCATGACATCCATGGCAATCCATGACCCCAACTCCAAACCCAGGAGATCCATGGGGTGGTGGTGACACCTCCATCCCAAATCCATGGCAACCCATGACCCCACCCCCAGCAGACCCATGGGGTGGTGGTGGCCTCTCCATTCCCAACCCATGACCCCACCCCCAGCAGATCCATGGGGTGGTGGTGGCCTCTCCATTCCCAACCCATGACCCCACCCCCAGCAGATCCATGGGGTGGTGGTGGCCTCTCCATTCCCAATCCATGACCCGACCCCCACCCCCAGCAGACCCATGGGGTGGTGGTGGCCTCTCCATTCCCAGTCCATGACCCCAATCCCACCCCCAGCAGACCCATGGGGTGGTGGTGGCCTCTCCATTCCCAGTCCATGACCCCAATCCCACCCCCAGCAGACCCATGGGGTGGTGGTGACATCTCCATTCCCAGTCCATGACCCCAATCCCACCCCCAGCAGACCATGGGGTGGTGGTGGCACCTCCATCCCAATCCATGACCCCAATCCCACCCCCAGCAGACCCATGGGGTGGTGGTGGCCTCTCCATTCCCAGTCCATGACCCCAATCCCACCCCCAGCAGACCCATGGGGTGGTGGTGACATCTCCATTCCCAACCCATGACCCCAATCCCACCCCCAGGAGCTCCATGGGGTGGTGGTGGCCCCTCCACCCCACGTCTCAGGGGACCCGTGGTGGCACTCCCGGCGCTGCCCGCACTCACTCTCCCATGAAGCCCTTGGAGGTGGAGTGGAAGGAGGCCAGCTCCACCGAGTCCGAGTAGGGCGGCCCCAGCTCCATCAGGACCTTCTTGAAGGAGTGGAAGGCCGAGCCCTGGGCGTAGATGTTGTCCTGGTACACCTGGGTGGGGATGAGGGGACAGCCGGGATGTCACCGCGGGAATTCCGGCTCTTCCCGGGAACGGGGGACACGCCCCCAGGGCAGCCCGGCCCCGCCCACCTCATCGGCCAGCAGGAAGAGCTTCTCCTCGTAGGCGAACTTGATGACCTGCTCCATGCACTCGCGGCTCTGCACCTGGCCTGGGACAGCCGCGGGGCTCAGCCCACCGGGACACGCCACGGGTCCCACCACAGGGATCCCATGGGTCCCACCCGAGATAATCCATGGGTCCCACCACAGGGATATCCCATGGGTCCCACCCGAGATACACCACGGGTCCCACCACAGGGATACCCCATGGGTCCCACCCGAGACACTCCATGGGTCCCACCACAGGGATACCCCATGGGTCCCACCCAAGATAATCCATGGGTCCCACCACAGGGATATCCCATGGGTCCCACCCAAGATAATCCATGGGTCCCACCACAGGGATATCCCATGGGTCCCACCCGAGATACACCATGGGTCCCACCACAGGGATACCCCATGGGTCCCACCCAAGATAATCCATGGGTCCCACCACAGGGATATCCCATGGGTCCCACCCGAGACACTCCATGGGTCCGGTCCCACCACAGGGATATCCCATGGGTCCCACCTGAGATACACCACGGGTCCCACCACAGGGATATCCCATGGGTCCCACCCGAGACACTCCATGGGTCCCACCACAGGGATACCCCATGGGTCCCACCCAAGATAATCCATGGGTCCCACCACAGGGATATCCCATGGGTCCCACCCAAGATACACCATGGGTCCCACCACAGGGATATCCCATGGGTCCCACCCGAGATACACCATGGGTCCCACCACAGGGATACCCCATGGGTCCCACCCAAGATAATCCATGGGTCCCACCACAGGGATATCCCATGGGTCCCACCCGAGACACTCCATGGGTCCGGTCCCACCACAGGGATATCCCATGGGTCCCACCTGAGATACACCACGGGTCCCACCACAGGGATATCCCATGGGTCCCACCCGAGACACTCCATGGGTCCCACCACAGGGATACCCCATGGGTCCCACCCAAGATAATCCATGGGTCCCACCACAGGGATATCCCATGGGTCCCACCCAAGATACACCATGGGTCCCACCACAGGGATATCCCATGGGTCCCACCCGAGATACACCACGGGTCCCACCACAGGAATCCCAGCCAAGATACTCCATGGGTCCCACCACAGGGATCCCATCCCATGGATCCCACCGAGACACTCCACGGGTCCCACCACAGGGATCCCATCCCACCCTATGGATCCCATCCCACGGAACCCATCCCACAGATCCCACCCCATGGATCCCACCTCAGATATCCCACCCCACAGAGCCCATGGATCCCATGGATGCCAACCCACAGATCCCACCCCACAGACCCCACAGACACCACCCCCTGGATCCCACCCCAGGTGTCCCACCCCATCCCATGGATCCCACCTCAGATATGCCACCCCACAGACTCCACGGATCCCCTCGCACAGACCCCACCCCACACGTCTCACCCCACAGCACCCACAAATCCCAGCTCATGGATCCCACCTCCGATATCGCACCCCACAGACCCCACCCCACATGTCTCACCCCACAGCACCCACAAATCCCATCCCATGGGTCCCACCTCAGATAGCCCGCCCCACAGACCCCACAGATCCCATGCAATGGATCCCACCTCAGATAATCCCGCCCCACAGACCCCATCCCACGGATCCCACCTCTGATAATCCCATCCCACAGACCCCATCCCACGGATCCCACCTCAGATAATCCCGCCCCACAGACCCCATCCCACGGATCCCACCTCAGATAATCCCACCCCACAGACCCCATCCCATGGATCCCATCTCTGATACCCCATCCCATGGATTCCACCTCATGGATCCCACCCCATGGATCCCACCCCACAGATCCCACCCCACAGACCCCACAGACCCCATCCCATGGATCCCATCTCTGATATCCCACCCCATGGATTCCACCTCATGAATCCCACCCCATGGATCCCACCTCAGATATCTCACCCCACAGACCCCACCCCATGGATTCCACCCCACAGACCCAGAGATCCCATCCCATGGATCCCACCCCACAGACCTCATCCCAGGTGTCCCACCCCACAGACCCCATGGATCCCATTCCAGCCTACATTTCCCACCCCATGGGTCCCACCTCAGATATCCCACCCCACAGACCCCACCCCATGGATCCCACCCCACAGACCTCATCCCAGGTGTCCCACCCCACAGACCCCCCGTGTCCCACCCCACAGGCCCCATGGATCCCACCCCACAGACCTCATCCCAGATGTCCCACCCCACAGACCCCATGGATCCCACCTCAGATATCCCACCCCACAGACCCCCCACAGGCCCCCCAGATGTCCCACCCCACAGACCCCATGGATCCCACCTCAGATATCCCACCCCACAGACCCCACCCCATGGATCCCACCCCACAGACCCCACCCCATGGATCCTACCCCACAGACCCCATGGATCCCACCCCACACACCCCACAGACCCTGGACCCCTGTTGTCCCACCCCACAGACCCCATGGATCCCATCCCATGGATCCCACCTCAGATATCCCACCCCACAGACCCCACAGACCCCCCGTGTCCCACCCCACTGACCCCATGGGTGCCATCCCATTGATCCCACCTCAGATCCTACAGATCCCAAATCCCATGGATCTCACCCCACAGACCCCATAGATTCCACCCCATGGATTCCACCCCACAGACCCCATCCCATGGATCCCATCTCAGATATCCCACCCCACAGACCCCAGAGATCCCAACCCACATGTCCCATCCCACAGATCCCACCCCACAGACCCCATGGATCCAACCCCATGGATCCCACCCCACAGACCCCACAGATCCCATCCTATGGGTCCTATCCCATGCATCCTGCCTCAGATATCCCACCCCACAGACCCCACAGATCACACCCCACAGATCCCACAGACCCCTCCTCACAGATCCCACCCCCCGTGTCCCACCCCACAGACCCCACAGACCCCACAGCCCCCTCCCCACGGATCCCACCTCAGATATCCCACCCCACAGACCCCACAGATCCCACCCCACAGACCCCACCCCATGGATCCCACCTCAGATATCCCACCCCACAGACCCTGGACCCCAGGTGTCCCACCCCACAGACCCCACAGACCCCACAGACCCCACAGACCCCTCCCCACAGATCCCACCCCACAGACCCCACAGATCACACCCCACAGACCCCACAGACCCTGGACCCCAGGTGTCCCACCCCACAGACCCCACAGACCCCACTGACCCCACAGACCCCTCCCCACGGATCCCACCCCCCGTGTCCCACCCCACAGACCCCACAGACCCCACAGACCCCACAGACCCTGGTCCCCAGGTGTCCCACCCCACAGACCCCACGGATCCCACCCCACAGACCCCACAGACCCCACAGCCCCCTCCCCACGGATCCCACCCCCCAGCCGCCAGCCCCGCCGCCCCCTCGCTTACCGGTGGGGTTGCCGGGGTTGATGATGCAGAGCGCGCGGGGGTTGCAGCGCCGGCGGCCCTCGGACAGCGCCCGGCGCAGCTCGGCCACGTCCAGCGCCCAGCAGCGCTCCTCGGCCAGGTAATAATTGACCTGCGCCGCCTCCAGCTCGGCCAGCGCCGCCGAGTACAGCGGGTACTGCGGGATCGGGATCAGCACCCCCGTGCGCGACGCGCCCGAGCCGCACACCAGCAGCTTCAGCATGTTCTGGGGGGACACAGAGAGGGGACAGTGAGGGGACAGCGAGCGGACAGTGAGGGGACAGTCATGGTGTGGGATAGGGACATGGAGGGGACATGGATGGGGACAGCGCCATCGGGTACTGCGGGATCGGGATCAGCGCCCCCGTGCGCGACGCGCCCGAGCCGCACACCAGCAGCTTCAGCATGTTCTGGGGGGACACGGAGAGGGGACAGTGAGGGGACAGCGAGGGCACAGTGAGGGGACAGCAAGGGGACAGTCAGTGAGTGGGGATCGGGACATGGAGGGGACAGAGAGGGGTCAATCACAGGACAATCAGGGGACAATCAAGGCAATTGGGACATGGAGGTGGAAGCCAGGGGTCGGAGAGGGGACAGCGAGAAGTCAGAGGGGGCGGGAATCGGGACATGGAGGGGACACGGAGGTGACAGTCATGGAGGACACCGAGGGGACAGCCCCGCCGAGTACAGCGGGTACTGCGGGATCGGGATCAGCACCCCCGTGCGCGACGCGCCCGAGCCGCACACCAGCAGCTTCAGCATGTTCTGGGGGGGACACAGAGAGGGGACAGTGAGGGGACAGCGAGGGGACAGCGAGGGGACAGTGAGGGGACAGTCATGGGGGACAGCCCTGCCGAGTACAGCGGGTACTGCGGGATCGGGATCAGCGCCCCCGTGCGCGACGCGCCCGAGCCGCACACCAGCAGCTTCAGCATGTTCTGGGGGGACACACAGGGGACAGTGAGGGGACAGCGGGGGGACAGCGAGGGTGTGGGATAGGGGACAGCGAGGGGACAGTGAGGGGACAGTGAGGGGACAGCAAGGGGACAGTCAGTGAGTGGGGATCGGGACATGGAGGGACAGAGAGGGGTCAATCACAGGACAATCAGGGGACAATCAAGGCAATTGGGACATGGAGGTGGAAGCCAGGGGTCGGAGAGGGGACAGCGAGAAGTCAGAGAGGGCGGGAATCGAGACGTGGAGGGGACAGCGAGGGGACAGTCACGGGGCGGGGATCGGGACATGGAGGGGACAATCAGGGGACAGTCACGGGGCGGGGATCGAGACGTGGAGGGGACAATCAGGGGACAGTCACGGGGCGGGGATCGGGACATGGAGGGGACAGAGATGGGACATTGAGGGGTCAGAGTGGGGTGGGAATCAGGACACGGAGGGGGACAGAGAGGGGACAATCAGGGGACAGTGAGATCGTGGGATGGGGGACAGCGAGGGGACAGAGGGGGGACATTGAGGGGTCACGGAGGGGCGGGAATCGGGACATGGAGGGGGACAGAGCAGGGACAGAGAGGGGACAATCACGGGATGGGAATCGGGACATGGAGGGGACACTGAGGGGACATTAAGGAGTCACAGAGGGGCGGGGATCGGGACATGGAGGGGACAGAGCAGGGACAGAGAGGGGACAATCAGAGAGTGGCATGGGGGACAGTGACAGGACGGAGGGGGGACATTGAGGGGTCAGAGAGGGACCGGGATCGGGACACAGAGGGGACAATCGGGGGACAATCAGGGGACAATCAGGGGATGGGAATGGGGACACTGAGGGGTCAGAGAGGGATGAGAACCAAGATATGGAGGGGACAGCAAGGGGACAATCACGGGGTGGGGATCGGGACATGGAGGGGGCAGAGAGGGGACAGAGAGGGGACATTGGGGCTCAGAGTGGGGTGGGAATCAGGACACGGTGGGGGACAAGGAGGGGACAATCAGGGGACAATCACAGGGTGGGATGGGGGACAGCGAGGGGACAGCGAGGGGATGGACAGGGGACATTGAGGGGTCAGAGTGAGGTGGGAGTCGGGATGTGGAGGGGACAGCGAGGGGACAGTGAGGGGATGGGCTGAGGGGGGAAGCAGGACACTGAGGGGACAGCGAGGGGACAGAGATGGGACATTGAGGGGTCAGAGTGGGGTGGGAATCAAGACATGGAGGGGACAATCAGGGGACAATCACGGGGTGGGATGGGGGACATGGAGGGGACACTGAGGGGACAGCAAGGGGGATGGTGACAGGACAGGTTGTGGCGGCAATCCGGACATGGAGGGGACAATGAGGGGACACCATGGGGTGGGAATCGGGAGATTGTGGGGACAATGAGGGGACATTGAGGGGACAGGTTGAGGTGGGGATCAGGACATTGAGGGGACATTGAGGGGACAGTGAGGGGACAGAGTGGGGTGAGAATCAGGACATTGAGGGGACAATGAGGGGACAAGGCTGAGGTGGAGACAGAGGACATGGACATGGGGACATTGAGGGGACAGTGAGGGGACAGGTTCGGGTGGGGATCAGGACATTGAGGGGACAATGAGGGGACAGTGAGGGGTCAGAGTGAGGTGAGAATCAGGACATTGAGGGGACAAGGTTGAGGTGGAGACAGAGGACATGGACATGGGGACATTGAGGGGACAGCAAAGGGACAGGACTTGGGGGGGACATTGAAGGGACATGGCTGGGGTGGAGAGAGAGGGCGTGGACATGGGGACATCATGGGGACAGTGAGGGGACAGGCTCGGGTGGGGATCAGGACATTGAGGGGACAATGAGGGGACAGTCAGACACGGGTTGTGGTGGCAATCAGGACACTGAGGGGACAGCGAGGGGACAGCACGGGGTGGCCATCAGGACACCGTGGGGACACTGAGGGGACAGTGAGGGGACAGCACGGGGTGGCCATCAGGACATCGTGGGGACACTGAGGGGACAGCGAGGGGACAGCACGGGGTGGCTATCAGGACATCGTGGGGACACTGAGGGGACAGCGAGGGGACAGCACGGGGTGGCCATCAGGACATCGTGGGGACACTGAGGGGACAGCGAGGGGACAGGTTGGGGTGGGAACCATGGGGACAATGAGGGGACACTGTGGGGTGGGAATCAGGACATTGAGGGGACAGAGAGGGGACAGTGAGGGGACAGTGAGGGGACAGTGAGGGGACAGGTTTGGGTGGGAATCACAGAGACATCATGGGGACATTGTGGGGACAATGAGGGGACAGTGGGGGGACAGTGGGGGGACAGATTGGGGTGGGCATGGTGACAATGAGGGGACAGGAGAGCACAGTGAGCACAGGGGACAGCGGGGACAACGGACACGACAGTGGGGACACTGGGGGGACAGAGGGACTCGGGGGGGACATCCCGGGGACAGCCGGACGGTGGCACACGAGGGACAGCGAGGTGACACCGCCCCGCTGTCCCCAGCACAGCGCCACCATCGCCACGGCAACCGCACGGCCCCGGCGACACCGCGGGCAGCTGGCACTGTCCCCAGGGCGGGCGCGGGGACACCAAGTGCCACCAACGCCGAGTGCCACCGCCCCCCCGTCCCCCTCGAGCCACACAAAGGTCCCTTTGTCACCGCCCGCCGTGGGAATGGCCTGGGGGTGGCACCGAGCCCGGGGGGGTGGCACCGAGCCCGGTGTCCCCTCGGTGTCCCCGGGATGTCGCGGGATGGGGGAGGTGGCACCGGTGTCCCCGGGATGGGGGAGGTGGCACCGGTGTCCCCGAGATGTCACGCTATGGGGGTGGTGGCACCACGCTCGGTGTCCCCGGGATGGGGTTGGTGGCACCGGTGTCCCCGGGATGTGGCAGGGGTGGTGGCACCGCCCTCGGTGTCCCCGGGGGTGTGGCGGGATGGGGGGGTGGTGGCATTGGTGTCCCCGGGCTGTCACAGGGGTGGTGGCACCGCGCTTGGTGTCCCCGGGCTGTCACAGGGATGGTGTCCCCGGTGTCCCCGGGATGTCACCGGGCAGGGGTGGTGACACTGAGCCCGGTGTCCCCGGGATGGGGGTGGTGGCACCGTGCTCGGTGTCCCCGGGGTGTCACAGGGGTGGTGTCCCCGGAATGGGGTTGGTGTCCCCGACGTCCCCGGGATGTCACAGGGTGGTGGCACTGATGTCCCCGGGATGTCACTGGGATGGTGGCACCGCGCTTGGTGTCCCCGGGCTGTCACGGGGATGGTGTCCCCACTGTCCCCGGGCTGTCACAGGGTTGGTGTCCCCGGGATGGGGGTGGTGGCACCGTGCTCGGTGTCCCCGGGATGTCACAGGGTGGTGTCCCCGCTGTCCCCGGAATGGGGTTGGTGTCCCCACTGTCCCTAGGATGTCACAGGGTTGGTGTCCCCACTGTCCCCGGGATGTCACAGGGTTGGTGTCCCCGCTGTCCCCGGGCTGTCACAGGGTTGGTGTCCCCGCTGTCCCCGGGATGTCACAGGGGTGGTGTCCCCGCTGTCCCCGGGCTGTCACAGGGTTGTCACAGGGATGGTGTCCCCGGTGTCCCTGGGATGTCACAGGGGTGGTGTCCCCGGTGTCCCCGGGATGTCACAGGGGTGGTGTCCCCACTGTCCCCGGGGTGTCATGGAGGGAGTGTCCCTGGTGTCCCCAGGATGTCACAGGGGTGGTGTCCCTGGGGTGTCGCAGGGGTGGTGTCCCCGGGCTGTCACAGGGGGTGTCCCCGCTGTCCCCGGGCTGTCACAGGGGTGGTGTCCCCGGTGTCCCTGGGATGTCACAGGGGTGGTGTCCCCACTGTCCCTGGGATGGGGTTGGTGTCCCCGCTGTCCCTGGGATGTCACAGGGTTGGTGTCCCCGGGCTGTCCCAGGGGTGGTGTCCCCGGTGTCCCCGGTGTCCCCGTGTCGCGGCCGTGTCGCCGTACCACGATGGCGTCGCTGGCGCCCGTGGACAGGAAGATGTCGTCGGCCTTGGCGGGGACGCCGCCGTCGCGGCGCTCGATGTAGCGCGCCACGCTCTCGCGCACCATCTGCACCCCGGGGCTGGCGCTGTACGAGCCTGGGGACACGGGACACACGCACTGTCACCTCCCCGTGCCGGGGTGGTGGCACTTCATCGCATGGGGGGGACATGGGGGAGGGAGGGGGACAGAGGACGCCGGGGGGTATGGGGTGTTGGGGACATTGGGGACGTTGTGGACATTGTGGGGACATTGGGGATGTTGGGAGACACTGGGGACATTGGGGGACATTGGGGGACACTGGGGACTTTGGGACTTTGGGGACTTTGGAGGTATTGGGGACATTGTGGATGTGGGGACACTGGGGACACAGGGGACAGACACACACACTGTCACCTCCCCTGGGGACACGGGGGACAGACACACACACTGTCACCTCCCCTGGGGACACGGGGGACAGACACACACACTGTCACCTCCCCTGGGGACACGGGGGACAGAGGCACTGTCACCTCCCCATGCCGCGGTGGTGGCACCTCATCACTGGGGGGTGGCACTTCCCCCGGTGGTGGCACTTCATCGGGTGGGGGGGACATCGGGGAGGGAGGGGGACAGAGGACACCGGGGGTGTTGGGGATGTTGGGGACACTGGGGACATTGGGGATGTTGGGGTCATTGGAGATGTTGGGGACATTGAGGACTTCGGGGACTTTGGGGACATGGGGGGATATTGGGGATGTTGGGGATACAGGGGACACTGGGGACACTGGGGACAGGGGACAGCGACATTGTCACCTCCCCACGCCCGGGGTGGTGGCACCTCACTGGGTGGGGGGGACATCGGGGTGGAGGGGACTTTGGGATGGGAGGGGAGACACTGGGGACATTGGGGACATTGTGGATGTTGGGGTGCATTGGGGACATTTGGGGCATTGGGGACATTGGGGACATTGGGGACATTTGGGGATATTGGGGACTTTGGGGACATCAGAGACACTGGGGACATTTGGGACGTTGGGGACATTGGGGATTTTGGGACATTTGGGACGTTGCGGACATTGGGAGATATTGGGGACATTGGAGACATTGGGGGCTTCGGGGACTTTGGAGGTATTGGGGACACTGTGGGGACATTGGGCATTGGGGACACTGGGGACATTGGGGATACTTGGGGCATTGGGGACACTGGGGACAGCCACACTCCCCATCCCCAGGTGGTGGCACCTCACTGGGTGGGGGGGACATCGGGGTGGAGGGGGGACAGAGGACACGGGGGGTGTTGGGGACGTTGGGGACATTGGGAATGTTGGGGACATCAGGGACATTGGGGGACATTGGGGACAGTGGGGACTTTGGAGGTATTGGGGACATTGTGGGGCATTGGGGACAGTGGCATTGTCACCTCCCCATCCCCTGGGGGGTGGCACTTCATCGGGTGGTGGCACTTCACAGGGTGGTGGGGACATTGGGATGGAGGGGGACAGAGGACACCGGGGGTGTTGGGGATGTTGGGGACATTTGGGGCATTGGGGACATTGGGGGACATTGGGGACACTGAGGGACTGGGGGATATTGGGGGCATTGGGGACATTGGGGACAGTGGGGACATTGAGAGACTGGGGGACATTGGGGACATTGGGGACATTGGGGGGATGTTGGGGACATGGGGGAGACATTTGGGACGTTGGGGGCATTGGGGACACTGGGGACATTGGGGGGCATTGGGGACATTGTGGATTTTGGGACATTGAGATATTGGGGACGTTGGGGTCACTGGAGATGTTGGGGACATTGGGGACAGGGGTGACATTGGGGGGACATGGGAGACATTGGGAAATTTGGGATATGGGGACATTGGGGGGACATTGAGCATTGTGGGGACATTGGGGACATTTGGGGCATCGGGGACATCGGGGACATCGGGGGGACATTGGGGACATTGGGGACATTTGGGACATTGGGGACATTGGGGATGTTTGGGACATTGGGGACATTTGGGGGACATTGGGGACATTGGGGACATTGGCGGGACACTGGGGACATTGGGGACATTTGGGGGACATTTGGGACATTGGGGACATTGGGGATGTTTGGGACATTGGGGACATTGGGGGGACATCAGGGGGACATTGGGGACGTTGGGGGTACGTTGGGCACTGGGGACATTGGGGACACTGCGGGGATGTTGGGGACGTTGGGGGGACATTTGGGACATTGGGGACATTGGGGATGTTTGGGATATTGGGGACATTGGGGACATTGGGGACGTTGGGGGCGTTGGGGGGACATTTGGGGGACATTGGGGACATTGGGGACATTGGGGACGGGTGGAGTTGGCATTTGGGATTTTGGGGTTTGGGGCATTTTGGGGTTTGTTGGGTGCAGAATTTTTTGGGTTTTGGGGTCGGTGGATTTGGGATTTTGGGGTTTGTGGGATTTGGGATTTAAGGGATTTTAGGATTTTCAGCGTCGAATTTGGGATTTTGGGGTTTCTTGGATTTGGGATTTAAGGGATTTTGGGATTTTCAATGTTGAATTTGGGATTTTGGGGTTTGTGGGATTTAAGGGATTTTAGGATTTTCAGTGTTGAATTTGGGATTTTGGGGTTTTGTGGGATTTGGGATTTAAAGGATTTTAGGATTTTCAGCGTCGAATTTGGGATTTTGGGGTTTTGTTGGATTTGGGATTTAAAGGATTTTGGGATTTTCAGCGTTGAATTTGGGATTTTGGGTTTCGTTGGATTTGGGATTTAAGGGATTTTGGGATTTTCAGCGTTGAATTTGGGATTTTGGGATTTAAGGGATTTGGGATTTAAGGGATTTTAGGATTTTCAGCGTTGAATTTGGGATTTTGGGGTTTGTGGGATTTGGGATTTAAGGGATTTTGGGATTTTGGGGTTTGTGGGATTTGGGATTTAAGGGATTTTGGGATTTTCAGCGTTGAATTTGGGATTTTGGGGTTTGTGGGATTTGGGATTTTCTGGGATTTTGGGATTTTCAGCGTTGAATTTGGGATTTTGGCGTTTGTTGGATTTGGGATTTAAGGGATTTTGGGATTTTCGGCGTTGAATTTGGGATTTTGGGGTTTGTGGGATTTGGGATTTGGCATTTTGGAGTTTGGAATTTGGGATTTTGGAGTTTGATTTGGGATTTGTGGGATGTTGGGGCTTGTGTGATTTTGGGATTTGTTGGATTTGGGATTTTGGGATTTGTTGGGTCTGGGATTTTGGAGTTTGGGATTTGGGATTTTGGAGTTTGGGATTTTGGATTTGTGGGATTTTGGGGCTTGTGTGATTTTGGGATTTGTTGGATTTGGGATTTTGCAATTTTGGGATTTGGGATTTTGGGATTGGCTGGTTTTGGGGTTTTGGGGCTTATGGGATATTGGGATGTTGGGATTTTTTGGATTTGGGATTTTTGGGATTTTGGGGTTAGTTGGATTTGCGATTTGGGATTCTCGGATTTCAGATTTTGGTATGTTGGGATTTGGGGTTTTGGGACTGTTTGTATTTGGGATTTTGGGGTTTGTTTGTATTTGGGATTTTGGGGTTTGTTTGTATTTGGGATTTTGGGATGTTTTGGATTTGGCATTTTGGGGTTTTGGGGGTTTGGGATTTTGGGATTTGGGGTTTTTTTGGGGATTTTGGGATATTTGGGTGCCACCCACCCACGCTGTGTCCCCTCCAGCAGGCGCTGGGCGCTCCTCGGGCTGCGATTTTTGGGGGTTTTTGTGGGGTTTTGGGCTGTGTTTGATTTGGGATTTTGGGGTTTCTGGGGTTTGGGAATTTGGGGTTTGGGTTTTTTTGGGATTTTGGGATATTTTGGGGTGTTTCAGGTGCCACCCACCCACGCTGCCGGCCCCGCAGGGATCCAGCAGGCGCCGGGCGCTCCTTGGGGTTTTGGGGTTTGCGTGGGATTTTGGGATTTCGGGGTTTGTTGGATTTGGGATTTTGGGGTTTGTTGGATTTGGGATTTGGGGTTTTGGGGTTTGTTGGATTTGGGATTTTGGGGTTTGTTTGATTTGGGGTTTTGGGGATTTGTTGGTTTTGGGGTTTTTTGGGGACTTTGGGGATTTTGGGGATTTTTGGGGTGTTTTGTCACCCACCCACGCTGCCGCCCCCGCAGGCCTCCAGCAGGCGCCGCGCGCGCTCCTTGGCGTCGCTGGGCACCGACTCGTCCTTCATCAGCTCCGGGCACACGCACAGCGCTGTCACCTGCCGGGGACACCGACACGCTGGTGACACCGCCACGGGGACACCGCCACGGTGACACCGACATGGTGACACTGCCACGGTGACACCACCACAGTGACACCGCCACGGTGACACCGCCACGGTGACACCGACATGGTGACACTGCCACGGGGACACCACGGTGACACCGCCAAGGTGACACCAGGGTGACACCGCCAAGGTGACACTGCCACGGTGACACCGCCACGGTGACACCACGGTGACACCACGGGGACACCGACATGGTGACACCACCACGGTGACACCGACATGGTGACACTGCCACGGGGACACCACGGTGACACCGCCAAGGTGACACCAGGGTGACACTGCCACGGTGACACCACGGTGACACCACGGGGACACCGACATGGTGACACCAGGGTGACACCACGGTGACACCGCCACGGTGACACCGCCACGGGGACACCGCCACTGTGACACCACCATGGTGACACCACAGTGACACTGCCACGGTGACACTGCCACGGTGACACCGCCACGGTGACACCGCCACGGTGACACCGGGGGTGGCCGCCCCCGCATCCCCCCGCGCCCCCCGGGCCGTACCTGGCGCAGGAAGGTGATTGGCTGCTGCCCCATGGCGTGCGCGTCACCGATGTTGGCCTTGATCACCTCGGTGAAGGGCTTGGGGACACCCTGGGGACACGGGGACAGCGGTGAGGGGACGGCGATGGGGACAGGGGGGACAGCGATGGGGACACAGGGATGAGGATGGGGACACAGGGACAGGGATGGGGACAGGGATGGGGACAAGGGGACACCCTGGGGACACCCTGGGGACAAAGGGACAGCTGTGAGGGGATGGCGATGGGGACACAGGGATGGGGACGGGGACAGGGATGGGGACAGGGGGACAGTGGGGACACCCTGGGGACAAGGGACAGCGGTGAGGGGACAGTGATGGGGACAGGGATGGGGACAGGGACTGCAGAGGCAGGGACAGGGATGGGGATGGGGACAAGGGACAGGGATGGGGGGACAGTGGGGACACCCTGGGGACAAGAGACAGGGATGGGGACAAAGGGACAGGGACCAGGGACAGGGATGGGGATGGGGACAAAGGGATGGGGACAAACGACAAGGACGGGGACAGGGATGAGGGACAGAAATAGGGACAAGGGGACAGGGATAGGGACAGTGGGGACAGGGATGGGGACAGGTGACGGGGACAAGGATGGGGACAAGGAACAGGAATGAGGACAAAGGACAGGGATGGGGACAAGGGGAGGGGACAAGGACAGGGACAGCAATGGGGACAGGGATGACAGGGACAGGGACAGGGACAGAACCAGGTCACAGCTCACGACCCCACTCGGGGCTGTCCCCACCCAGGGCCACCCCTGCTGTCACTGTCGCTGTCACTGTCACTGTCACTGTCACTGTCACTGTCACCACCAGGGCGGTGGCGCCACCCCCGTAATGTCCCCTGTGCTGGGAGCAGCCGCGACCTCGGGGACCCCGGGGACCTTGGGGACCTTGGGGACCTTTGGGGACCTCGGGGACCTTGGGGACCTCGGGGACCTTGGGGACCTTGGGGACCTTTGGGGACCTTGGGGACCTTGGGGACTTCGGGACTTTGGGGACATTGGGGACACTGAGGGGACACTGAGGGGACACTGAGGGGACATTGAGGGGACATTGAGGGGACACTGAGGGGACACTGAGGGGACATTGGGGGGACATTAAAACCCGGGATTTTTTGGCGGGAAAATCTCTTTTTTTGGGGGGGGGGAAAATATTTTTTGGGGCAGGAACAAATTCTTTTTTTGGGGAAAACCATTCCTTTTTTGGGGGGAAAATTTCCTTTTTTGGGGAAAACCAATCCTTTTTTGGGGGGGAGAAGTTTCCTGTTTTGGGGCAAACCATTCCTTTTTTGGGGGGGAGAAGTTTCCTTTTTTGGGGCAAACCATTCCTTTTTTGGGGGGAAAATTTCCTTTTTTGGGGCAAACCATTCCTTTTTTGGGGGGAAAGTTTCCTTTTTTAGGGAAAACCATTCCTTTTTTGGGGGGAAAGTTTCCTTTTTTAGGGAAAACCATTCCTTTTTTGGGGCAGGAACAAATTCCTTTTTTGGGGAAAACCATTCCTTTTTTGGGGGGGGAAATTTCCTTTTTTGGGTACATAAAAAAACCTTTTTTGGGAGAAAAGCGTTTTCTTTTTGGGGGGCATAAATTCCTTTTTTTGGGGGAAAAATTTCCTTTTTTGGGGGCATAAAAATTTCTCTTTTTTGGGATAAAAATCCCATTTTTTGGGGAAAAAAATCTTTTTATGGGGGGCATAAAAACCTCTTTTTTGTGGGGAAAATTATTTTTTCGGGGCAGGAAAAAAATCCTTTTTAGGGGAAAAAGATTCCTTTTTTTGGCGTAAAAATTCCTTGTTTTGGGGGAAATTTTTCCTTTTTTGGGGGCATAAAACCCTTTCTTAGGGGAAAAAAATTTCTCGTTTTTGAGAAAAAAAATCTCATTTTAGGGGGATAAACCCCCTTTTTGGGGGCATAAACCCCCCTTTTTGGGGGGAAATTATTATTTTTTTTTATTATGGGAAAAATTCCCTTTTTTGGGCTAAAAAAATCCCTTCTTTGGGGGGAAAAAATCTTTTTTTGGGGGGTAAAAATTCTTTTTTGGGGGGTAAAAAATTCTTTTTTGGGAGGTAAGAAATCCCTTTTATGGGGGCATAAAATCCCATTTTGGGGGTAAAAATCCCATTTTTGGGGTGTTTATGGGGCAGGAGGGGCCAAGTTTGGGGTGCCCCGTTTGGGGAGGGGGGAAAGGGAGGGAACCAAAATTTGGGGTGGTCCCGATTTTGGGGTTGGGGGTCCCAATTTTGGGGTCGGGGGTCCCAATTTTGGGGTCGAGGGGTCCCGGTTTTGGGGGGAGCTCTCCGAGTTTTGGGGGTCCCGATTTTGGGGTTGGGGTCCCGGTTTTTGGGGGGGGGTCCCGATTTTGGGGGCTCCTGATTTGGCGGGAGGTGTCCGAGTTTTGGGGTCCCGATTTTGAGGGTCCCGATTTGGGAGTTTGGAGGGTCCCGATTTTGGGGTTGGGGGTCCCGATTTGGGGTTGGGGGTCCCGATTTTGGGGGTCCCGATTTTGAGGGTCCCGATTTGGGAGTTTGGAGGGTCCCGATTTTGGGGTTTGGGGGTCCCGATTTGGGGTTTAGGGGTCCCGATTTTGAGGGTCCCGATTTGGGAGTTTGGGGGGTCCCGATTTTGGGCTTTGGGGGTCCCGATTTGGGGTTTTGGGATCCCGATTTTGGGGTTTGGGGGTCCCGGTTTGGGTTCGTGGTCCCGATTTTGGGGTCAGGGGTCCCGATTTTGGGGTCGGGGATCCCGGTTTGGGGGTCCCGATTTGGGGGGAGATCTCCGATTTTGGGGGGTCCCGATTTCGGGGTTGGGGATCCCGATTCTGGGGGTCCCGATTTGGGGGAGGTGTCCGAGTTTTGGGGTCCCGGTTTGGGGTTTCTCCCCGTTTTTGGGGCAATACCCGGGTTTGGGAACGGGGGTCCCGGTTCTGGGGGGGGTTATCCCGGTTTGGGGCCAGGTTATCCCGATCCCGGGAGGGTTATCCCGGTTCTAGGGGTGTTATCCCCGTTCTGGGAGGGTTATCCCGGTTCTGGGGGTGTTATCCCGGTTCTGGGGGTGTTATCCCCGTTCTGGAGGAGTTATCCCGGTTCTAGGGGTGTTATCCCGGTTCTGGAGGGGTTATCCCGGTTCTAGGGGTGTTATCCCCGTTCTGGAGGAGTTATCCCGGTTTGGGGTTGGGATATCCCGGTTTTGGGGGGTTATCCCGGTTTGGGGTTGGGATATCCCGGTTTTGGGGGGTTATCCCGGTTCTGGGGGGGTTATCTCGGTTCTGGGGGAGCTATCCCGGTTTGGGGTTGGGATATCCCGGTTTTGGGGGGTTTATCCCGGTTTGGGGTCGAGTTATCCCGGTTCATGGAGAGTGTTCCCGGTTTAGGGGTGGCTATCCCAGTTTGGGGTCGGGATATCCCGGTTCTGGGGGTTTATCCCGGTTCTGGGGGGTTTATCCCTGTTTGGGGTCGGGATATCCCGGTTTGGGGTCGGGTTATCCCAATCCCGGGAGGGTTATCCCGGTTCTGGGGGTGTTATCCCGGTTCTGGGGGGGTTATCCCGGTTTGGGTTGGGATATTCCGGGTTTGGGGGGCTTATCCCGGTTCTGGTAGGGTTATCCCGGGTTGGGGTTGGGTTATCCCTGTTCTGGGGTGTTATCCCGGTTCTGGGGGAATTATCCCGGTTCTGGGGGAGTTATCTCCGTTCTGGGAGGGTTATCCCGGTTCTGGAGGGGTTATCCCGGTTCTTGGGGGTTTATCCCGGTTCTGGGAGGGTTATCTCGGTTCTAGGGGTGTTATCCCGGTTCTGGGGGTGTTATCCCGGTTCTGGGGGGGTTATCCCCGTTCTGGAGGGGTTATCCCGGTTTGGGGTTGGGATATCCCGGTTTTGGGGGGTGTATCCCGGTTCTGGGAGGGTTATCCCGGTTCTGGGGGGGTTATCCCGGTTCTGGGGGGTTTATCCCGGTTCTGGGGGGGTTATCCCGGGTTGGGGTTGGGTTATCCCGGTTCTGGGAGGGTTATCCCGGTTCTGGGAGGGTTATCCCGGGTTGGGGTTGGGTTATCTCGGTTCTGGGGGGGTTATCCCGGTTCTGGGGGAATTATCCCGGTTCTGGGGGAGTTATCTCCGTTCTGGGAGGGTTATCCCAGTTCTGGAGGGGTTATCCCGGTTCTTGGGGGTTTATCCCGGTTCTGGGAGGGTTATCTCGGTTCTAGGGGTGTTATCCCGGTTCTGGGGGTGTTATCCCCGTTCTGGAGGGGTTATCCCGGTTTGGGGTTGGGATATCCCGGTTTTGAGGGGTTATCCCGGTTCTGGGGGGGTTATCCCGGTTCTGGGGGGGTTATCCCGGGTTGGGGTTGGGATATCCCGGTTCTGGTAGGGTTATCCCGGTTCTGGTAGGGTTATCCCTGTTCTGGTAGGGTTATCCCGGTTCTGGTAGGGTTATCCCGGTTCTGGGGGGGTTATCCCGGTTCTGGGAGGGTTATCTCGGTTCTAGGGGTGTTATCCCGGTTCTGGGGGTGTTATCCCCGTTCTGGAGGGGTTATCCCGGTTTGGGGTTGGGATATCCCGGTTTTGAGGGGTTATCCCGGTTTGGGGTTGGGATATCCCGGTTTTGAGGGGTTATCCCGGTTCTGGGGGGGTTATCCCGGTTCTGGGGGGGTTATCCCGGGTTGGGGTTGGGTTATCCCGGGTTGGGGTTGGGTTATCCCGGTTCTGGTAGGGTTATCCCGGTTCTGGGAGGGTTATCTCGTTTCTGGGGGAATTATCCCGGTTCTGGGGGAGTTATCTCCGTTCTGGGGGCGTTATCCCTGTTCGGGATCGCCTTCTCCCGGTCCAGGACTGAGTGTCCCGGTTCAGGGTCGGACTGTCCCGGTTCAGGGCTGGGTTCTCCCGGTCTGGGAAGGGCTGTCACGGTTCGGGGTCAACTTCTCCCGCTCCGGGACGGGCTGTCCCGTTCCTGGGGGCATTTCCCGGTCCCGGACTGAGTGTCCCGGTTCAGAGCCGGGTTCTCCCGGTCCCGGACAGATTGTCCCGGTTCCTGGGCGTATTTCCCGGTTCCAGACTGAGTGTCCCGGTTCAGGGCCGGGTTCTCCCGGTACAGGACAGATTGTCCCGGTTCAGAGCCGGGTTCTCCCGCTCCCGGACAGAGTTTCTCTGCCCAGGGCGGGATTGTCCCGGTTCGGGATCGCCTTCTCCCGTTCCAGGGCGGGCTGTCCCGGTTCGGGGCTGGCTTTTCCCGGTTCTGGGGGGCGATTCCCGGCCCGGTGTCCCCTTCTCCCGCTCCGCTCCGTCCCGTCCCTTTCCCCGGGGGCTGTCCCGCTCCGGTCCTGTCCCGCTCGGGCTTGTCCCGGGTCATTCCGGGGTTACCTTGCGCAGCTCCTGCTCGATCTCCATGGCGCGGATGACGATGGGGCCGCGCACCGCGTACTCGACGCGGCGGATCGCGGGGTTCATCGTCTCGGGGCTCAGCACCGGGCCCCGCCGCGCCGCCGAGCCCGCGCCCGCCGCCGCCGCCGCCGCCGCCATCGCCAGGAGCCTGCGGGGCCGCAGCGCCCTCAGCGCCCGCATCGGCACCGACCGCGACAGCCCGGGACAGCAGCGGGGACACCGCCCCCGGGGCAACGGGCAGGGACCGCGACCGCGGGGAGGGACAACGGGGACAGCCCGGGACAGCAGCGGGGACACCGCCCCCGGGGCAACGGGCAGGGACAACGGGGACAGCGGGGAGGGACAACGGGGACAGCCCGGGACAACGGTCACACCGCCCCCGGGACAACGGGCAGGGACGGGGGGACAGCCGGGACAGCCCGGGACAGCCCGGGACAACGGTCACGACAACCGCCCCCGGGGCAACGGGCAGGGAGCGGGACAACCCGGGACAACGGGGAGGGACGGGGGGACAGCCCGGGACAATCACGATACCGCCCCCGGGGCAAAGGGGACAGCCCGGGACAGCCCGGGACAACGGTCACGACACCGCCCCCGGGGCAACGGGCGGGGATGGGGGGACCCCGGGACAACGGCGGCGACACCGGCCCCGGACAGCCGGGACAATCGCGACACCGCCCCCGGGGCAACGGGGGAGGGACGGGGAGACCCCGGGACAACGGCGCCGCCGCCTCGGCGACAGCGAGAGGGGGAGCGGGGACAGAGGGACGATCGCGACAGCGCCCCGGGAGGGGAAGGGAGGGACGGGGACAGCGCCCCGGAGCCCCGGGGCCGCCCCGGTACCCCCAAAGCTGCCCCGGGGCCGCCCCCCGGTACCCCCGCAAGCCGCCCCGGGCGCTCTGGGCCGAGCGGAGCCTCCCCGGGCCGCGGCAACAGCGGCAACGGCGGCAACGGCAGCGGGCACGGGGCAAACGGGGCACCGGGGCAACGGGCACGGGACAACAGGGCACCGGGGCAACGGGCACGGGGCAACAGGGGCAACGGGCACGAGGCAAACGGGGCACCGGGGGCAACGGGCACGGGGCACCGGGGCAACGGGCACGGGGCAAACGGGCACGGGGCAAACGGGGCAGGGGCGCCGTGACAACGGGCACGGGGCACCGGGGGGCGGCGGGGACAGCGGGGACAGCGGGGAGGGGACAGGGACACCGAGAAAGATGGGGCAGCGGCAGCGGGAACGGGGCTGGCACGGGGAGGGGACACCGGGAACGGGACACCGGGAATGGGACTGGCACCGGGAATGGGACATCGGGAACGGGACTGGCACCGGGGGCAGCTGGCACGGGGAGGGGACACCGGGAACAGGATACCGGGAACGGGACTGGCACCGGGGGCAGCTGGCACGGGGGGGGACAGAGAAGGGGACACCGGGAACGGGACATTGGGAATGGGACTGGCACCGGCACCGGCACCAGGGACAGATGGCACCGGCACCGGGCACGGGGACAAACAGGGAAAGGGACACCGGGAATGGGGACAAACAGGGAAAGGGACACCGGGAATGGGACTGGCACCGGCACCGGCACCAGGGACAGATGGCACGGGCACCGGGCACGGGGATGGCACAGGGAAAAGGACACCGGGAATGGGGACAAACAGGGAAGGGGACACCGGGAACGGGACTGGCACCGGGAACAGCTGGCACTGGGGTGGCACCGGGCACGGAGACAGGGATGGGACACCGAGAAACGGACACCGGGAATGGGACTGGCACCGGCACCGGCGGCAGCTGGCATGGGGTGGGACAGAGAAGGGGACACCGGGAATGGGACACCGGGAACGGGACTGGCACCGGCACCGGCACCAGGGACAGATGGCACCGGCACCGGGCACGGAGACAAACAGGGATGGGGACACCGGGACTGGCACTGGCACCGGCACCGGGCACGGGGAACGGGGGTGGCACCGGGAAGGGGACACCAGGAATGGGACACCGGGAATGGGACTGGCACTGGGAACAGCTGGCACGGGGGTGGCACCGGGCACGGGGACAGGGATGGGACACCGGGAACGGGACACTGGGAACGGGACTGGCACCGGGGACACCTGGCACGGGGGTGGCACTGGGAAGGGGACACCGGGAATGGGGACACCGGGATGGGGGACAAACAGGAACGGGACAGCGGGAACGGGACTGGCACCGGGGGCAGCTGGCACGGGAGTGGCACCGGGAATGGGACACCGGGATGGGGACAAACAGGAACGGGACAGCGGGAACGGGACTGGCACCGGGGGCAGCTGGCACGGGAAGGGGACACCGGGATGGGACACCGAGAATGGCACCGGCACCGGGGAGCAGGAGTGGCACCGGGAATGGGACACCGGGAATGGGACTGGCACCAGCACCGGCGATGGGGACAGGTGGCACGGGAGTGGCACCGGGGAACGGGGGTGGCACCGGGAAGGGACACCGGGAATGGGACATCGGGAACGGGACTGGCACCGGGGACGGCTGGCACGGGAGTGGCACCGGGAATGGGACACCGGAATGGGACACCAGGATGGAGACAAACAGGGATGGGACACCGGGAACGGGACTGGCACCGGCACCGGGCACGGGGGTGGCACAGGGAAGGGGACACTGGGAATGGGACACCGGGATGGGGACAAACAGGGATGGGGACACCGGGAACGGGACTGGCACCGGGGGACAGCTGGCACGGGAATGGGACACCGGGATGGGGACAAACAGGGATGGGACAACGGGAACAGGGACATCGGGACTGGCACCGGCATCAGGGACAGCTGGCACGGGAGTGGCACCGGGACCGGGACACTGGGACACCGGGACACCAGGAATGAGACTGGCACCGGGGACAGCTGGCACGGGGGTGGCACCGGGAAGGGGACACCGGGACCGAGCACGTGGCAGCGGGGACAGCGGGCACAGCAGGGACAGGGGTGGCACCGGGGACAACGGGCACAGGGAAAGGGACACCGGGAGCGGGCACAGGGATCGGGGGTGGCACCGGGAACGAGGGTGGCACCGGGGACAGCTGGGACAGGGACAGAGGTGGCACCGGGGACAATGGGCACAGGGACAGAGGTGGCACCGGGGACAATGGGCACAGGGAACGGGCACGTGGCAGCGGGAACGGGCACATGGCAAGGGTGACAGCGGGCACAGGGACAGCTGGGATGGGGACAGGGGTGGCACCGGGGACAACGGGCACAGGGAAAGGGACAGCGGGAGCGGCACGTGGCACCGGGGACGGGGGTGGCACCGGGGACAGCTGGGACAGGGACAGAGGTGGCACCGGGGACAATGGGCACAGGGACAGGAGTGGCACCGGGAATGGGGACGTGGCAAAGGGTGACAGCGGGGACAGAGGTGGCACGGGGACACTGGGAAAGGGGGAGTGGCACTGGGGACAACGGGCACAGTGAAATGGGTGGCACCGGGACAGGGAGTGGCACCGAAAAGGGGACAACGGGCACAGGGAATGGGACAATGCGGGGGGGGGAGGTGGCACTGGGGACAACGGGCACGGGGAACGAGGGTGGCACCGGGAACGGGACACAGGGACAGGGGGTGGCACCAGGAAGGGGACAACGGGCACGGGGGGTGGCACTGGGGACAACGGGCACGGGGAACGGGGGTGCCACCGGGAAGGGGACAGCGGGACAGGGGGTGGCACCAGGAAGGGGACAACGGGCACGGGGGTGGCACCGAGAAGGGAACACCGGGCAGGGGACAACAGACACGGGGGTGGCACTGGTGACAACTGACACGGGTGGCACTGGGGACAACGGGCAGCGGGCATGGGGGTGGCACCGGGCAGGGGGGGTGGCACCGGGCCAGCGCCACCGCCCGGGTTGGGGGACAGCGACACGCGGGTGGCGGGGCACGAGGGGGGTGCGGGAATTGGGGAGCCCAGCCCCGCCCCCCGCCCCAATGTCCCCAATGTCCCCAATGTCCCCAATTGTCCCCAATTGTCCCCAAGCCCCGCTCACATCGCCCCCCAGCGGCTCCAACCGCCGCGCCCGCGCCGGCCACGCCCCCCGGCTGTCAATCAGGTGATGTCACGCCCCACTCGGTGCTGATTGGGTGAGGGCGAGGGGGGCGTGTCCGGGAGAGACCAAAATGCGGCGGGGGGGGATTCGGGGCAACCCCCCCCCCCCTTTTTTTTGGGGTTCTGATGGATTCGCCCGTTTAGGGACCCAATGGGGGATCCCCAAAAATTGGGGACCTCGAAGAGCCCCAAAATTCGGGATCCTATGGACCCCATAAAATTGGGGGACCCCACAGAATACCCCAAAAATTGGGGGCCCCAAAGACCCCCCAAAATTAGGGGACTCTATAGAGCACCCCCAAAATTAGGGGACCCCATAATTTGGGACCCCATAGACCTCCCAAAAATTAAGAGACCCCATAGACCCCCCCCCCCCAAAATTAGGGGTTCCTATAGACCCCCCCCAAAATTAGGGACCTCATAGAGCCCCCAAAATTAGGAATCCTATAAAAGCCCCCAAAATTTGGGACCCCATAGACCCCAGAATTAGGGGACCCCATAGACCCCCCCCAGAATTGGGGGTCCCCATAATTGGGGGTCCCTATGGACCCCCCCCCCCCAAAATTAGGAGAGCCCATAGACCCCCCCCATAATTAGGGGTCCCTATGGAGCCCCCCAAATCAGAAACCCCACAGACCCCAAAATTAGGGGAACCCAAGGAACCCCCGAAATTAGGGATCCTGTAGACCCCAAAAAATTGGGGACCCCAAAAATTAGGGGACCTCACAGACCCCATAATTGGGGGTCCCTATAGAACTCCCCCCTAATTAGGGACCCCATAAATCCCCTAATTAGAGACCCAATAAACCCCAATTAGGGACCCCAAAAATCCCCATAGGGACCCCCAAAAATCCCCAGTAGGGACCCCCAAAAATCCCCATTAGAGACCCCAAAAATCCCCATAGGGACCCCATAAATCCCTATTAGGGACCCCAAAAATCCCCAATAGAGACCCCAAAAATCCCCCATTAGAGACCCCCATAAATCCCCATAGGGACCCCATAAATCCCCATAGGGACCCCATAAATCCCCACTAGGGACCCCATAAAACCCCCATTAGAGACCCAATAAACCCCAATTAGGGACCCCATAAATCCCCATTAGGGACCCCATAAATCCCTATTAGGGACCCCCAAAAATCCCCATAGGGACCCCATAAATCCCCACTAGGGACCCCATAAACCCCCATTAGAGACCCAATAAACCCCAATTAGGGACCCCAAAAATCCCCATTAGGGACCCCATAAACACCCCCTTAAGAGACCTCATAAACCCCCATTACTGACCCCATAAATCCCCCAAATTCCCCCATTTAGAATCCCCTAAAATGGCAAAACCCCAAATCCCATTTTCCCCTAAACCCCTCCCTTTAGGATCCCCCAAATTCCCCCTTTAGGATCCCCCAAATTCCCCCTTTAGGATCCCCCAAATTCCCCCAAATTCCCTCATTTAGGATCCACCAAATCCCATTTCCACCCCAAATTCCCCCATTTAGGATCCCCTAAAATGAGAAAACCCCAAACCCAATTTCCCCTAAATTTAGGATCCCCTAAATCCCATTTTCCCCCTAAATCCCCCCATTTAGGACCCCCCCAAATTCCCCATTTAGGATCTCCCAAATTCCCCCTTCGGGATCCCCTATTTGCCCCCAAATTTCCCCTTTAGGACCCCCCAAACCGCCCGACCCCAAACCCCATTTCCCCCCACATTCCCCACTCAGGATCCCCCAAATTCCCCCATTTAGGATCCCCCAAATTCCCCCATTTCGCCCCAAATTCCCCCATTTGGGACCCCCCAAATTCCCCCATTTGGGACCCCCAAATTCCCCCATTTAGGTTCCCCCAATTCCCCCATTTCCCCCCAAATTCCCCCCCTTTGGGACCCCCCAAATTCCCCCATTTCCCCCAAATTCCCCCATTTGGGCCCCCCAAATTCCCCATTTCCCCCCAAATTCCCCCATTTGGGACCCCCCAAATTCCCCCATTTAGGATCCCCAAAATTCCCATTTCCCCCCAAATTCCCCCATTTGGGACCCCCCAAATTCCCCCATTTCCCCCCAAATTCCCCCATTTGGGACCCCCCAAATTTCCCCATTTCCCCCCCAAATTCCCCCATTTGGGACCCCCCCAAATTCCCCCATTTCCCCCAAATTCCCCCATTTAGGACCCCCCAAATTCCCCCATTTCCCCCCAAATTCCCCCATTTGGGACCCCCAAATTCCCCCATTTCCCTCAAATTCCCCCATTTCCCCCCAAATTCCCCCATTTGGGACCCCCCAAATTTCCCCATTTCCCCCCAAATTTCCCCATTTAGGATCACCCATTTCCCCCAAATTCCCCCATTTGGGACCCCCCAAATTCCCCCATTTCCCGCCCCAAATTCCCCCTTTTGGGACCCCCCAAATTCCCCCCATTTCCCCCAAATTTCCCCTTTAGTTCCCCCCAAATTCCCCCCATTTCCCCCCAAATTCCCTCATTTAGGACC